>CM071595.1:181788079-182388079 GCA_036435485.1 Saposhnikovia divaricata
CTAATAATTAACCGATTACCTTTTTCAACTAAAACCTATTATCTTTTCTATATTTTTTAACTAAAATCCCTCATTTCCTAGAAATATCACGGATAATATTTATATAATTATTATCAAATCATCTCATATAAAAATTAAACCCTCCAAAATTCATGTTTAAAAAAATTAATTTAAAATAATAAAAAAGTTTCATATAATATTAAAAAAAATCCGTACATCGCACGAGTTTTAATCCAGAATTTTGTGGTCAAATTTTTATTCAAATTCCCGTTTGATAATTGTTTGAGAGTTATTGGTTAAGAGCAAGTCCGACGGTTTACACGCGAGTAATGATTAGATATTCCAATTTTTTCCCCAAAGATGGTTCAGAAAATAAATATATTAACTTTGAGTTGGTAACATAAAAAAATTTAATCCTTGAAATTCATATGAATGTAAGCAAACTTTTATTAATTATTATGATCGTGTTTGGATAATAAGTGATTAGTTGAGTCAGTCTGAGTGGATTGAATTAACTACCTTAATAAACATATTAAATTAATTGTTTTAATTAACCGATTGAATTAATTATTTCGTATGATAATATAAGCTAATTAATTATTTAAATTATTTTTTATATTTTAAATAAACACATTTACAATTTTTAAATTTTAAAAAAAAATCAAGTAATTTTTCAAAATTACCTTATCAAATCCAAATAACTATTTCAATAATTATCAAACACTCATTGTTGTGCCCAAAATTTGTAATGGGCTTAGTTTTGGGCCCATGGATGTTGGAGCCCTGGTAGGATGTTTAAAAGGTAGGAACGAGGATGCTGGAAAAAGGTAGGTGTACCTCTAGGGGGAAGCTCTGGAGGTGGAGGTTCGCTTTTTAGGGAAGTTGTGCAGGTTCAGGTATACCCACAGGCTCCACCTCTGCAGATTCGAATGGATAAGGATTACCTCCTAAGTTTTAGGAGACGTAAATTGAGTCCTTTTGACAGTCTATTTTATGGAGGGACACGTTTCTAAATATGATAATTCTTATATATTTGTGATATGTGTATAGAGTTATGGTAGGATTGGGCTTTGAGAGTCCTACCTCGGATAGGACTCTACTAAGTGGCTAGCTGATTAAAGGATAAGGCATATTTCTACACAAACACTTCGAGATAAACATTGGAGGAAGGATGAAACTTTATCATTTTCGTGGCTTAATTAACAACTAAAGGATTCCTAACCTAAAAGAACTACATTGGGGCTTGATTCCTACAAATAGGATATGTAGGCAATTAGCAAGGGGTTCGGTTTTTTACTTTCTGAATACACAAGGCACGTGTACCCTAAGTAATACATTCCTGGACATACTTGGCCGGATTTTTGCCATTATTGTCCGGTGAACTTGCTAATTCAGCCCTCTAAACATTAAACACCATTTTTAGGTTCAGCTGTCCTGTTTCTTTACAGCTGTTCGGTTTGTTTAATTATCCGAAAACCAAGGATAATTTCCGTTATTCCGGCGAGGCTTTCTCGGGGTGTTGTGTGAATTGTTTGCACAACATTTTTGGCGCTAGAAGGAGGGGCTTTCTCTCTTAAAAAATCAGTTGGTGAATCAATGTCGGAAAATTCCGAACCTGTTCGGACGCCAAGCGGCGAGGATGGTAGGCATAAGGGCAATCCTGATGGTGAAGTAACTGCTAAAGATATCCTCAACCATCTTCAAGCTATGGATGGTAGGATTGACCAGTTGGAAAGGAAATCATCACAGAAAAAGAAAGGACAAAGAAAGCATAGGTCCTCGGAAAGGCGCTTTAGACGGCGTGAAGTGACACCAAGAAATTTGGATTTTGGGAGTGAAGAAGAGCCTGAACAAGAGGCTCGAAAAAATAATTTCTCTGATGTTGAAACGGATCGAGAGAATGTGGATCGGAAGGAAGGTCCTGTGGATTCCCCAACTAGGAGTGTGAGCGTATTTGATCGAGTCGGGAAGAAGCTCAATAGTAAAGATTTACGGCATGTGTTGGATGGAACGAAGGAGAAGGTGGATGGAAATGACAACCTTGACAAGTCTCAGTCGAGGGGTTCTAAGAGCTATAGGAAGGAAAAATCTAAAGATGAGGAGCGGACTCATGACAGGAGGTCTAAGTCCACCAAGCTCCAATCAGCTGTCGGGAGTGAAGACAGCTCTAGCTCCCGAGACAGTTCAGCTCACAAACATAATGGAGACTTGAATGAAGACACGGATGAGAGTGAGGAATACCTCTCAGATGGAGAGGATGCAAATTATAAGGTGGCTGATTTAAGGAAAGCTCTGGAAAAAATTAAAGCTGAGAAGAGGTCGACGTCAGGGCTAGCTGTAGCTTCACCTTTCACTAAAAAGGTCCGAGATTCACCCCTTCCACCTAGGTACAGGGGGGTAGGAGATCTGAAGTTTGATGGCACCACAGATCCAGTGGAATATCTCAGCCGTTTTAGTACTGAGATGGAGGTGTACCAAGTCAGGGATCGCACAAAATGCCGGCTGTTGGCAGCTACGCTAAGGGATAATGCTCATCAGTGGTTCAAGAGGCTACCATCTAATTCAATTCATTCCTGGAGGCAAATGAGCGAGCTCTTTGTGACTCAATTTCGGGCTACTGTGGCATTTGCACCTCCTGCTAACACTTTGGAAAATATCAAGCAAAGGGAGAAGGAAACTCTCAGAGAGTATTTTAAGCATTTTAACGCAGAGGTGCCCAAAGTGAGGAAGGCTACAGATGAAACCTATAAAAAAAATTTGATAGCTGGGATATGGCCTGGAAGTGATTTCTGGAAGGAGCTTCAAAAAGAGGAACCTGTCACGCTGGCTGATTTCTATGCACGAGCTGAAGCTCATAAAGTAGTTGAGGAATCTATGGCTAAATTGAGGAAAGATAACAACCCAACTGGTTGGAATGGAAGAAAAAGAAGCAGGTCCTACAATCCTAGGAGAAGAAATGTGGATAGGCGTGCTTCCTATCATGGAGCTTCAGCTTCCACCGAAAGGGAAGCTGGTCGCAAGGATAGGACAACACCTCTAATTGTGAATGCAACTGGTTCAAGGAGGTCTGTGGAATATAAGCCTCTACCCTTGAAGAATTATAATAAATATTCAGAGTATACCCCGTTGGCAGCACCTCTTGAGCACGTGTTTGAGGTTGGGGACAAAGCTGGAATGTTCAGGAAGCCGACTCGCATCGGCCCACCTGGAAGGAGGGACCTAGGAAAATATTGTGCATTTCATGATGCAAATGGACATGAGACAGCTGACTGTCGTCACTTGAAGGATCATGTTGAGGATTTAATTAGGAAGGGATACCTTACAGAGTTTGTGGCACAGGAGGCGAAAAAATATAAAGATGAGAAAGAAAGAAAGGAGGCAGAAAAAATGGTACCTGATCGTACAGCAAGGGCGAATAGTATTCGCACCATAATAGGAGGCCCATACGTTGGAGGCACAAGCAGGAACTCCATGAAAAATTTTGCTCGGGAGGCTAAAGGAGCTCCCCTTACTAATGTCTTCCATCTGGCTGAAAGGCCCCCAAAGCTGTTTAAGGGGGAAGCTGCAGACATCACTTTTACCGAAGAGGACGCAAAGCATGTGCATCACCCACATAATGATGCTCTGGTGGTCATGTTCTCCATTGGGGGAATGAATGTGCATCGAATTTTAGTGGACAATGGAAGCTCATGTAACATAATAGCTTACGATACCTACCAGAAAATGGGTCTCCTGGATAAAGAAATGTTTCCTTCTTACAACGATTTATATGGATTTACTGGAGGTCCAGTTCAGATTGTGGGACGTGTGAAACTCCCAATCAGGATGGGGAGTGAACCTTATGTGGCAACCAAGGTTGCAGAGTTTATGGTTGTGAACGAAGACATATCTTATAATGCTATCATGGGTAGGCCTTTCTTGAAAAAGATGCGTGTGGCGACTTCCATTTACCATCCCTCAATGAAATTTCCAACTCCTAATGGGATTGGGTGCCTACGAGGATGTCAGTCAGATTCACGAGAATGTTACGGTAAGGCCTTGCGTACTGCTGAGCAGGCTTCAAAACACTTGCTGTTGGTAGATGGCGGAACAACTGACAACTGTTATCGCTATATTGGACTCCCAAATACTTCGGCTGAAGAGTCTTCCCAACAGAAAGGAGGGGTATGTGAGAAAGAATCATGCAATACAATTATGATTGTGCAACATCCAGATGAAGACCCTTACGTGGATGTAGCTTCATTTTTGAGGGAATGTACTAGAAGGGAGGTGCTCATACTGGAGGCACCTCAACTGAAAAATGGAAACGGCAATTATGATTTTGTTGAAGGCATCGTGGAAGAAGTCAATGATAGTGACTTTGATGAGGTGGAAATTTTAGAGCAATCGCAAAAAGAGGTACTTGAATTTGCCCAGGTGGATGATAAAGGGAATCTGGTGGAAATCGATTTGGACCCTAGGATGCCCGAATCTAGAGAAAAAGCTGGTGCTGCAGGAGACACTGTATCTTTTATGGTAGATAACACTGATTCTAGTAAGGAGCTGAAAGTTGGAAAACAGCTGGATCTGAATATGAGGGAAGCTCTGGTGAACTTCCTTAGAAAGAATGTGGACGTGTTTGCTTGGGATCATTCAGACATGATTGGGATAGACCCAAAGGTAATGTGTCATCGTCTTAATATTGATCCAGAAGCAAAAACGGTAAGGCATAAAAGAAGGGCCATTGGTGGTGAAAGAGCTTCTGCTTTGAGAGAAGAGGTGGACAGATTATTGGCAGCTGGTCTGGTGAGGGAGTCTTTTTATCCCATGTGGTTGGCAAATCCGGTGCTGGTCAAAAAGCCCAATGGAAAATGGCGTACATGTGTGGATTTTACAGACTTGAATAAGGCGTGCCCAAAGGATAGCTTCCCGCTTCCCCGTATCGACCAGCTGGTGGATGCAACTGCTGGGCATGCCCTGCTGAGCTTTATGGACGCATATTCAGGATATAATCAGATTCCTATGTATGGCCCAGACCAAGAACATACTTCCTTTATAACAGATAGGGGGTTGTATTGCTACATTGGGATGCCTTTTGGTTTAATTAACGCGGGAGCTACGTATCAGCGTCTGGTAAACATGATGTTCAAGGATCAAATTGGGAAAACAATGGAAGTATATGTTGACGATATGTTGGTAAAGTCAAAAAAGGCAGCTGATCATGTTTCGCACTTGGCAGAAATGTTTGACATCTTGAGGAAATATAGAATGAAGCTCAATCCTCAGAAATGTGTATTTGGGGTAGAATCTGGGAAGTTTCTCGGGTTCATGGTTAATCACCAGGGTATTGAGGCTAACCCTGCAAAGATTAAAGCTTTGTTGGAAATGAGGTCACCTAAGAGCGTGAAGGAGGTTCAGTCATTAACAGGAAGGGTTGCAGCTCTGAACAGGTTCGTCTCAAAATCTTCAGACAGGTGTAAGGAATTCTTTTCAGCAATTAAGAAAGGAAAGAACTTTGAGTGGACGGCTGAATGTGAAGCTGCTTTTGAGAAGCTAAAGGAACAGTTGGGTAGTCCCCCGCTCCTTTCTAAACCAGTTGATGGTGAGGCTCTGATACTCTACCTAGCGATACACTAACATGGAGAAGTTAGCCTATGCATTAATTCTTGCTTCAAGGAAGCTTCGGCCTTACTTTCAGTCTCACAAGATCGAGGTACGGACTTCTTTCCCGCTAAGGCAGGTGCTACATAAACCTGAAGCTTCTGGAAGGCTGATGAAGTGGGCTATCGAGTTAGGGCAGTTTGATGTTGAATATAAGCCGAGGTCCGCAATAAAAGGGAAAGCATTGGCTGATTTTCTTTTGGAATTTCCTCCATCGTTTGAAGTAGGTGGAGATGAATGCGTACCTATTGGTGAGCTACCTGTGGCAGAGGTGCCTGTGGAAAATTGTGCTCCGTGGTGGACGTTGTATGTGGATGGGGCAGTTAACTCTAATGGAGCAGGTGCTGGCATAGTTTTGGTAAGCCCTGAAGGACATAAGTTGCAGAGTTCTATTCACTTTTCATTCTATGCAACTAATAATGATGCTGAGTATGAGGCACTAATTGCCGGCTTGAAGTTGGCTTTGGAAATGAAGGTGGAAAATTTGACAGTCTTCAGTGATTCAATGTTGGTGGTTTGGCATGTTAAAGGAGGGTTTCAGGCTCGAGGCCCTCGCACTGATTTATACATGAGGTATGCACAGGAATTGATGAGAGGGTTTAAGGAGGTAAATCTGGAACAGATTCCTAGGTCGGAAAATGCTGATGCAGATGCACTGGCTAAGCTGGGCTCTCAAAGGGAAGCTACTTTGCTGGGAGTCATTCCCCTAGAGGTTCAGTTTCAGCCAAGTATTTCAAAAGTTGAAGCGTTAAATGTGGAAGCTAAGGTGAAAGATCATTGGGTGACCCCAATTGTGGAGTATATCACTAAAGGAGTTTTGCCTTCGAATAAGGATGAAGCTCGGAAGTTGAAATACAAGGCGGCAAGGTATGTAATTTATGAAGGAGTACTGTATAAGAGGGGTTTTAATAAACCTTTGCTGAGATGTATTTCCGGAGATGAGTGCGAATATATCATGCGGGAGGTGCATGAAGGGATTTGTGGTAACCACTCTGGAGGAACCTCTTTGGCACATAAAATACTTCATCAAGGGTATTATTGGCCAACTTTGCAAGGAGATGCTCACAAGTACACTCGAGCATGTGATCGCTGTCAGAGGTTCGCAAAGTTGAGTGTCAACCCAGCTGTACCTCTTAAACTCTCACCAGTCCTTGGCCTTTCACGGTTTGGGGAATAGATTTAATTGGGGAGCTTCCCAAAGGCAAAGGAGGAGTAAAATATGCGGTTGTTGCGGTGGATTACTTTACAAAGTGGGCTGAGGCAGAACCTTTGGCTATAATAACTGCTGCAAAGTTGAAGGAATTTTTGTTTCGAACTATAATTTGTAGGTATGGAGTACCTTATAAGCTCATCTCAGACAATGGGAAGCAATTTGACAGCAAGGAGATGCGAGGCTTGTGTGAGGATCTTGGAATTCAAAAGGGGTTTTCAGCTGTTTGTCACCCTCAAAGTAATGGTCAAACGGAAGCTGTGAACAAGATAATAAAACATACTTTGAAGGCCAAGTTAGAGGAGCGAAAGGGAAGCTGGCCGGAGGAGCTTCCAATGGTATTGTGGTCTTATAATACCACTCCAAGAACAACAACAGGTGAATCCCCATTCACTTTGGCATATGGATGTGAGGCAATGGTGCCTGTTGAGATAGGTGCTGGTTCATTCAGGAGGGAAAATTATAATCCTGAAGATAATGAGGTGAATCATCGCTTGTATCTGGATCTTGTTGAAGAGGTGCGCATGAATTCACAGCTGAAGCTGGCTGCATATCAGCAGCGCACGCGGAAATATTTTGATAAGAAGGTACGAGCTCGCCCATTGAAGGTGGGTGATTTGGTTTTAAGGAGGGTGCTACCCAACATGAGGGTACCTGGTCATGGTGTGTTTGGTGCCAATTGGGAAGGACCTTACCTTATAAAGACGGTTCTTTGGGAAGGTACTTATCACTTGACTGATTTGGATGGGAAGCTGATCCCTAGGGCATGGAATGCCGAACATTTGAGGAAATATTACCAGTAGGTGCTTTTTTCAGGTAACGCTTTTAAGTAGACCTCTTTCAGGTATAGGATTAATAAAGGTAGTTTATTAGTTATAGTTGCCATCTTTAGGACAAGTAGATGATTTGATTTTGTCTTGTTATGCTCGGGGGGTAGTGCATGTGCACCTCACCGATAGAAAATGTCATGAATTTTTGCTTCCATGAGGCCAATAAACTTGTTGCTTTTTTATAACATATTCTGTTCTTGTATTATGTTTTGCTTTTTATATGCTTTATGGAATGAGTATGGAACCGTATGCATAAATATGTGGTTTTAAGTTCTTCATCATAATTGGTAATATGATCAAAGAACTTGGGGGGTAGTAGGTTATATCACCTCCCCTTTGTCATTTTCCTGAACTTAGGAAGTCAAAAATTGGAATATAATAAAAAAAATTTATATGAATTTTGGAATGGAATATGGTAATGAATTTTGGAATGGATTATGGTACATGGAGAACCCCATGTGAAGAGGTTCGCGAAATTGATCCACCTATGAGGAGGTTCCAATATGGAAGCTGTTTTGGAAATATACTATCAGGTTCATGTGGATCCCAGGAAATCTAGGCGCATGAAGAGCCAAAGGATATATCATGTAGGAGCCAGAATTCAGGCTACATGAAATGGAATAACTTACATAAAATAGGCAATAAGCTTCAGCTGGTTAAAAAAGTGAAGCTCACATATGATGCACATTGTGTTCATATTTCTGAAAAAAGGTTTTTATGGATTCTTTTTATAAAATAAACTAAAGTCATATGGGAACCGAGGCATTGGCCATATGATCATTCTCTACGTGGAAGGGCTAAGTGCGAGCAAATGGGAAGCTCTACCTTACTTTGGAATTTTGCACGTATGTTTGGATATTCATTCATAAGGGTTTTATTATATATTAAACAGGATACTTCATACATGGAAAAAGGATTGGTTGGTTATTGAATTACTATGACCCACAAACGGATGAAATCATGTTAAGGGAAACCTCATGATGTACATGTCTAAAAGATGGTTATTGGTTTTGGAAATATAAGTGTCTTATGTGTTTTTAAACAATTCGATACACTTGGATTATTTTCTTTAACTCTAAATGAGAAATGATTACTTAACATGAAATGTTAAGATAGGGATTTATATCAACATACATTTGTAATGAGTTTGATATTCTTATGAAACTCATTTGGTTACGAGTGAAAAGTTGGCATCCTGGCTTAGGTATGCGCCTTATCACTGGAATGCTTACGTTCAGCATGGTAACTTTATATGAACAGTACGATGATATATGGAAAAACAAGATGCATAGTTAAGGGAAACAAAAGTTATGAGTTACATCTTGTGAGGCAATACGAGGAGCCCACGACCTCATAAAAATTCAAAGTTAATAGCCACCAAGGCCATGAAAAATGATTTAAAAGTTTAAACCCACGCAGGGGTAGGAAAGGTTTCTAATTTCAAGGAGTTAAGGAGTAGGGGTGTCAGGAGATACCTCAGCCCTTGGAGCAGGAAGAATAGGGACAGCTATGTTGGAGGCATCTGCTTTAGCTTCAGCTGCATCTTCCGAGGGAACCTCCACCTCTTTCTCCCTATCAGCTGGATCAACGGAATCCACCTTAGCTGCAGCAGCTTCCTTCTTCTTAATGTCCTCCACAGCTTTCACGGCATCTTCGCCAAGCTGGGACCAGTCTAAGTCAGGGAACCTGAGGTAGGTGGATTCAATATAGTCATTGATGGCCGCATTATAGCCAATACCATAGGCTTCCTTTCTCTTATCCTTTTGAACGGACCTTTCTTCAGCAAGCTTGATGTTCATAGCTTCCACTTTTAGCTCTAGCTCATGGATTTGCTTGGCATAGGAAGAAACCAACTCCTCTTTCTCTGCATCAAGACCAGCAACTGAATTGGCCAGCTGGTCGCGTTCCTTTATCAACTTGGTTTCAGCAGACTTGAGCTTCCTATTGGCATCCATGTACTTCTTCTTCTCATCATCTTTGGCTTTGATGGATTGTTTAAGTTGTTTTACCTCTTCAGCGAGCCTTTGGTCACCTCTAGTTGTTTCCACAATCTTCTCACCATGCTTGAGGTAATGAAACAAACTCTGGGCATTGGCATGAAGGGCAGCTCTTGCACCCTCAGCTAGCGACATTTTGTCCCAAACAGCTATGGCCTCTTCAGGAATCTGGCTTCCTGCCATCTCAAAGAAATATTGCATATGGGGACCAGAACTTCCAGGGTCTAAGGAAGGAGATATTTTAGCTTTTTTTAGTGGAGCGAGAAGTAGAGGCAGAAGCTCGAGGTGGCTCAGGGAGAGGATGTGGTAACTTTCTTTTTGAAGAGGTGGATGATTTTCCAGATTGGGAGATGGAACTTTGATCTTTGAAATAGGAGTAGCTGCGATATGGGTGACCTTATCATCATCATCATCAGTAAACATCTCTTCATACTTGGTTGTTTTCTTGATAAAGGAAGGAATTCCTGAAACCATTTCTGTGAGGAACAAACAACATGGAGACTGGTTAGCACGTTACAGATTTAAAAAGAAAATAATTTTCATAAGTATATGACTATATTAGTACTGTGCATGGTGTAAGGATTGTAAACAGGTTTTAGCTAGGTGGAGTAGGGCTACCTCTCCCAGGGATGAAGTTACAACTCATGAGGTTATCTCGAGTTAACAAGCTAAGGCCGTTCCCTAGTCCGGCTGACAAATTCAGTGCTTCTACAGCACGTTCCAAGGTTCGACCTCTTAAAGAAGATTTTGCAGGTATTTTTACAGAAAGATTAAAATTGATTCTCAATTGAGGGCAATCATAACAGTAAAGGAACTGTTTGAGCCAGCCACTCATCCCTCTCTTACAACTCCTAAAACACTGGCCTTCATGGACACTCCAGGCGGCAAAATAAAAGAAACCTGAGTTTCTGCCAGTTGGTTTTAGCTGGTAAAAATATCCCAGCTCTCGAGCGGAAAGAGTCTTATTGAACTTAGTATGATAAAGAATATACATACACATCGCCATGCGATATGAATTGATGGTGAGTTGGATAGGAGCTATGTCAAAAAAGTCAAGAATCTCTTGGATAAAGGGGTGTAGAGGTAGAGATAACCCCAATCTAAAGAATTGGGTTGACAAGATAGCTTTAGGTAGAAGTTGGCCAGGTTCAAACATGTCAAACTTGTGACATCTCTCTTCGGGAGAGGGAATGACTAAAGAGCAACCTATGTGGTGTGATTGTGTTAGTTTCTTTAATAAGGGAGCAGTCATGGAGGTACTTAAATTTTCACAGGACAGGGTGGCAGGAGGTTTTTCCAAGGTATTGTTTTCTAATTCACCTGTTAAAGAGTCTGTTCTAGAAAGAGCTGTTGAGGTAGTATGTGAGGGGGTAGCTTTTACGGAGGAAGCTTCGTCAGCAGTAAGTTCTTGAAGAAGGTTTGGTGTTGTTGATTCTAGTGACATGTGTTCATTTGATGAGGATACAAGGATAGCTGGTCGAGTGTCTCTGGTATTATGAGTAAAAAGGTTGGTTCTTAAGGGACGGGTTTGTGCAGAGGTTCAGTTATTTTGATTTTTGAATGGGTCCTGGTGCTTATAGAGGAAGATGGATTAACTTTAGAAGCTGGGGTGGTAAAGGGAAGCTGGTTGGTGCTTGGGAGTTCTGGGGAGTGAGCAATCTCCTCAGAGGTAGAGTGCTGGGAGCTAGCTGCAACTGATCCACCAGACATCTGCACAAAGTGAAGCATGATGAGTAGGTGACCAGTGAGTCCTCCCGAATGAAGTGTCTTAACAGACAGGTAAAAATAAACACATTAAAAGCGGTCAGGAGCAAATGAAAGGCCAGGTTCGCCTAAATAGCTAGCTGGGCACAGGTACGCCCATCAAGAATCTAGGCTACTCTTCTTAAATTGGGTATTTATACATAATGCATATATTACTTATGCAAATTCAATCAAAAATAAAGATTGATACATGCATTATAACAACAAACAGTAATTGAATTTTGGAAAAAAAGGTATTGTTCATAGATTAATAACAAGGCAAAGAAAGGTAGAAAACGGCGAAAGGGTAGGTTCGCACCAGGGACTAGCTGGGCAGAGGAATTGACACACCAATTATTGGGCAAGCAGTGATCGGGATTAAGGGTTATCTATGGATTCTATTTGTACAAATGCAAATATATATATATATATATATATATATATATATATATACAATATTGATGTATTTATAGGCATCAATCAACAAGATTTGGTTTCTAGGGTTTTAATTTCTAAGGGACATCACGGTTATAGAAGGGGAATACTTGATTTGGCGACTAATTGACTGCCGGCAAATATGGAATAATGGTATGTATGTGTGAGTATATGTGTGTGCATTTAGGCATACATAAAAACATGTATCAATGGGGGTAAGTCGGGGCATGCAATCAGAGAAGCGATAATCAATGTAAGTAAAAATGTGAAAAGCATAGGTTAAATCATACCTTTGTAAGGGTTGAGAGGGCTTGAGTTGCCGAGGTCTGGAGATGTGGCCGGTTGCTTCGCCTGAATATAGCTTCCAGTAGGGAGATGAACCGTTTGGGGGAAAAGAGAGTGTATGCTCGGGATAAAAGGAAAAGAAAAGAGGATGTGTGAGTGTATAAATACATACAAAGAGAGAGATTGTGGCGTGTAGAAATTGTGGTTGAAAAGAGTTATTGCTGTCTTGGGATATGGAACAGCGGGAAGCTGAATTTGCATAGAACACGGTTTTGTCAAAAAGAAAATGGGATTTTCGGTGTAAATTTTAATTTGTGAGTTGTCTTTTCAAAATTAATTTTTGGGAATTCACTCAAGATATTAGAAGAATTTATTCTATCGGAGAGAATTATTCAGAGGAAAGGATTTCTTGGTAAGGGTTATAATTAGGTGAACCTAAGTTAAAAAAAATGGGGATTTATTTCGTGTGGAATTCTTTAGCAGCATAAATGGTGTAGGTTCTGATTAAAAGACAAGCAAGGGAATTCTGGGATGTTGTTGGTCTAGTTATGGTAAGTTCATTATCGAAAATTCGAGATATAAGGGTATTATGCTGGAGCTGGACATAAAAGCGAAGCTGAAGCTGAGGAGAAATGGTAAGGTTCCTTGTGTATTTTATAGCTACAAGGAACCGGGGGTAGTTGTTGTGCCCAAAATTTGTAATGGGCTTAGTTTTGGGCCCATGGATGTTGGAGGCCTGGTAGGATGTTTAAAAGGTAGGAACGAGGTTGCTGGAAAAAGGGAGGTGTACCTCTAGGGGGAAGCTCTGGAGGTGGAGGTTCGCTTTTTAGGGAAGTTGTGCAGGTTCAGGTATACCCACAGGCTCCACCTCTGCAGATTCGAATGGATAAGGATTACCTCCTAAGTTTTAGGAGACGTAAATTGAGTCCTTTTGACAGTCTATTTTATGGAGGGACACGTTTCTAAATATGATAATTCTTATATATTTGTGATATGTGTATAGAGTTATGGTAGGATTGGGATTTGAGAGTCCTACCTCGGATAGGACTCTACTAAGTGGCTAGTTGATTAAAGGATAAGGAATATTTCTACACAAACACTTCGAGATAAACATTGGAGGAAGGATGAAACTTTATTATTTTCGTGGCTTAATTAAACTTGCTAATTCAGCCCTCTAAACATTAAACACCATTTTTAGGTTCAGCTGTCCTGTTTCTTTACAGCTGTTCGGTTTGTTTAATTATCCGAAAACCAAGGATAATTTCCGTTATTCCGGCGAGGCTTTCTCGGGGTGTTGTGTGAATTGTTTGCACAACATTTTTGGCGCTAGAAGGAGGGGCTTTCTCTCTTAAAAAATCAGTTGGTGAATCAATGTCGGAAAATTCCGAACCTGTTCGGACGCCAAGCGGCGAGGATGGTAGGCATAAGGGCAATCCTGATGGTGAAGTAACTGCTAAGGATATCCTCAACCATCTTCAAGCTATGGATGGTAGGATTGACCAGTTGGAAAGGAAATCATCATGGAAAAAGAAAGGACAAAGAAAGCATAGGTCCTCGGAAAGGCGCTTTAGACGGCGTGAAGTGACACCAAGAAATTTGGATTTTGGGAGTGAAGAAGAGCCTGAACAAGAGGCTCGAAAAAATAATTTCTCTGATGTTGAAACGGATCGAGAGAATGTGGATCGGAAGGAAGGTCCTGTGAATTCCCCAACTAGGAGTGTGAGCGTATTTGATCGAGTCGGGAAGAAGCTCACTAGTAAAGATTTACGGCATGTGTTGGATGGAACGAAGGAGAAGGTGGATGGAAATGACAACCTTGACAAGTCTCACTCGAGGGGTTCTAAGAGCTATATGAAGGAAAAATCTAAAGATGAGGAGCGGACTCATGATAGGAGGTCTAAGTCCACCAAGCTCCAATCAGCTGTCGGGAGTGAAGACAGCTCTAGCTCCCGAGACAGTTCAACTCACAAACAGAATGGAGACTTGAATGAAGACACGGATGAGAGTGAGGAATACCTCTCAGATGGAGAGGATGCAAATTATAAGGTGGCTGATTTAAGGAAAGCTCTGGAAAAAATTAAAGCTGAGAAGAGGTCGACGTCAGGGCTAGCTGTAGCTTCACCTTTCACTAAAAAGGTCCGAGATTCACCCCTTCCACCTAGGTACAGGGGGGTAGGAGATCTGAAGTTTGATGGCACCACAGATCCAGTGGAATATCTCAGTCGTTTTAGTACTGAGATGGAGGTGTACCAAGTCAGGGATCGCACAAAATGCCAGCTGTTGGCAGCTACGCTAAGGGATAATGCTCATCAGTGGTTCAAGAGGCTGCCATCTAATTCAATTCATTCCTGGAGGCAAATGAGCGAGCTCTTTGTGACTCAATTTTGGGCTACCGTGGCATTTGCACCTCCTGCTAACACTTTGGCAAATATCAAGCAAAGGAAGAAGGAAACTCTCAGAGAGTATTTTAAGCGTTTTAACGCAGAGGTGCCCAAAGTGAGGAAGGCTACAGATGAAACCTATAAAAATTTTCTGATAGCTGGGATATGGCCTGGAAGTGATTTCTGGAAGGAGCTTCAAAAAGAGGAACCTGTCACGCTGGCTTATTTCTATGCACGAGCTGAAGCTCATAAAGTAGTTGAGGAATCTATGGCTAAATTGAGGAAAGATAACAACCCAACTGGTTGGAATGGAAGAAAAAGAAGCAGGTCCTACAGTCCTAGGAGAAGAAATGTGGATAGGCGTGCTTCCTATCATGGATCTATCCATGGGAGGTCGAGAGAGCCTAGACTAAGAATCCTTTGGAAAGATTTGAAGGGCGAGAAAGCGGCCGAATTCAGGGAGTCTCTGCTCAACGAAGGTTGTTTTGCGCGTGGTGGAGATGCTAACTTTAGGTGGAACAGCATGGCGAAGGCTATTCGGTGTGTGGGCGAGAAGGTGGTGGGGGTTTCCTCTGGAAGGTTCAGTGGTCATAAGGAGTCGTGGTGGTGGAACGAGGAGGTTCAGAAGAAAGTAACGACTAAACTTGCGCTCTTTAAAGAGTTTTTGTCGATTTGTGCAGGGCCGGAAAGGATTCTGAAGATGAAAGCGTACAAGGTGGCGAGACGAGAGGCAAAAAAGGCTGTGGCGAAAGCCAAAGGTGAAGCCTATGAGGGGCTGTACAAGCGCCTAGATACCAAGGAAGGAGCGAATGCTATCTTTAAACTAACTAAAGCTAGGGAGAGAGGGCGGCGCGACCTGGGTTCTGTTAAGTTTGTTAAGGATGATTCAGGCTAAGTGTTAGTGAATGAAGGTGCTATTACGGAGAGGTGGAGTTCGTATTTTCATAATCTTTTCAATGAGGCCAGGAGGAGTGGTGCCGGTGTGGAGCAAGAGGTCTCTCTTTTGTCTGTGCTTTCTTTCGGTCCCTGTGAGCGTATCAGCAAAGATGAAGTCAAGGGTGCCCTGCAAAAGATGGCTAGAGGAAAGGCGGTTGGTCCGGATCAGATCCCTATCGAGGTGTGGCTTTGTCTTGGAGAGGTTGGCATCCAATGGCTAGCAGACATGTTCAATGTTCTCCTCTTGGGTGATAAGATGCCAGCTGAATGGAGGCGTAGTTTTGTGGTACCTTTTTTCAAGAACAAAGGCGATGCTCAGAGTTGTAGTAACTATCGGGGTATTAAATTACTCAGTCATACTATGAAACTTTGGGAGAGAGTGGTTGAAAGTCGGATTAGAAGAGAAGTTGAAATCTCAGAGAATCAATTTGGTTTTATGCCTGGGAGATCGACGATCGAGGCCATTCATCTCGTCAGACGCCTTATGGAGAAGTTTAGGGAACGTCGCAAAGACCTCCATATGGTGTTCATTGATCTTGAGAAGGCATATGATAGCATCCCCCGTGAGGCTATTTGGAAGAGTCTTGAGGAGAGGAGAGTGTCGTCGCCGCTCGTTAGGGCGATTCAAGACATGTACTACCAAGCTAGTTCTTGCGTCCGGACCCCAGTTGGTGACTCTCGTTTTTTCCTGTTGAGATTGGGCTACACCAGGGGTCGCCCCTAAGTCCTCTTCTTTTCGCCCTTATTCTTGATGTCATGTCGCGAGGGATTCAATATGTCATCCCTTGGTGCATGCTCTTCGCTGATGATATCGTGTTAGTAGCGAAGTCGAGGGGGGAGTTGAACGAGAAGTTGGAGTTATGGAGATCTACTTTGGAGTCCCAAGGCTTGCGTGTGAGCCGGTCTAAAACCGAGTATTTCTGGTGTAACTTCACTGGTGAGGACAACGAGGAAGGGGTGGAGGTTAGGATTGAAGATCAGATCGTACGTCGTACAGATAAGTTCAAGTATTTAGGTTCGATCATCCAGAAGGAAGGTGAGATTGAAGACGATGTCATGCATCGTATCAAGGCTGGATGGATAAGGTGGAGGGCAGCGTCAGGGGTGATATGCGACAAGAAAGTCACTTTAAAGCTGAAAGGGAAATTCTATAGAGCAGCAATCCGTCCTGCGATGTTATATGGTTCAGAGTGTTGGGCGACGAAGAAGGCCCTCGAGAGCAAGTTGGAAGAAGCTGAAATGAGGATGTTGCGGTGGTCATGTGGGCGCACGATGTTGGATAGAATCCCGAATGTGGTGTTTAGGAGCGAGCTTGAAGTGGCGCCTTTTTCTGAGAAAGCTAGGGAAGGGAGGTTGAGATGGTTCGGCCACGTCCGTAGGAGGATGGCCGTAGCCCCAGTGAGGAGGGTCGAGAGTCTTACGGTTGTTGGGGCGAGGAGGAGAGGCAGACCGAGGAGGTCGTGGGAGGAGCAACTTAGGTTGGATTTGAAGGTCTTAAACTTAAATGAGACCATGATCGCTGATAGGTGTTCTTGGAGGAGCCAGATCAGAGTGGTGGATTCTCTGTTAGGGAGTGGCTCTATTGTTGAGAGCCTCAGAGTTGGATTGTCTCGGTTAGCTGTATCTTAGTAGCTCGGCTTTTCATTCTCATTTTAAATTTTTCATTGTCTTTTGTTTTCTGGTTTTGCAGTTGCAGGGAGCTTGGACAGGTGCCATCTAAGATTTGAGTATTTTGCAGAGCGGAGTAGTCAATCCCCTGGTAGGTAAGCCTCATGTGTACAAACCTATGGGCTCAGGTATGGCTGCGATCTTTTCCAAAAATTTATGAAGCATTTGTAAATATCACACACTATTTTTCTGTTGTGCACTAAGCTGGGGGTCTTCACGGAAACAGCCTCTCTACCGTAAAAGGTAGGGGCATGGTCTGCGTACATCTCACCCTCCCCAGACCCTGCTATGTGCGGGATATACTGGGTATGTTTGGTTTGGTTTGGTTTTTAGATAAGCAGATAGTGTTATGTAAAAAAATTATTAGCTACAGACTTGCGTTGGAGTTGCTAGATTGCTATTTTAATAGCTAAATGGACTTGCCAGATAGGATATTGCTAACAAATGTGGGCTGATTGGAGATGCTCTTATAGTTAAAGTGGCAATTCACTATTAATCATTTGTTCATTCTAATGAGCAAAATTGTAGTACAAAATTAACAAGTAAAGATAAAAAAAATGAGCATAAAATGATCAACAATTAATCGAGACAATCGAGTCTAAAAAACTAAAAATAAGGTTTGATTGAAAAAAGGATCTCAAGTTCGAACAAAATATTTTATTGAAGTGATTTTCTTCCTACTCGTGTAGCATTGGGGTCAAAAGGTATTCCTATTTCTTTACAGTGCCCAACATGTAATGTAATGGAAGAGTCGACGATGCATTGTCTTGTTCAATGTCAGTTTGCTCAAGCTTGTGGTCGTGTAGTGGGTCTGGATACTTATGCTGGGGAAGGGAAAGATTTTGCTAGTTGGCTGGAAGGAATCATGTTGCAGTTTAGTAGTTCTAGAGTGGCTGAGGTAGTAATGCTTTTATGGGCAGTATGGTGATCCCGGAATAAGGTTGTGTGACACAATACTTATCCTCATGTGGATGAGGTGGTTCGTGATTCACGTGTTACTCTTGATCAATGGAAAGATGCCCAGACTAAAGTTTTTAATCTGCCTGTTGATGTTTCTCATGCAATGAACGGGAAAGAGCAATGGACCAAACCAAAAGTTGACACAATTAAGATAAACGTGGACGTCACCCTTTTTCATGGAGAGCAGAGGTATAGTTATGGTGTTGTTGCTCGTGATCACAACGGTATGTTTCTGGAAGCTAAAGCAGCTGATTTTACTGGAAGTGTTACTGCAGAAATGGCAGAAGCTATGGGATTTAATAAAGCATTGAGCTGGGTTAAGATAAAGCAGTGGCGAAGAGTGGTACTGGAGACGGACTGCATTCGTGTCATCTAAGCTCTGCGTAGTCCGAACTTGCATCTACTATTGGTTTGATAATTGAAGATTGTAAGAAGCTGATGCATCATATTGCAAATGCTGAGTACTATTTTGTTAATCGATCAGCAAATAGGGTAGCCCATTATTTGGCCAGGCAATCATGTTTTATGTTTGATTGTAGTTTTACTATTCATAACGCCTCATCGTGTGAAATCTTTGTAGTAGCGATGTTTTGTTTTAATAAAGTATTCTTCTTTGGTATCAAAAAAAAAATGTTCTATAGACTACCTCAGAAAACTTACCTGAGATTCTAGTATATAATTTTTTAATGGCAGTTTTGTAATAATTGAACATGATCCCCTGTATTTACAAAAATAACCCTACTTTTATATTATTTTTTTAATAACTTCAGGAAACTTACCCGAAGTCCCTTATAGTGTGTTCCAAAATCTTTTTTTTAGAAAGAAAAAAAAAGAAATGTGGAAAATATATTTCCACAATTTGTTCCTAAATAATTTATTTGAGAAGAAAGGAAAAGAAAACTAAAAAATAGGAAAAAAAAAACTCTTTATATATTTATCTCAAAATCTTCTTAAATATTTGGAGAGATCAAAAGTTCTCATTTTCTATTCTTTTCTTTCCCAGTAGGGAACACATTATTATTAATTATAACCTCAGATTTTTATTACAAAAGAGAAATAATCAAAATACTCTCTCGAATTTGTTTCCGATCTCTAGTTCTTCATCACTCGATACCTTAACAAGTGGCGGCTGGCTACAATTTGAGGAGTGTGCATAGTCCCATATTAATTTATTTTTGAGCTTTTGACCCACAAACAATAGTACTACGGTATAAAACAATTTTACCACACACAATAGTGTTTGTCCTTTGTACTTGACCACATTTCAGTTGAGCTGCTACGGTGTAATTTGAGGGTTTATAAATTGAACTTCATCAATTATCTCCACCTCCAAGGTAATTGCTTTTTATCTCTCTCTCTTCTACATTGCAATTCTCACTCTCTTTTGTCAATAAAGATTCAATCTTTTTTTCAAGATTCTCTCTTTTTGTCAATAAAGATTCAGTCTTTTTTTCCAAGATTTCATTTTTATGAACTGAAATGTATTTATAATTTGAATTTGAATCCTGCAGATAAATGGGTGTGATTGATATATGCAAAGGCTCAACTTGCTTGATTAAACCCCAAATTAAGCTTACTTTTGGTAATTTAGATAGGCCCAATTGTTGTTCTTTTGAAAGAAATCAGAAGACTAGTTGGGTTTCTTGTATGGCATCGACTGTGCCATTGAATGATGTGAAAGAGGAACACAAGCAGCATTTAACTGGGGATTCTTTTATTCGGCCCCATCTTCGGAAATTGTCCCCTTATCAGCCTATTTTGCCTTTTGAGGTGATTTTGTTATGACCCATTTGATTTTATTGATTGGTTGTAGTTTATTAGGGGTGGTGAATTTCGAGTTTCAGGTCGTGTTTGTGTATATAGACATATCAATATTGTATCGTTCTATAATTCACTTACAGTCGGTAAAAGTAAATATGCAAGCTTAAAGAAA
Organism: Saposhnikovia divaricata; assembly: GCA_036435485.1. Classification (NCBI taxonomy): domain Eukaryota; kingdom Viridiplantae; phylum Streptophyta; class Magnoliopsida; order Apiales; family Apiaceae; genus Saposhnikovia; species Saposhnikovia divaricata. The sequence goes on from CM071595.1 coordinate 181,808,098, forward strand.
AGAAATGCTTCAACAAACAAGTCATATCTAGATTACTGATTGCTGTCCCTGTCAGTTTGGGGTTTATCTATGTGAATTGTGTCACAAATTGAGTTGGGTTTGAGTCGTGCTTCAGCGGTGCTGGACATTGCTACTCCTAGATTTTTTTGCATAAGAAAATGTTACTCACAGGTTTTTTCATGCAGATTTTTTTCTGTTTTATTTGATTTTTGTGAATCAAACTTAAGAATGTAGCAAACAACAAATTCAAGAATAAGCAACAATAATTGCATTGAATGAGAATTAGCATATGTTTGGACAAGCTCATATTTTTGTATTTCTCACAGGTTTTGTCAACTCGTCTTGGTAGAAAGCCGGAGGATATTATAAAGTTGGATGCAAATGAAAATCCATATGGCCCACCTCCTGAGGCAAGTCATAGGTTCCTGAATCTTGTTTCTGACTTGAGTTACAACCTCCATTTGATAATTTTGGGTGCGTGTGTTGTATGCTTAAATCTATACTTCGGCCTTGATGTGCCTACTACAATTAATGTAGGTTTTTGAGGCTTTGGGGGCAATGAAATTCCCTTATATATATCCTGATCCTGAAAGTCGTAGGTTGCGTGCTGCTCTTGCTGAGGATTCTGGCCTTGAGGCTGAATATATTCTTGTAGGCTGTGGTGCAGATGAGCTCATAGATCTAATTATGAGGTCAGTAGTTTGATCTTTTTGTTTCTCTGAACAATTCATCATGCTTGATCTAAGTCTTGCAGGCTCTAATTTTCCCTGAAATATTCTATTTGACGATTTTTTTTATTCATATTTTCCTAGATTGATTTATAAAATTGCAGATGTGTACTGGAGCCAGGTGATAAAATTGTTGACTGTCCTCCAACATTTACCATGTATGAATTTGATGCAGCTGTCAATGGTGCACTTGTGATCAAGGGTAAAGACCCTTTTGTTCCTATACTTGAACATAATAAAGTGATCTTTCTATGCTCTGCAAAAGATTCCTTGATATATACACTCAGTTTTAGTGTTATATATTTCTCACTTATTTTTTAACATTTTCTATGTAAACATTCTTTTAAGGCTAGTTTGCCTCATTGATCATCTTCCTCGTTGAATGCATCAGCTCACGTGCTGTCATCTAACTTGCAGTACCACGGAAGTCAGATTTTAGCTTGGATGTAGAAATGATTGCTAAAGTTGTCGAGCAGGAGAAGCCAAAGTGCATTTTCCTAACATCTCCTAATAATCCAGATGGAAGGTAATATGATGTTACGTGATTCTCAATGTTCTGGTTTATTTTTGTTATTATGCTTTTTATTTATTCTGCTTATGGAGGTTTGGCTTTTTGATTGGAGTTGTATGAACCGCTTCTTTGCCATATGTTATCAGCATTATAGTGGTCGTCTAATTTGTAATTTCAAATGCATAGTATTGGTTGTAAAACATAAAAATAAAGGTTTAGAATAATAGAGGCAGATTTTGGAATAAAAAGTCTAAAAAAAATACAAAGCTTTGGCAATTTCACTGTTAAGTATAATTCACGGAGGAGTATCAACAAAGTCAAAGCTTGATATAAACTACCTGTGCACTGCTCCTTAAGACCATTCATTGCTCTTTTTTCTTAGGCATGACACTAATTACCTCAGACATAGGTGCAATAAGTCCAATAACCACTAGTTGGTCGTCTTCTACTCATGACAGCTAGAACCTGTGTAGACTTTGAGATTAATTTCCCATATACAGGGGATTTGGTCTTCATTACACACTAATACACCATCTTGGTTGCATAATGCAAATCTGACTTGGATGCATTTTGTTAGGTCAATATGTCCATTCATTTCTCGATAAGAAAAATTGCTAGATTCCTAGATACTAGTGATGATCATCAAACAAAGAAGGGAAATATCAACTTGATAAAATGCATCCAACTTGGTTTTGCTTTATGCAACAGACAAGGTGTACTTGCGTTTGAAGATAAGAATCCATGTAGTAGAGACTTTAATTTGAAAGTTCACGTATTCTAGTCAGAAGGGGGAGTTGACTGAAATACAATCAACCAATGGTCCTTGCACCTATGTATGTAGTAATTTAGACACTTGGTGAAGTAAAAAAGCAATCTGCAAGGAGTAGTGCAAAGTTTAGAATATTGTGGTTTGGCCTTGGGCAGGATGTGGGTTAAAAGGCTAGTGAAGAAATAAAGGCGTGACTCTTCCGAGCCTTTTGAATTGTACACTGAGTACTGCCGATAGTACATTGTACAATTACAATGAACATTGCTAAAGACCTGGTCTTGCATGGTAAAACTAAAGATGTTGAGATTAACAAGCACTTCATTTGCGAGAAGTTGAATTAAAAGATAATTGAGGTCAACTACATTCCTACAAAGAAACATATTGCTGACCGAATTTTGAAGTATCCCAATTCCAACTGGAGTTTGTATAACATATACAACTCAGTTTGAGGGGGAGCTTGGAAATATTAGAAGTTAATAGAAGAATAATTGCAATAATAGTTATTATTTTTAGGCTGATTTGTATATATTCTTATTCTTATTTATGTAATAGCTGCTGATAATTAGGATCATGAGATTATCCTTTTTACCTAGAATAGGAATGTGGTGGAGTCTTAATAAATAGTGGGTGTCTCGTATAGCAATACAATTTAATAATAGGAATTATTTATACAAACAAACTGAATTTTTAGGAAGAGATCACTCTCTATGGATAGGGTGAAGAACAATAGTGCACAACCTTGGTATGCAAGCTCATTTTCTGACACTAAAAAGGGAAAAATTAGCACTAAATATCACCTTGACTAGGTTTTTAGTAGGTTTGGTTTCATGAAGTGTTTTTGCCATGTTTTAACAGTGTAATCCATGATGATGCTCTCTTGAAGATACTTGATCTGCCTATTCTGGTTGTACTGGATGAAGCATACATTGAATTCTCAGGAATGGAATCGAGAATGCAATGGGTGAAGAACCATGAGAATCTAATTATCCTCCGCACATTTAGCAAAAGAGCTGGTATATTTCAATTCCTTACTTTACAGACCAAGACTTTTAATTAGAGACTACCTATTGCGTCTTTTTTTTCTGTCCAGCAAAAGAGAACTGTATGTTTTTCGTATCACATCCTCTCTTGTGGCTGCCTACACAGATTTTGATCCTTAGAATTTAATTTGATTAATATCTTTTATGATGTGACAAAGTTGAAGTCTTAAATTTTGAATAAAACTTGAACTAGCATTGGCTGGACTTCGTGTTGGATATGGAGCATTCCCACTAAGCATTATAGAGTACCTTTGGAGAGCCAAACAACCATATAATGTGTCTGTTGCTGCTGAAGTTTCTGCATGTGCAGCATTAAGTAATCCAACATATTTGGAGGTATCTTATGACTTGGTTCTTTTAGTTTTTGCTTTGCAAGTTATATCAAGTAATTGAATAATATAGCTGTTTGTGCCCAATTTCTTGAACAGACTGTCAAAGTGGCTTTGTTGCAAGAAAGAGAGCGACTCTTCAGTCTATTAGAAAAAGTTCCGTTTCTTAATCCATATCCAAGTTACTCAAATTTCATTCTTTGTGAGGTTACCTGTGGCAAGGATGCTAAGAAGCTTAAGGTATGGTTTCTTACTGGACATCACAGTTGACAGCAAAATCTTGGTCCTGGCATAATATTAGTTACCCAAATGTGTTGATCCAAAACTTTCTACGACCGCCTGCGGTTCGGTAAGGTACCACCCTGTTTTGCCAGCAGCCAACATAGGAGTGCTAGCAATAATCATGATTTCTTCATGTTTTTAAAATCTATCATTATTTTCTTAAGCTGAGAGTTTTCATATCCAACTATGGATAATGTGAGCTGCACTGTACTAAGCAAAAAAAATAAGTGAGCTGCACTGAGGTTCTTTGGCTTAAGTTTGTAAAATTTACAAGTCAGGCCACTTCTCTGATTTTTTGTAGTCCTTCAGTATTAATGGCTACAGTGTCTGTCAAATTGCAGGAAGACCTCTCCAAAATGGGTGTGATGATTCGCCACTACAATAACAAAGAATTGAGTGGTTATGTTCGTGTCTCTGTTGGTAAGCCCGAACAAACAGATATTTTAATGAACTGCCTCAATAGCATGTCTTGATTCAAAACTGGATTCGAAGCTCATTCGTAGAAGTGGATGGATTTACACAATCATGTATGTACCAAGTTTCATCGGTGGATTAAATCGCGTGGACTTGGAGTAGTTCCCAATAATGTAGTTCACAGCGAAAAACATGTTGTTGATGATTTTTCAGAGGTTCATCCTTTTTGTATACTGGTGCAGATTGCGGAAAACGACAATCTCTCTTCGAATATTATATATGTATGTTAATCTAACTTCAATTTTTTAGGAACAGAACCTATAAGCCAATATGAGAATTTTTGACAAACGGAGACACAATTGGAGATTCAACAGCACCAACATCACATTTTACTTGATCATTAATATGTAGATAATGGAAAATGTCATGATCCAAGAAATTAGTGACGTGCTTGCTGGAAAACTTTATTTGATGTTTTGTCCAGGAAATGATTTCAATGTTTAGTATTTTACACTCATATTGAAACAAATTTTTTAGCTATAAATGCAAGCATATGACAGAAACAAATATGGTCTGCTTTACATAATTTTACATTTAAGTCATTTTTTAGTTGGCAAGACTCATAAATAACTTTTACTTTAAAAAAAAGGAAAAAAACATAACTTTGTAAATCATTTTATACGATAATAATTTGTAAGAAGAGTATAATCCACCCCACACTCTAAGCTACAATTTTTTATATGCGTGCAAAATCTACCAAATTTCTACAAATAATGAATTTTTTTATCATAAAATTATATTATTGTACGAAAAATTATTCACATTTACAATGGTTGTAAAATTTAAAAATCAGAACCAATAAATTCCGATTTTTAAATCAAGAATTAATCGAAATAAACTATATTAAAATTCTCAATCCCCCACTTAAATGTAAAACTGTAATTGGAATTTGCAGGCCGTTTGGCAACCACTTAGAACCCATTTGGCTTTATGTCGTTTTAGGTGCGTTTGGGTACCAAGGCTTTAAGCCGATTTTAAGCTAAAAAATTATTTTAATTCATAAATTCCATTTAGGTACTTTTTACTTATGACTTATCGGGTTTTTTTTTCTCAATTCTTGTAAAGTTTAAATATTATGAATTTAAAATTTTTTAAATTCAAATTTCACTTTAAGTCAATTTTATTAAACACCCATTTAACATTAAGTAAAATTAACCAAATACATTCATTCAACTAGTAAACAACTTTACTTTCTCCTTTTATTTAAAAACACCTCCATTAAATCATTAACTTATTTTAAGTAATCCGAATTATTTGTTTCTGCACACAGGTGCTGTCAACATTGAAAGAACGAGTCAAAAATAATACTCCCTCCGTCCCAATTTGTAAGAACCTGTTTGACTTTCACGGAGATTAAGAAAATTCTGTTTGACTTGCTAGGTGGTAACATGTGGTTGGTTGAGTGTGAAAGTGGGTGTATAAAAAATGGGTAAAGTAGGAAAGTAGTGGGGTAATAGTGTTTATTTAATAAAAAGGGATATAAAATAGAGAAGTAGTGGGTGTAATAGTGAAAAGTAGTGTTCAAAAATAGAAAGTTTAGTAGGTTCATTCTTTTTGGGACGTCCCAAAAAGGAATGAGTGTCATACAAAATGGGACGGAGGGAGTACATCGAAAGAAAGAAAAAAAAAATCCCTAAACCCATTAAGTTCAAAAACCCTAAAAACCCAAAATAAAAAAATCCCCAAACTAAAACCCTACAGAAATGATCATCACTCCACACAAACCATGATTCATCATCATCATAATCATCATCAAAACCCAATTCAATCACACCTCTCACTAGGCCCACTCGATCATGAACCACCGCAGCAGCAGCAGCAGCAGCCTCTCCAAATGATAGGTAGAGTTCGTCTTTCTGATATACTTGCTTACGATGGTGTTGTCACTTCTTCGTATTCGAAAGCGGTTGAGGCGCTTTCCGACTCGCTTACGAGACATAATGCTGCGATAATTGAGCTCAATTGTGATGATTCTGCTGTGTTGAGGTGTGGTTTGGAAGCTTCCAGGTTGTTTTTTAGAACCAGGTCTCGGAATGCTGGTGCTGGTGTTTATGTTTATCGTGCTGGAAGGTATGGTTCCTTTTTTTTGTTCCGGTTATTGGGTTTTTTGTTTGTTGATATAATTGCGCAAATGGTAATTGCTGGTGATTATTTTAAGAGATTAGTTTGTTGTTGAATATTATCAAGTATCGTATATAAGTGAATGTGTTTGATTGTTGTTATGTTAAGTAATGTAGTTTTGGTAGATTGTTAGCAAGTGTTTATTGGTTTTTAGGATAGACTACAGTTTTTGGCAGCAAAATGGGGATGGATTAATGCCTTGTTTGGTTGGCTGGAACCAAACTGAGAGGAACCGGAGTGAAATTAAATTACACAACTCCGCTAAGTTACACAAATCACCGTCTAAACAAACAAATAATACATAGAGTGTAATACTACATAGCAAATTCACGAAAACACAAGTTTGCGAAGTTACACAAATCAACGTCCAAATTTAATCTTTTATAAATATGTTAGCAGAAGAACCCAAAGCCCCTCCCTTTTCAGGATTCCTGAGGTAAAATACAAAATAGTGGCGATTAGCTTGTCATATAGTTTAATATAACAGAATTTCATCCACATTAGCTTACTTTTCCTTCAAAAGTGTGAGGATCTGTTGATGGTGCGAGTTCATGGTGGTCACTAGTTTGTCCATTGTATTGATGTTATCGCGGACGGCAAGTTGGAGATTTTGATTTTGATGTTATCCACTATTTTGTATTTTACCTCAGGAATCCTGAAGGGGGGGGGGGGGGGCTTTGGGTTCTTCTGCTAATTTATTTATAAAAGATTAAATTTGGACGTTGATTTGTGTAACTTCGCAAACTTGTGTTTTCCTGAATTTGCTATGTAGTATTACACTCTATGTATTATTTGTTTGTTTAGACGGTGATTTGGGTAAATTAAACTGGAGTGATTACTATTTTGTGGGTTTTTCCTACAATATAAATTTCCTTTGTTCATTCCGTTCTTACCATTTTAAACTAGATTTCAAATTCATCTACTTGAGAATAATTGCTCAATACCCGTACTAGTCATTTTCTTCAAATTCCTCATCATAGAAATTCTTCACTCTTTCATTTTTGTTGACTTTTCCTTTTACTCCCATTTCTTTCTCCCTTTAAATTTGTTCACAATTTTCGTTTCATTTCTACCTCGTTTTATTCCTCCCAACCAAACGGATGATGGCAAAGGGAGAAATAACAAGTAATTTATTTTCCACAATGTGATTTTTGTTCTCGTAGTAGTTGGACTAGAGAGGCATGGACTATGGTGATGAGAAGTTTAGTACCATGTCCACAGTGAACTATCCATTTGTTACAAACTTAAGCTTGGAATTGATCCTCGCGAATGTCAGATCCTCATTTAAGGTGTGTGATAAACCACCTATTTAACTTGCAGCAATTTCTTTTACACACTGGATAATTTAACCATAATTACTCCATGCCTTGATCCCTTTACTCTTTATATTAAAGCAAAATTCAAAAAAATTAGTCTTGTCCAACTTCCTGAATCCTGTTCAAAATGATATGTAAACCTGGTTCACTTTTTTGTTCAGATACTGAGAAGTAGTAGCTTGACATTTTTTTTTTGCCTAATTCTTTTTGTTGGAGTTATTCTTCCGCATTTGGTTCACTAAATATGGGTCTGTCAACCTTTTCATTTCCTTTTTAACACAAGTTTTCTTAGGCGACTGTAATTTAAAACTTTATTAGTTTGTCACTGGCAGGGCATTGGAAGATACAGATTCATCTCCCCCATGCATGACAGATGTTTTTAAATGCATGGGAAAGGCCGCCCGTGCTGCCTTGAGTGCAATAGCCAGACATCTTCGTTTACGAAGCGAGTAAGACAATGATCAGATTCCTATTCATGGGTATCTGCTTGTTTATTTATCTTAAATTGTAGGCAATATCTGTTTCAGTCATTTCGCGTTCATGCATCTTTTATTTTATCTGGTTACTGGCTACTGACTATGATTTTTCTTTGAACACTCTTTACTTAATTCATGTACATTTTGCAGCGTTTTCAACTACTTACTTGATGACAACCCATTGCCCGCCAATGAGGCATCTTCATCAGTGCTTGTAGCAACCTACTCTCATGCGGCTTTACAAAATGGGAAAGGAGTTATTACAGGAGGGATGTTAACGTCAAATGTTGAAACTGAGAAGGGCTTGTTAACATTGATTACCACAGATGCTCCTGGTATTCAGGTAATGTTTCTTATATAGACATTCGTTATGGAGTTATTGTTCGTGAAGTTAATTGAACGATCAAAACTACTTATGATAGGTCTGTGATCCCAATGGTCACTGGTACCTAGCAGATGATGGTTCATCTCCTGGGGACCTGTTACTACTCTCTGGTAGATCACTAAGCCATGCTACTGCTGGTCTTCGCCCTGTTTCTTCATATAGAGCAGCAACTGATAACACTCTCATTTCTAATAGTGGTGGAAGGTAGTTGCACATTTATACTCACTCAATTTCTGACTTAGTCTAATTAATAAATTGATCAAGGTGCCTCTTGTAGGACATCTTTGGCATTCAGGCTCATGCCGCAAAGTAATGCCATATTAGATTGCTCGTCAGTTTCAGCAGCAGGTCATGTCATCCCCCAGAGCTATGTACCAGTATCTGTTAGTCAGTTTATGGATGACCTTTCTGCCGAGGATAATGTATCATGCAATCGCAATGATAATGCTAATGTAAGTGGTTTCGAGCTCATGAAACCAACAGTATAGTTATGCACCTCTTTTGCTCCCTGTCTTCTAGTTTGAGTTGGTAAATAAGAGAAATTGTCCGGGAATTCAGGTTTTTTTATAAACGTTAAATTTCTTTTAAATTGGGGTTGAATCCTTTTGTGTTAATGCATACAAATCTCAATTTCTTGCTCAGTGTTACTTTAAACTAAAAGAGTCTCAAAATATTTTATGTGAGTTTTGATCAGGTGCCACAAAATAATCTGAACAAGGAACCATCGTTAAGAAGCATACTTTCAGATCCCCTATCGTAAGTCATGATTGCTGTTATAGTTTATTTATAGCTCAGTTTTGATTGAACTTGTTTCTACAAGCTATATGGTCTATCAGCATATGTGTCTTCTTAGTAAGCTCACATGTCTAATGATTTATCAGAGGCTTATAAATGCTTCGAAAACAAAAACACCTATAACTCTAACTGGAGACTTGCCAAAAATTGCAATCCCAATAGTAACAGTAATAGTAATAGTTTATGTTTGGACTAGCCTGTCACATAGCTCTTTGGGGGATGGGAACGTGTGTGCTCATGCTTATGTTAATTTCTCTGTAAGGTTAAGAATATATTTTGTCATGTAGACTGCTAGGGGAGTGATTGATTTAGACCAGATTTCCATTTATTATGCAAAGTGCAATGTTTTTACTTGGGATGTAATACATGGTTGGATATTATAACTAGGATGTATGCAAGGTTTTTCCCATTTTATCTCCACACTTTTCATGGGTTAGCTACTTGTTGCCCATTATTTGTTTATAAAATGTAGCTAAAAGTCCTTAGAAACTAGTTTTGCTTGCCTCAACTAAGATATGATAGCAGATTGGGTCTTGTGGAATGACAACTATTGATTTGAATAATTTTTATTTCTTTCACAATGAATATTTTACTTCCATCATATAGTTCCTGACTTTAATATTGAATGCTGATTGCTTATTGATTGTCAGAAATGATGACTTTTACAGTTATAATATAGTAAAATATGATCAATACTAGTAGTAATTTGTAATATGTTTTTTGCCTACCTTTCTTTCAGGGGTGCATTCCTTGAAGACGCCATGTTTGTTTCATGTGGACATTCATTTGGTGGTATGATGCTAAGAAAGGTCATTGAAATAGTAAGTGACAACACTTTGTTAGTTACGCTTCCGGATGAATTTTTTTTGGGATGCATTTGTAGATTTTTATTAAAAATGAAGAAAAACATATTGGAAAACCCCTGAAACATCAGGGATGAAATCCCTAATGACGTAGAGGCCTACAGTAGGCTTAAAAGCACAATGACCACCTAAATCATTGCAGAAACAATTTTCCCCAACAACGTAACAAGATTCAGAATAATTATTTAAATTTCAAGTGACTGTATTTGGAAATTTGTACAACACACTAAAATGGAATTCTGATTCCACAATGCCTTCAAAATGAAAATTTTGATGTACTTATTGATTGTATATCTTTTATATATTAACAAGTGACAGCACCTTCTGTCTTTCAGACACTTGGAAATTTGTACAGCACTTTAAAATGGAATTCAGAGCCTTCCAAAAATAAATAAATGGATGCACTTATTAATCGTCTGTCTTTTTTATTTTAACAAGTAACAACACTTTTTTTCTTCATGACAGTCGAAATGTGCTCTCTGCAATGCAGATATTGATTCTGGTTCTTTGATTCCTAACCATGGTACTCTCTCTCTCTCTCTCTCTCTCTCTCTCTCTCTCTCTCTCTCTCTCTCTCTCTCTCTCTCTCTCTCCCCTCCCCTCTCTCTCCTCTCTCTCTCTCTCTCTCTCTCTCTCTCTCTCTCTCTCTCTCTCTCTCTCTCTCTCTCTCCTCTCTCTTCTCTCTCTCTCTCTCTCTCTCTCTCTCTCTCTCTCTCTCTCTCTCTCTCTCTCTGGTATCTATGTATATCATTTTTTTCTTTGCTTTAATGTACAGCTCTGAGAGCTGCGGCTACCGCTGTAAAGTATGAGGATGATAAAAAGGCTCTTCCATAATTCAACTCTACGGAAGCGTAGGAAAGAAGTGGGTAGCCACAGGGTATGGCAATATTAATAGGATTGTAATTTATAATTTTGGAAGTATATCAGATTATTAACCATTAATTGTCATAAGAAACAGTTCAGCACTTATTGTGGCACATGTCAAGTACTTATGAGGTTAAATGGAACTGAGTGGCTTGTTAAACATGCTAAGACCCCCCGTCTGATGTTGAGTACTTGTTACACCCCTATATAACATTTGCCCTTGAAAATTTTATTTTGTCTTGTGATGATGAACACGTTTTAATGCTTCCGTTAATGAGGAAGAATATCTAGTTGTGAAATCAAGCATTTGATGGACTGTATAATGTTTTATTTGATCCTATACCTGAAAAGGTACTATGATGATTTCAGTCTGTTTTGTGTAGTAAATATCAGTAAACTGATTAGACATAAAAATTTCAGGAAAATGGGGATGCTTCTGCTGAAAATGGGGCACCGAGAGTCATACAATATCCCTTTACAATCAATGAGAAGGTGGTTATCAAGGTGATCTTATGAGCCCTGTAGCATTATGCTGTTATTTACTACTGTGTGCCCCCGGAACTCTGGCAGTGTAATTTAATATATTTAAACTTACCCAATAACTTTTCAGGGAAATAGGAGGACGCCAGATAAGTTTGTTGGAAAAGAAGCTATTATCACATCACAGTGCCTCAATGGCTGGTAAGTGTCGAAGTCTTGTCTCCTTACAGTGACATTCTATGCCATCTTATTCATCATTCCAAAGAAGCACAGATACCGCGGATGAAAATGCCACCCTCATCTAGTATGCCATTTGTCATGCTCATATTGAACTTGAATACCTTTTTCTGAACTTGAAATACCTATATTTCGGGGAATTCAAATCAGTGCGCGCATCAAACGTAGAATGTGCGTAAAAAGGGTTAAACAAAATGAAGCATCGTGATAACGAGAAAAACAACCTGATTCTGGACTTCTGTTGGTCTGTTGGATGACAGAAAGAGTGCTGTTGATGGGCCCCTCTAGTCTAGTGTTGAAGAGATCTATCCAGCCTGGACTAATTCTTGTGTCCTATTTTACTATTCTGCATGGATATACTTAAAAGGCCAAATGCAAGGCATGTAGGAAATCAAGAGATACCGAAGGATCTTTGCCACTATGTGATTGATGATGCTTGGTTTGTTTGACCTTCGCAAGGGTGATATTTTAAATATATTTACAAAGATATAGCATGCTTGGTTTCAGAACATGAATACGTTGAGGTTCCTTGTACTTGGGTGGGGGGGGGGGGGGGGGGGAAGCTGAATATCAAAATAATAGATTTTCAACTTCCAGTGTATTTCAACTTAAAAGGGGGGGGGGGGGGGGTTAATTGAAATTTAAGAATAAATTTATTGTAATAAATACATATACAGTAATTGCAAGTTCAGTAGGATCAATTGCCCCACTACCAAGGTGGCCATGCCCCTGCTTCACTAATCACTCACTTCATTATAATTATAATTCCTTCATCTCATTTCTGAACAGTCACATTCCGCTATAACGACGTTTAGATGAAGGCAAGTTGTGTTGAGTTGACGAGTTCTCTTATTTTTTCAATTTGTGCTGAATTTTTGCCTAATAGTTTCTGCTATGGTACCATCTCCGCCTTATTGCAGCTTCACTTGATGATTGGAAAATTGAGATCGTCCATGTTTGGACTTCTTTTCTTGCAGGTACTTGCTGAAAATTATTGAAAGTGGAGAAAATGTCCGACTACAATACCGTTCTCTGCGTAAACTCTTGATATCACATTCATCAGATGATAGATGCCCATCACCACCAGTACAAAACTAATAGGTTTTTTTTCAGGCTGACTGATAGAATCTCACTTTTATGTCGCTACCTCTTGGTTGCATGTAATATATTATATGTAAAATCTTGTTAGTAGAGAATATGTGTAGCTATGGTGATGAACATTATACTACAATATTCTCGGTGGTGGTGGTCATATTTTGTAAAGAAGAGACACTGATTCACTTATTATACAACCTTACTCGTATGGCAACACCTTAGTGCAAGTGAATTGCATCATACTCACATTAACTTGTCTAGTTATTATCAGGGAACCTGAACTTTGTTAATTATCATTACGAAACCTGTAAATAATCAGTTTATTGATGAAGTGCTGGACATAATATCACTTTCTCTGTATCTTTGCCCAGTTGATAATACAACAATAATAGGGACTTGACTAATACTAATAGTGCAACTGATGGTGCACAAATGTTACTAGTTCTGTTTTATTTAAAGAAAAACTAAATTTATCCTGATATTTTGGATCGAATGCACTTGTATATATTTGATGGACTTACGCTCAAATGGGAATCCCCATTCTCATCCCAAAAAACTAGGCCTGATTATTCGGTTATAATCGAACCGAATTATCGAATATCGAATAAGCCAAAAATCATAATCGAATCAAGAATCGAAATAATTTCGGTTATTTTACCAAACCGAAATTTTTATTTCGGTTAAAACCGAATATCGAATTATATATAAAAAAAAGGGAAATTCTCAATGGTACCACTGTACTTTTGGCTTTTGCCAGTGGTACCATTACGTTTTTGACTCCTCTTAACGGTACCCTTAAAAAATTGACTTTCTAACAGTAATACCATTCTATTAGAAAAATGTTATAGAAATGTTAAGTAGGGTAAAAAGGACATGGTACCACTGGAAAAAACCAAAAGTACGGTGGTACCATTGAGAATTTCTCTAACATATATTTGAAGAATACTGGTTGGCCCCAAACCTGTTAAAAAAATATAAGAACAATCTTGCCAATGCGCTGCAGTATGCAACAAGAAAATAGGTTGAATATTGGCCCCAAACCCTATTTAACGTTTCTATAACATTTTTCTAACAAAATGATATTTCTGTTAAAAAGTCAATTTGTTAAGGGTACCGTTTAGAAGAGTTAAAAATGTAATGGTACCACTGGAAAAAGTCAAAAGTACAGTGATACCATTGAGAATTTCCCAAAAAAAAATTCTAGAAATTCCTAGAATGTGAAACAAAAATATAAGATCACCAAAGTTGTAAGGGCCTGCAAAGACCAGGAGTTGAAGCCAATAGAGTGGTAGAACTAGTTCTGATAGATAAAGGACGGCCACGACCCATTGTGAACCCAGAAAGATGATGAACTCGTCTTTTTTTTTTTTTTTTTTTTTTTTACGACAAACAAGGAAAATTTCATTAATATAAATCACCATCCAAGGCTTTAGCTACATCAATAGGAACAGAATTCTTATCGAATGATCGATCTGGAAATGAATATGCTGCACGAGCTAACTCATGTGCAACCATATTAGCAGATTGTCGAATAAAAGACACTAACGTTGTGTTTTGATCACCTAACAATCTTCTACAATCCATGATAATAGCACCAAAAGGAGACGACATCCTTACTTTATCAAAAGAAAATGATGTTTGTCAAAAGGAGACGACATCCTTACCAAAAGGAGATGATGAACTCGTCTTAACTTACAAAGAAAATGAATGAAAGGCAAAAGCGGCGTTTTTGAAGTATCGAATAAAAGATACTAGGGTTGCTGGGTTAATAAAATTATATATATATATATATATATATATATATAATATTATATTTTATATATTTCGGTAATTTCGGTTATTTCGGTAAAAAAACCGAAATACTGAATAACACAAAAATCATATCCGAATTAAAACCGAATTATTTCAGTTATTTTGGTTCGGTATTCGGTTAACCGAACCGAATGCTCAGTCCTACCAAAAACTTAGTAAAAATAGTAAATTCCCAAATAAAAATGATAAATCCTCAAAATTATCAAAAATGTTCTACATCCCATTCACCATTTTCCATCAGCATATCTCTGCATTCTTTTTTATATTACTTATTTCTCTATCTTTCATTTACAATTTTAACTACCAAAACTCAACTACTACCAATAAATAATTAAATATGTTTATATGAGGAGAGAGAGAGTGTTTGCAAAGTGATTTGCGGGGTAGAATCTTATCCCCAAATATGGGGACTCAAAAGTTCTCCGTAAAACTGAACCCCTAAATGGGAAATGGGATGGAGGTGCTTTTTTGTGATAAAAGCTAAAAAAATCACTATAATTTGAAGATGCAGAATCCTTTGTGAATGCTCTAATGCAAACAGATTGCAGAATAATAGTCCAAAAAAACATTAATTGCAGGTAAAAAAAGACAAGTAAGCCCAATATTTGGTAAAAAGCTAGCTACGAAACCACATATTGGGATAATATATTGAGTTTATAGTGGTGAAATAAGGAGGAGGGTATTTTAGTCTTTTCTACCATTTTCTGTTAGTTACAGAAGGCGGGAAAGTTTGTTTTGTTTTAAGTCTTGTATATATTGTTTCGGTTTAGTAGTTTTCAGAGTAATCTTCTAGAATATACATTCTTGTAAATATTGTTTTTCTGATTAATGAAAGTGAAGAATCTTTATCTTCTCATGGTATCAGAGCGAAGGTTTGAAGCTTCATCTTAATTTTTTGTTTTCGTAAGAATCTGCATCAATATCAGATTTCTTGCAAAATATTTGTTGTTTTGATTCGATCTGTATCAATATCAGATCTGTTATCATTTGTGATTTGTTGATTTCATCTTCGGTTGATTAGTTCTTTTACGCATTTAATCAAACACCTATGGCTAGTTCACAAACTGTTTCTAGATCTTCTTCACAAAACGTGAATTTTGGAATGAACTCTGCGATCAACTATAATGATCCGTATTTCTTGTCTTCGAATGATAACTCAAACGCACAGCTAGGTCAGATTTTGTTTAATGGAAATAACTATGTAAATTGGAGTCGAAGTGTGCAGTTGGCTCTAGGTGCTAAGAACAAAACAGGTTTTATTGATGGATCTTTGTCTAGACCTGCTGATGATTCTCCAGATTTGCAAAAATGGATACGTAATGACTATATGGTTACAGGATGGCTACTTTTCTCTATTGATAAGTCTATTGCGGAAAGTTTCATTTTCACTCCATCTGCTAGAGCTTTGTGGTTAGAAATTCAAGAACGGTATGGTCATTCTAATGCTCCTCAACTTTATGAGATTCATAAATCTTTGATGTCTGTGGTTCAGAATGAAGATTCTGTGGTTGAGTATTATAATAAGTTGAAGAAAGTTTGGGATCAGTTACAAGTTCTTGATCCATTACCTGATTGTTCTTGTGGAATTTTGCTTAAGTGTACTTGTGGATTTGTTAAGAAACTTCTTGATGCTGATCAACTCAAGAAGTTGATTCAATTTGTTGCTGGTTTTAACAAGTCTTATGATCAGGCAAAGGTTAATATACTCAGTATGGATCCATTACCTTCTGTTAACAAGGTTTATCATATGATTCAACAGATAGAGAGGCAGAATTCTTTGTTTAATTCTCAATCTACAGAGATGAGTGCTTTGTCGAGTGTTCACAATACTGTTTATCCTAGGTCTAATCAGAACTGGTCTCAGAAAAAGGATTCTAGGGGGATTAAGCCTGACAGATTTTGTGATTTTTGTAAAATAAAATGACACTTGAAGGATCAATGTTTTAAGCTGGTTGGATATCCAGACTGGTATAAAGGCAAAGTTTCTACTACATCAGTAAGGAATGTTGGTTCAAAATTTGCTGCTAATGTTCAGGAAGCTAATTCTTCTTTGAATTCATCTGTGAATTCACCTCTTGATCAAGATATGGTTCAAGTGGCTTCTGATGATAATACTGCAGCTTTGTATAAGGATTTTCTCAAATTCATGAATGCATCTCAGCATCAAGCTTCTTCTTCTGACTCTGCATCTATAATCAACTTTGCAGGTACTATTTCAGCTTTTAATGTTAATTGTGCACAGTCATATAATGATAAACATGTGTGGATAGTTGATACTGGAGCAAGTGATCATATGGCAACTTCTTTAGATGTTTTTTCTAGTTATCATAATCTTGATCAGCCTTTACAAATTTCTTTACCTGATGGTAGCATCAAATTTGTTCATATTACTGGTTCTGTGATTTTGAATTCACAGATTACGTTGTCTAATGTGTTTTATATTCCTGAATTCAAGCATAATTTGCTTTCTGTTGCTCGACTTCTTGATCAACATTGTTTGATTGCTAAATTTCATTCACATTCCTGTTCTTTCCAGGACCTTTCAACTAATATCATCAAAGAAAATGGCATTAGACATGGGGGTTTATATAAACTCTTGTCAGATGCATCTTCTTCTTCTTCATCTGCAGTTAAACATTGTGTTTCTTCTGCTTCCTTGGTATCTTCAGATTGTTTACAATCTCCTGTTCAGCAATGTAACAGTTGTGTTGTTTCTTTTGATACTTTTCATGCCAGATTTGGGCATATGTCTGTAAATAAATTTCAACATTTATCTGGTTTTAAATCAAGTGTTTCTGTTTCAGAATTTAATTGTGAAGCTTGTATTCTAGCTAAACATCATAAATTGCCATTTTCTGCATCACTTTCTCTAGCTACCACATGTTTTGAATTAGTGCATATAGATTTATGGGGTCCTTATAGAACTCCTTCCTTATCTGGTGCAACTTATTTCCTTACAATTCTGGATGATCATTCAAGGGTTACTTGGACATACTTAATTCATACAAAAACTCAGGTTCCAAGTGTTATTACTGGTTTTCTTTCTTATGTTGAAAATCAGTTTAATACCACAATTAAAATCATCAGGAGTGATAATGGTACTGAAATTGTTCAGGAAGTTTGTACAAATCTTTTCCTTTCAAAAGGCATTATTCATCAAAGATCTGTAGTAGGTAATCCTCAGCAAAATGGTCGAGTGGAACGAAAGCATAGGCATTTGGTAGAGACTGCTAGAGCTCTTAGATTACATGCTAATCTTCCTTCTAAATTTTGGGGTGATTGTGTGTTAGCTTCTACTTATTTGATCAACATTATGCCTAGTTCTGTTTTGTCCTAGAAAACTCCTTATCAAATTCTGATGAAAAAGCCTCCAGATTATTCTGTTTTGAGAGTTGTTGGTTGTCTTTGTTACCCAGCTATTAAAACTTCTGATAAATTGGCTCCAAGAGCTCTTAGGTGTGTCTTTTTAGGCTATCCTTATGCTAAAAAAGCTTACAAATTATATGATTTAGACAATCACAAGATTGTGAATAGTAGAGATGTTCTTTTTAAAGAACATATTTTTCCATTTAAACAGTCATCTGGTTCTCATTCTTCCGAGTCTGTTCCATTGCAGTTGGATTTTTCAACTGATATTTTTCATGATTCTACTGATGTTCTGAATCAAAATTCTACTTCTTCATTGAATCCTGATAATCATATTCTTCCATCAGTTTCTGATCATTCTACTACATCTACTCCTGATAATCATGATAATTCTGATAATCATGATAATTCTGTTCATCATGATACTGCTATTATACCTGTTCCCTTGAGAAAATCATCTAGGAATGTTAGTATTCCTACAAAGTATAATGATTACATTGTTTCTAAGCCTGTTAAATTTTCAGTCTTCAATGTTTACACTGATTCTCAACTCACATCTTTTAGTAGTGCTAATTTAGCTACTCTTGATAGAGTTTTATCTGTCCATGAGCCTACTTCTTATTCTCAAGCTAAATAAGATCAAAAATGGGTTGATGCAATGAATGCTGAATTGGAAGCCCTTGATAAGAATAATACTTGGGATTTGGTTTCTTTACCACCTGGTCAAACAGCTATTCCATGTAAATGGGTTTATAAAGCCAAGTTTAATCTTGATGGTTCTTTAAATAAATGCAAAACCAGATTGGTTGCTAGGGGTGATAAACAGATTAAAGGGAAAGATTTCAAGTATACTTTTAGTCCTGTAGCTCGTTTTACTACTGTTAGAGTGCTGGTAGCTATTGCTGCTGCTAAGGATTGACCTATTCATCAATTGGACATTAACAATGCATTTCTCCATGGTTATGTTGAGGAAGAGTTGTATATGCAACCTCCTCCAGGTTATAATGTTCCACCTGGCATGGTTTGTAGGCTTAGAAGATCCATTTATGGTTTAAGACAGGCTGCAAGACAATGGAATGTAGAATTGAGTAAACATTTGTTGGATATGGGATTTGTTCAGTCAACACAGATTACTCTTTATTCATTAAATCTGAACATAATGGGAGTTTTACAACTGTTGTTGCTTATGTAGATGATTTCCTAATTACAGGTAATTCTGTATCTTACATTAAAACTGTGAAGGATTCTCTTCATCAAGCATTTACTATTAAGGATTTGGGATCTTTATCATATTTTTTAGGAATTGAGGTTTCCAGAAATTCTAGTGGTATTCTTTTAAATCAGAGAAAGTATATTCTGGATTTATTAAAGGATACAGGTTTGGAATCTTGTACTTCTGTTTTAACTCCTTTTCCAAGCAATTTACATCTTAGTACTACAGATGGTCCTTTATTATCTGACCCTGAATGCTATGGAAGGATTGTTGGAAAATTGTTATATCTCATCATGACAAGGCCAGATATATCTTAATCAGTTCAACAATTAAGTAAATTTCTTAATTCTCCTGCTGTTACTCATTATCAGGCTGCTTTACATGTTCTCAAATATCTTAAAAGCACTATCAACATGGGATTGTTTTATCCTGCTCAGAATGATTTGTTTTTACAAGGATATTGTGATTCAGATTGGGGTTCTTGTGTCTTTTCTGCCAAATCTCTATCTGGTTATGCAGTCTTCCTTGGTAATTCTTTGATTTCTTGGAAGACAAAGAAACAAAAGACAACTTCTAAGAGTACCTGTGAGGCTGAATATCGAAGCATGAGTTACACTACAAGTGAAATTATCTGGCTCCATGGTTTATTGGCAGATCTGCATATTACTGTTTCTTTACCTGTTAATCTTTTTTTGTGATAATACTGCTGCTCAATACATTGCTGAGAATCAGGGTTTTTAGGAAAGGACTAAACATCTTCGTGTAGACTGTCATTTCATTAGAGATTATGTTACATCCAATATTATCAAGATTCATCATGTTCAGTCCTATCTTCAATTGGCTGATTTGCTTACAAAATCTCTTTCTGCAACTAAACTACAGTTTCTGGCTTCCAAGCTTGGTCTTGTTGTTCATCCACCAAGTCCAGCTTGAGGAGGGGATATTGGGATAATATATTGAGTTTATAGTGGTAAAATAAGGAGGAGGGTAGTTTAGTCTTTTATACCATTTTCTGTTAGTTACAGAAGGCGGGAAAGTTTGTTTTGTTTTAAGTCTTGTATATATTGTTTCGGTTCAGTAGTTTTCAGAGTAAGCTTCTAGAATATACATTCTTGTAAATATTGTTTTTTTGATTAATGAAAGTGAAGAATCTTTATCTTCTCACCACAATTTGACCACACTCTCTTGTCTTCACTCCTCAATTTGTGCTTCGCTCCTCAGTCTGCTGGCACAAAGGCTCGTCCTTCTGTCGTACCAATTTTGTCTCACTCCACTATACTGAGCAAATCGCGCAAACCGTGTTCCATTTATTTTGAATTGTACTTCTATATTATGTCTCAAACACCTATAGGCTATATTTACACAGATATATATATATATACAAAACTTAAAACTTATCTGACCCTGATTTTAATTAAAATCAATTTTGGATTTTATTTCCAAAAATCGTGGGTAATTACACTTTTTCAGGGACTGCCACATGTCAATCTACGTGTGGACGTGGATTAGTGGGTCTGAAGGAATTTTGAGTATATTATTATTTTGAGACTCTGATTGTTATTGCTTTCTTCATATTTGAATTTTCTAAAGCAAAAACTGATTCAAGCTCTCAAAATCTCTAATCAGTTTCAAAGATTTCTCAAGTTCTTCTCAGATTCAAAATCAATGGCTGCTCAAAGAAGATTACCCAAGTCAGTTGCTTTCAAGTTTGGTGACTTCGACTTTATGACAAACAACCATGTTGCTACAATCACCAACAAGGAAGGGGTATCAACTGATTTTCACCCAGTGATGGATTTTATGGCAATTAGACCTTTGCGTTATGCACTGACAGCATCTCCAGTGATTAATCAAGCTGCTATTTCACAAGCTTAGGAGAATGCTGAGGTAGTTGATCCTGTTCAGGGTCAACCAGGTAAGATTGTTCTAAACCTAGGACAAGATTATTTTGATATTACTAAATCTGTTGTCAATTCAGTACTTCACTTACCTGTTAATGTGCCTTATGTTAGTGAACCATCTGATGATGATATTAGAACTATGTTATCTTCACTAGGATATAGTGGACCTTTAGATAACATGAGCCAGTTAAGGAGACCTTTTCTTAGAAAAGAATGGTCTTTCTTCTTTGATCAATTAGCTAAATGCTTTACTGGTAAATGTAGTTCTTTTGAACAAATTACTTCTGTTACTTCTCACATTGGATATAGTTTATTTTATAACAGAGTAATTAACATTGGTCACATTTTATTGAATCAGATGAGTATCAAACTTGGTTCTAATAAAAATGGAAGTAATATGGTTTATTATCATAAATTTATGCAATTATTTATCAACCATTTTATTCCTAATGCTAATACCAGGTTTGGTAGACAACATTGTGTTCCTTCTTATGTACAGCAAAAGAGAATTTTCTCTGATATTACAAAGAAGGACAGTGAGAAGAATTCAGAGGAATTACCTGCAATGCATTATCCAAATCATGTTCTGGTACTTCTAAGAACTCATCTTCCTACTCTCTATAGTTCTTCTTTCTTTGGTGGTGAAATGATTCAGGAACCTCAATTGGAGGAGGACCCCCCTGTGTCTACCCAAGTAACCCAAGACATCACAGTCTCTGAAACAATTCAAGAACCAAATTTTGATTCACAACCTATTGTTTCAAAGAAACCAACCTCTGGTGTTTCTCAAAAGGCATCAGTTGTAAAGAAGAGAAGATATGTAGCCCCTAGTTCTAGTAGTTCTAGTAGTGAAGATGATGATATACCTCTTGTTGAGAGAGAAAAATTGAAGGCTGCAATTCAACTTTCTAAGCTAGGTGAAAGAGGTGAAGGACCTAGTCACAGCCAGGCTACAGTCTCCCAAAAGACTGTAGTTCTAAAAAGGGAAAATAGTTACTAGGTACAGTCTCTCAAAAGGCTGTGTCTATTGAAAAAAGATCTCAACCCAAGATCACCACTGAGTCTGCACCTCTTACGTCTTCTCAAGATAAATCTGTTGCTCACTATACCAGGAGAACAAGGAGAAAGATTCAATTGTCACCTACACACACAGAGTCTAGTCCAACTAACATTTTGCAGGTCTCTAAGCATAAAGCTCTATCCAAGTCAGAATCTGACAAAAGAGGCCTTGATATTGATTCAAGTTGGGAAACCAATTTGACATACAAGATGGCTATGAAGCTTATTTCTATCAAAGTCAAGCTTTCCAGGCCTGTTCTAGACTTTCTGATTGAGAGAGTACCCAAACTTTCTCATCCTCAAGAATATGGAATTCTATATCAAAGACTTGATCTCATGAAGAAGTATTTCTATAAATCAATCAGAGGAGAATTGAGAAAGAAGTTTGGACTTTCTAAGCATGGTGCACTTCAATCACTTCACACATACTTGTTTCACAAGGATTTCATTGTTGAAGATGCTCCAGCTCAAGGTGAACAAAAGGAGGTAGTAGATAGTGGAATGCAGTCAACTGGAGATACTATTGCAGCAGTGGTGGATAGTAGGATAGATCAGATCACAGTCACTGCAACACAAGAACCATCTAGTCAGAGGTTGGATGACTCAGGAACTGTGATAACTGTAACACCCCCAGATCCGGGGTCCGGGATCCGGTCGTTACGGTCTCCAATTCTGTCCACAATACTTGAACTTACTTCAACATACAATAAATTACATCTTTGACCTAACACAACAATATAAAACACACCCGTTATAGTCCCAGAGATGAAATCAGAGTAACAACCAAATTTTATTAAACACATTATGAGTTCTTACAACCCAAAAGAGTTACAATATGAATACATACTCTTTGCCATCCATTTGCATAAGTCATACTAGACCATATACTTGGTACGGAAAGAATGAATTTATCCTACCAATAGCTTCTTCTTCAACTCTGGTAGTCTCATCGTCCTCGCCCCCGTCGAGTGCGCCTTGTGCTAGTCATCTGGTCTAGCTGTTGTTGTGATATAATAATAAAGCAAGGGTGAGCAATAGCCCACCAACAATAATATTTAACTGAACGATAATATATAACAGTTCAAAGGTATCTTTCAAACCATATGCCATGCATTTACGGAAATGATGCCAGTATAATATGAACGATGAAGTTACAAGGTAACTCAAAATGTAAATATATGTGGGAATATTTGCTATGTCGAAAATAAGCAAGATATTATCATTTATCATATAAAGAGGAACTTGCAAGGAAAATATTGCAATTCCATTTATTAACATTTTTTGAAGTCCTACAACCTGAAAGAAGTCTCTTCGATACGTGTTGCGGAAGACACCGTCAACCTGAAAGAAGTCTCTTCGATACGTGTTGCAGGGAATTCCCAATTTGGGAGATGAACCAATACTGGAGTTATCACGCGCCAGCTGTCCCATTCCCTCCATTCCCTGATGATCAGTCGGGGATGGTACAGCCCAACATAGTTTACTACCGGTAGAAGGAAGAACTGACGGCTCCACTTGTCGATTGCCTTTAACAGTAACTCCCTGGCCAATGGTTAGGCCTTGTGATGGACCGCGCGACTCGGCCTCTTACACACGACTCCTAGTTCGAATAAATCCACAGCATTGAAACGTAGAGTTTGTCCTCCCTTCCCCAAGTGAAATACTTGTTGATAAAACTCAACAAAGTAGTCGTATCTAGTTGGAAAGGAAAATTCACCAACATTTCCCAAGCTTTTGGTTGTTAATGGATATCGACTTGTTCCAACAATCTTACCCCTCGAATGATGAGAAGGTACACACAGACTTAATGAGTCCATAACAACCAAGTTGCGAGTGAAAAGGATAAATTATGACCGGGAAGTCAACAAGATAAATAACCTTGCTCAAGTAGGTTCCCCTATAATATGGAAGTTTGAGCGAGCATTTAAATCCTTTTAAGCTAGATTTAAATGAAAAATAAAAGAGTTGGGAACCTTTCCTTGATAAAATAGTCATAACAAGACTCCGAAATATTTTACATAATATCTGGAGGTGAAAGGTAATCTCTGAATAATATAAATCATTTTAAAAAGAATTTAAAAGAATTAAATAGATATTCCGAGAATATTTATTAACTCAATAATAATTACAGAATATTATTAACTCATAATATTGCTCGTAAGTAATCCTCGAATGAATATATGGAATTATTTACTAAATAAATTCCTCCTTAAATGAATATTCGAAATAATATTCATTAAATAATTAAACTCCAATAAATATTTAAATTAATATTCAATAAATAAGTCAAACCTTAAATGAATATTTGAAAATAATATTCATTTAATAAATAATCTTCTAAAAGAATATCCAAATAATATTAATTTAGTAATCAAAACTTTAAAGGAATAATCGAAATAATATTCCTTAAGTAAATAGAACTTCGAATGAATATTTTAAAATAATATTCATCAAGTACATAAAACCTTAAATGAATATTCGAAAATAATATTCACTTAATAAATAACATTCTAATGAATATCAAAATAATATTCATTAAATAATCAACTCTAAATGAATATTCGAAACTAACATTCATTTAATATCTCTCGACTGAGATAATACTATAACATTCCTCGAAATATTTCCAAGTAATTGATACTTTATGGAAATATAAATAACGTTTAATAATAACATTCCTCAGATAAATAATAATCCGTCGTTAGAATCCCTCCGGGTTTCCACGACTATCTATATCTCAAAATACCGACTCCCGGTCTATATTTAAGAATGAATATCATATGCCCTTCGCTAAGGGTCTTATCAAAACAATCCGGCTTATAACTGATAATTCGTATCTAGTCTATAAAATCGGAAAACGATCCGTTTGACATGTGGTTTTCTTTCATACCTTCCTTATGACCCCTAGTATTTATTTACCAAGATTCTACACTGAGTAACATGCTTTACGAGGGTTCAATTGAAGTTACGAACTTTTACTTACGGTTCCGAACCAATTTTAGTAATTTGACCATAACTCCTAAACCGTAAGTCGAAATGTCTCGATTCTCGTGCCAAAACGATCTATGGCTCGAGATCTACAAGGACCAGTCATAATATTATCAAGTTTAGGAATCTACATTAACTGCCATGCTTGGTTTCTATGTGTTAACAAAAATTCGGCATTACGACGGCTATAAATCGAATATTTCCGAATTCCAAACTTTCCAATAATCATAGTTTCCACTCCAAACAACATATACATGTTATTTAACCATGAACTAAGGCCAAGCAATGCCTTTACACTCATCTAAACTATATATCCTCCTATATCAACAAATCACTACATAAGCATGCTTTAATCATCACCATAATCATACTAATCTAAAAACTCATCAAGAACATCATTAAACTCAAAGTAAGGCTTAGGGTTTCAAGAGTGTTATACCTTTCTTGGGGTGTGTATGCATTTACTAAGCCTTGAATAATCCTTGTACAACCTTAACCAAGCTTAGATCATCCAAGAAATCAAGAAAAACAAAGTTAGTTTCTTGAAAGTTACTATTCACCCTAAACTTGTAAAAATCATAGAAATTCGAAAAATAAGAGTTTGGCTCTCACATTTTTACCACATCTTGGCCTCTTCATAAGATTTGTTTTGAGTCCTATTTCATCAAATTTGAAGCTTCCTAGATAGGGTTTTGAGCCCCCTTTTTCCACTGGACAGAAACTGTTAAGAACAAGGCAGTTTGGTTTCTTCAACTTGGGGAGGAGATTTGACTAGGCTATACACATTATATTGCCATGAAATTTTGAGAGAATATTTCCCATGGAGTGGAGAGGCTGTGGTCAAAATTTGGTGATTTTATCATGGATATAAATGGAGATATGAATTTTCTTCTTTGAGGGTGTTCTGCTGGGCAGTTTGAACAAAAAGGAGAGAATGGAGTTTTTGATCTTTGATTGCTTGGTTCCCTTGCATAATACACCTCATCTTAATAATATCTAGCTAAAGTAGCTTTATTAAAGGTGGTGTGGTCATGCATGATGCAATCCAAGAGACATGTATTGATATTTTGTGGTAGGATGGTGTAATCTTGCTAAGTACTTGGTTTAACTTGCTAAGTATACTAGTTGCTCATGTAACTACTTAGTTACTTGATCTTATCCTTTTGCACATGCATGTATCTTGATTCCTTGCTTGTTTCCTTGTCCGATTATTACTCAATTCATTGAACGTTCGGAGAAATATCTTGAAAATTTCTAGTTAGGGTTTTACCGGAAACCGTCTTAATATTTACACCATCATTTTCAATTCTCTTTAATAATTCTTGAACCTATAGTCCTTAAATCCCTTCAATAATTCTTTAAGTCTTTCAGTGTCCAGGGAAATCTCGGGGAAAATAAATGTGCTATATTTCAGAATCCGACAGCTTTTACATACAATCTTTTTCTCCCTGGATCACTAATACGAACTCAGAATTTCGTTCCGGATACTTATATATCGCGTCGTCTAATAATATTCCTATGTCCACCCAAAATCACTATTCATCCATTTTTCTTTACTCATCCTCTTAGGGTTGTACAATTGTCCCTGATCTCTTTCGATCGTTCCTTAACCTTTTTACGGACCCACTGGACCAATAACAGATATCGATTTGGATGACATAAGAACAATCTTCTCCTTTAGAATTATCAAATCTCAATTCCCTAGGAGATAGATAATTCTTATCTAAAGTGTCAACCAATAGTATTCTTCATGGCATATAAACATTTGAATCCAAATCTATTCCTTTCATTCATTATCTCAATCGTTACATCGTAGTCCTAATCACTATTCACCAATATCTCAGTACATAATAAAAAGTTTTAATTATATCCAAAATTTGAGGTTCTTACAGTCTCCCCTCCTTAAAAGGATTCCATCCCGAAATCAGGTAGGAAGTAAAGAGTCGTTTGCCTGTCATTCACTTTTTAACTTCCCGGTCAATTCTTAGTCGTTCTACCCTTTCTCAGCACATCTTCTAGTGCTACAATCCATACTTTATCCTTTTTCCATCAACGTTGCTACTTTTCGTACCACACACTATCCGGGTTATGCTCTTACTCAATTTTATCCTTATTGATACCTGTAGTAACATTGGTATCTCTATCATACTGCGAATTCGGAGGTAACCTCGCTCGTAATGTGTATTTCCTGATCGCTTTAATCTTCGCAATCTCGATCAATATAGAGAAGTGGAAAGATTTATTGAGAGATCACTATGATCAATTAACATTTGTTATATTGCATAGTTAGTACAGAAGGGGGCCAGCCTTTAATACTTGACAAGCAATTAAACAAGTTATGGTATTCCACTTAGACTTCTATCACATAGACAGATAATCACGTAGCAGTACCTCCCCTCCTTAAAGGGTTGTTCTTCTCAATTCATAAAGAAGATGAATAAGAGAGAAGAAAAGAAAAGAATTCTAAAGGATTATAGAAAGTTTTCATGATTGTAAAATATCATACTCAGAATTTACCTCTAAACTACAGATATAACGCCTCAGAAATTTTTAATATTTATAATTATTTATTTAATATTAAATGTGAATTATGTGACGTGAATTTTTTTTAGGAGGTAAAATATGTGTGAGGTTGTATTGTGGGTTTATTTGATGATTTATATTTGTCGGATAAGTCTACGTATTTTTACTTTATTTTTGGTGATTAAATCTTATTTAATTCATATGTTATTTATCTTTTGGAAATTTTATAAAATCATCAAAATTAGTATAAATCACGAAATCTTTTGCATTATTAGCTTTATTAGTTTATTTGAGTTTTAAAAATATTAGATGGATTTATTTTGATTTTTAAGGATTTTAAAATGATTTTTATGAATTAATTTGTGTTTTATGGATTTAATTTCGTAAAATCCATATTTAATTCATTTTCGATCCTATAAATATTTTAAAAATATGGGGAGTTATATAATTTCATCCTCTACGTTTTAAAAATGAATTTTCGATTTTTTTTCCCAATTGTTACCTATTTAATTGTTATTTTATGAGATGGAAATTTTTTAATTGTTAATTAGAAAATGCTTATAAAATTCCTAAACTAAGTTATTTCTTTCCTTTTTACTCCCAATCCCTAAAACATTTTTCCCCAAATTAAAACATTCCTCTCTCGAACTCTCCAGCAAAATCTCTCTCTTTCGAGGTTATCTCTCCCCTGTTCTTCTTGTTCCTATCCGACTAAACTCCTCTCGATTCAACAGTTCTAGTGGGTGGGTAAAGCCATCTCCTCTCCCCTGTCCTGCAATTCCGTGTGCTGTTGTGCGTATCTGCGGTGTCTGCGTGCACTGGGTATGTGTTCTGGAAGTCGCGTGGGTGTGTATATATTGGTAATATGTGTGTGCTTGTGTTTGTAGAGTGTGTGTTACGCGTGTATTGCTGTGGGTTTTGTCCAGAGTGTGTATGGCGTCTCTGTGTGTGTGAGTTCCTGTAATTCCATTGAAGCCCTGCTGCGATTCTCTGTTCCTCTCAGTAAAAGGTCGATTGTGAGTTTAATATTGCTATGGTATATTGATTGAGTTTGTGGGTTGAGGTTGGAGTTGGTTTATTCGAATATAACCAACTATATGTATTGTTTTCTTTTGTATTTTTGTTTGACCTTTAGTTCAATGATTTGAGAGTTTAAGTTTCGATTTTGGGTTGTGGAAGGACTGTTGTATTTATATCCGAAGTTGTTGATGCTATTCGAATAAGTGGGTTGGAAATGGAGAGTTTAAATTGTCTATGAACTTGGATGTGTTAATTGTTTATAATCTTGAGTTTGGAAAGTTTTAAAGACCGAAATTTGATTAAGAGATTTTGAAATTATAGTTCGATCTCTCTAATTCCTGATTATAGTGTTATTCAAAATTATGGCTCGGTTGTTAAGTTAATTGTTAAAGTTGTAGTCGATTAGGGATTTTATGATGTAATTGTTGCTTGTTTGGGTCGGTTGTATTCCGACGGGTAGTGCAATATTCAAAGGAGATGCTGTCGAATTTTCTAATAATTATTAATTCCCTAAAATTTTAATTATACACTCTCGAGTATATATATGTATATATACTTCTAATTTGGGATGGTATTTGAAATTATATTTTATTTATGTGATTTTCCTGCTAAATGCTTATTGGCTATAATTATGTATTTGTGCCACTGGTCTGTGGTTAATATTGATATTATATGATTAAAGTCAATAAAATTAGGGATTATCGCAAGGGTAGATTAAGGTAGATGTTCGAAGATGAATGTCGAGTATTGAATAGAATTCTGAAATAGTGTTTTTATATGTATAGATTCGAAGGACGTAGATCTCAAGAATAAAGGGAAGGCAAAGGCTGAGGGTTTTTGAGCTAGGTGACTAGCGTGGAAATATTTGGTTAAGGCAAGTAACTCGAACCTTTTATTGAAGTTAAGATTCTTTCAATTATCCACTGATTGTTGCTTAAATTCTTATAACTTACTGTTTGTTTCTTTCAAGTTAATTGTCGAACCTCTTGTACTATACTGTTAAATCATATTAACTATTGCTTAATCCTTAATACCTTCTTGTTTACTCTTATAGACTGCTGTTTAAACTATTGTACTTCCTTGCTTATTTTAATTCTCGTTGAACTGTAAACCTTGTTTTATGACATACCTTTTGTACTAGCTTGAACCATTTATGAATTGTTGATTTAATTTGCATACCTTATTGCTTATCCTTATGAATTATTGCTTCAACTTTTAAACCTTATTGTTATCCTTATTAATCATTGTTTAATTACCCAATTACTTGCTCTTATGATTGATGTTTAAACCCTTGTACTTTCTTGCTTGTACCTCTGAATAATTAATTAAACTTCCGTACCCTGTTATTTATCTTCATGAATAAATTGTTTAAACCCTCGTACCTTATCGATTTCTACCTTGAATAATTGTGTAAACCTTTGCACCTAACTATTGCACTAGTTCCTGTTCATTTATAAATCTTAAATTATAATTCGTGCTTTGTTCTGTCATAAACCTTTTCTTTTCATTAATTCCTAAATTACCTAAATAAAATCCTACTTATAATCCCTGGAACATTAACTCTAAAACCTTAACATTTACTTTATTCCTCACTAGCTCATGATCCCTTTTTATTTAATCCCGTTTTCTTAAACCTACCAGAGTTAATTATTCACATCACCTCTTTATATGATTATGTGCTTGACAAAACCTTATTCTTAAATACTTTTGAATCATACTTGAATCTCTACCTTGTGTACCTGTTGCAACTACATTTGAATGCTTCCCTGGCCCTTAATCTTTTAGAAATGCAAATTAAAATGGCTTATTTATTCAAAATGTTTTAAGATTCCTTAAGCTGGGCTGATCTGTTATCAATGAGTTTAAGGATTGCAAAGTGAAATGTTTTAATTTATTAAAAATAATTTTTTTTATAAACTGGAAAAGCGTAAGAGGCTAGGGTGGTCCTAGTCCAGCACTTTTATTTAGCGTAAGAGGCTAGGGTGGTCCTAGTCCAGCATTAGAGGCCAATGTGTTGCCTAATTGGGAACCCAATTTTCAAAGTCCAGAGGGACCTAGTGTCCGGTATGGGGACATTACGTGGCTGATCACCCGTATTGTCCGATTTTAATAAAATGCTTAATTTAATTAAAATGTTTTAAAGATGGGAAATTTGATATAAAAAGAGAAATTCATTTTTCTCTCTCTCCCTATTTTTGGAATGAATTACAAATTGCCAAACTTTGGAAAAACTCAGAGAATGATTCTTATATCGTTGTATCCGTACTCTTGTTGTTGATTTTTATTTTGGCATCTATATTGTTACTTGCTGAGCATTTGGCTCACTTATTGTTGTTTATAACCCTTTTTCAGTTAAGGAAGAAAAAGATACGACGTAGGAGCTGTATCAGGAGAAGAACTTGTTGTGGACTGTAGACGGACTAGTTTGGCTCTAGTACAAGGTTGGACTTTTGGGTATCAGTAGAAATTTGTGTAATAGTTATAGTTGGTTGTATTATGTTTGTGGAGTGTTTGTATCTTTTAATTAAGGATTTAGTATTGTAATGTAATAACTTAGTAGTAGTTGCTTGTTTCATACCACTACCTGTTAGAGATCCGGGTTAGTAGTGGGGTGTTGTATTATGATTTAATGTCTGGTTATCAGCTTGTATGTATTTAATTTTGGTTGTGTGCCCCGATCTTGTTTTATGATCGGGAGGGCATAGTAGTACGGTTCACCTGATCGGTTAGGACAGGTTGAACAGATGTTATGTTTTCTTAATTAGTTGGAACTGCAGTTATTTTCTTTTTATGAATTTGGTTGGTTCAAAATACAGGTGGATAGTCCATATTACGAATACTTCATGCCGAAATTTTTAAAAATTCCCCTGTATCAAATTCTATTTTATTTAATTAAATCCAATAATTTATTATAAAAGTATATTTTTAGTATTGGGAAGTCGGGGCGTTACAGGTTGGTATCAGAGCTATCAGGTTTTGGTCACTGAAACAAGCCAGGATTAGGTATAGGTATAGGATAGGAGCGATAGGTGTAGGTTATCATTAGGATAGTAGGTAGTAGGTTTAGGATATTCTTTTATCGCTTTAATAATTTCTTTACTCGCTATATCGTTATCGCAGATGGTGGATGATTGAGATTATCCTCGGTATTTATTTTTGTAGTAGGATGGTTAACAGTGTACCTTGAACTCTGAAACTGTTGTATTATACTAACTTTGTTGGTACCATGACCTTTATTTTCTCGTTATCTGCACATCTTTTATTACATTTCTGAGTTGCCTAAATATCTCCTGTTAGCATTACTTGTTCAAGATAATACCTATGCTTCCTTGGTTCTTTACCCCGTTATAATTCTTGTGAACATAGGTAACTCAAATCCAGGATTCGAAAAACCTTATTTTGTATATATTAGCCTGTTGCTTAATAAGTTTCTTGTTTTCTTATCAGAATCATGCCTCCAAAGAAGAAAACACCTGCTACAAATCCTGAAAACCAGAACACTGGCAACCAAAATCCAGTTGACCCGACTATGACTCAAATTCTCCAACTTCTTCAACAACAGATAGCCGCACTAGCTCAGCAACGACCCGCCCAACCAATTGTGACCTTTAAGGCTTTTCAAGCCGTACACCCTCCAGAGTTCAAAGGTACTGTCAACCCTATAGAAGCTAGGGCTTGGCTTAATGAAATGGAAAAAGCTTTTGCTTTGGTTAGGGTAGGGGAAGATCGGAAGACGGAATATGCTAGTTACTTCTTGAAAGCTGAAGCAAATTATTGGTGGGAGTCAACAAAACTGTTGCAAGGTGATGGAGTGATCACATGGCAGAGATTCACCGAGTTATTTCTCGAGAAGTATCTTCCAAGGTATATGCAAGATCAGCTGGAGATTCAGTTTTTAGAATTAAAACAAGAAAACATGAGCGTGGCAGAATACGAGGCAAAATTCACAGAGTTAGCAAGGTTTGTTCCTGAGTATGTCAACACTGAGGCAAAGAAAGCTAAAAGATTTCAACAGGGTCTAAAGCCATGGATACGTAGTAAGGTGGCGGTGTTTCAGTTAGAGAACTATGCAATGGTAGTGGAGAAGGCTATGATTATTGAAGGTGAAAGTGAATTGTATCAGAAAGAGAAAGCAGGAAAGAAAAGGAAGATAGAAAGTACTGAGGGAAGTCAGAACCCAAAAGGCAATAATAATAATAACAAGTTCAAGCCAAGGAATGAGGGTCGGTTTGACAGGAATCGAGGTTTTCAGAAACCGAAGAATGGAAACGGTGGTCAAGGTAAACGTCTTCAGAATACCAATCAGCAGCTTGCAATCAGACCAGCCTTACCTGAATGTACAACTTGTGGGAAGAAGCACTCGGGAGTTTGCCACAGACTAAGTATTACTTGTTTTAAGTGCAATAAGAAGGGACATTACGCGGGAGAGTGCCCGACTTCAAAATCAGGGATAACATGCTACAACTGCGGGAAAATTGGTCATATTGCTAAGGATTGCAAGGAGGCAGTTCAGTCAGGAAATGCTCTAAGGATAGCCGGACCCCCATCGGCAAATGCCCTGAGGATAACTGGACCTCCATCTCAGACCCAGATGTCTCAACCTAGAGCCAGAACCTTTAACATGACTATGCAGGATGCTGTTCAAGAAATGGATGTTGTTGCAGGTACGCTTCCTGTGAATTCAATAGAGGCTAAAGTTTTAATTGACTCTGGAGCTACTAAGTCTTTCATTTCCAACAAGTTTGTTAGTAAATTGCAATGTGAAATTCGACCTTTAGAGCAAGCTTTAGTGATAGAGGTGGCAAACCAAGATAAAGTCCCTGTCAATCAAGTGTGTCCTAAGTGTAATATAGAGATAGGTGGTTACCTTTTCTATGCCAATTTGATACCCTTCGAGATGGGAGAATTCGATGTAATTTTAGGAATGGACTGGTTGGCTGATTATGATGCACAGATTGAGTGTAGAAAGAAACAGGTGAGATTAAAGGCGGAGGATGATAAGGAAGTGATATTTCAAGGACAAAGGCAGGTGAAGAAATTTCTGAGTATTATGCAAGCCAAGAGGTTACTTAGACAAGGTTGTGAAGCGTATTTAGCACACGTGACGGATGTAGAGAAGCATGCACCGAAGATAGAAGATATACCAATTGTTAACGAGTTCCCCGACGTTTTTCCAGAAGAATTACCCGGTTTACCTCCAGATCGAGAAGTGGAGTTTGCTATAGACCTAGTACCTGGAGCAGAACCCGTGTCCAAAGCACCATATAGGATGGCACCGGTGGAGATGAAAGAGTTAGCAACACAATTACAAGAACTTTTAGATAAGGGAGTCATAAGACCAAGTGTATCACCGTGGGGAGCTCCTGTGCTGTTTGTCAAGAAAAAGGATGGTAGTATGAGATTGTGTATCGATTATCGAGAACTCAACAAGCTGACCATCAAGAATAGATATCCCTTGCCTAGAATCGATGATTTGTTTGATCAACTTAAGGGAGCAGCTTATTTCTCGAAGATTGATTTAAGATCGGGCTATCATCAATTAAAGATCAAACCTGAAGACATTCCAAAGACGGCATTTCGCACAAGGTATGGACATTACGAATTCTTAGTGATGCCATTTGGATTAACCAATGCTCCAGCAGCATTTATGGATCTTATGAACAGAGTCTTTAGGAAGCATCTGGATAAATTTGTGATAGTTTTTATTGATGATATCTTGATATATTCCAAGACCCGGGAAGAACATGCAGAACATTTAAGAATTGCGTTAGAAATATTGAGAGCAGAGAAGTTGTATGCCAAGTTTTCAAAATGTGAGTTTTGGTTGGAAGAGGTGCAGTTTCTAGGCCATATAATCAGTAGTGAAGGAATTAGAGTTGACCCTGTAAAGATAGAAGCTGTGGTGAATTGGAGCAGACCGAGAACGCCCACCGAAGTGAGGAGTTTCTTGGGATTGGCTGGTTATTATAGGAGGTTTGTTCAAGATTTTTCTAAGATCGCCTCACCATTAACCAGGTTGACTAGGAAAAATGAGAAGTTCATATGGAATGAGAAGTGTGAAGACAGTTTCCAAGAATTAAAGAAAAGATTAGTAACAACACCAGTGTTAGTCTTACCAGACAGTCAAGGAAACTTTGTGATCTACAGTGATGCTTCATACAAGGGATTAGGGTGTGTATTAATGCAACATGGAAAGGTGATTGCGTATGCTTCTCGACAATTAAAGCCTCATGAACAGAAGTACCCGACTCACGATTTGGAGTTAGCAGCAATTGTATTCGCACTAAAGATTTGGAGACACTACCTATATGGTGAAAAATGTGAGATTTACACGGACCACAAAAGTCTAAAGTATATCTTCACTCAACGAGAGCTTAACATGAGACAAAGGCGATGGTTAGAGTTGATTAAGGATTATGACTGCACAATTAATTATCACCCAGGGAGAGTGAATGTAGTGGCTGACGCATTAAGTAGAAAGGAAAAACTGAACATGTTTACCATCTCAAAGGAATTGTTCAAGGAGTTTGAAAAGTTGAGATTAGAGGTCCAGATCTCGGAGCCTACCAGTGGTAAGTGTTATACCATGACCTTTCAACCCGAGTTACTTGAAAAGATACGAAGATGTCAGGAGGAAATCATGAATCAAGATATGAACACATTGACAGGTGAAGAGATTTGCACTCAGAAGGATGATAAGGGTATCTTAAGATTTTCTTCGAGGATTTGGATTCCCAACGTGCCAGAATTAAAGAATGAGATTTTGCGGGATGCTCACAGTTCAAGATATTCAATTCATCCGGGGAGTACGAAGATGTACCAAGACCTGAAGGAACATTTCTGGTGGCCTGATATGAAAAGAGAGATTGCAGAGTGGGTTAGTAAGTGTTACACATGTCAAAGAGTCAAAGCTGAACATCAAAAGCCTAGTGGACTATTACAGCCATTAGATATTCCTGAGTGGAAATGGGAGCATTTAGCTATGGACTTCGTTGTGGGACTACCGAGAACAAAGGCTAATCATGATGCGATTTGGGTAATCATAGACCGTTTGACTAAATCTGCCCATTTTCTTCCAATCAACGAAAGATTCTCACTAGATAAGTTGGTACAGCTGTATTTGAAGGAAGTGGTTATGCGTCACGGTGTGCCAGTAACTATTGTATCTGATCGAGATCCACGTTTCAACTCCAGATTTTGGAAACAATTTCAAGAATGCTTGGGAACTGAGCTTAAGATGAGTACAGCCTATCATCCGCAGACAGACGGACAGAGTGAACGAACCATTCAAACTATTGAAGATATGCTACGAACGTGTACATTGGATTTTAAAGGAAGTTGGGACGAGCACCTACCTTTGGTGGAATTCTCTTACAACAACAGCTATCATGCTAGTATTGGGATGCCGCCATACGAAGCTTTATATGGAAGGAAGTGTAGATCTCCTGTATATTGGGATGAGGTTGGTGAGCGTAAGGTGTTAGGATCGGAACTAGTACAACAAACGAAGGAAAAGATCGAAATCATTCAGAAAAGGTTAATTGCTGCCCAGAACAGACAAAGGAAGTATGCTGATCAAGCCAGGAAAGATATGAATTTTGAAGAAGGAGAGAAAGTGTTATTGAAAGTGTCACCTTGGAAAGGAATTACGAGGTTTGGCAAGAAAGGAAAGCTCAGTACGAGATACGTAGGACCTTTTGAGATCTTAAGACGGGTTGGAAAAGTCGCGTATGAGTTAGCCCTACCGCCACATATGAGTCATATCCACAATGTCTTCCATGTGTCAATGCTCAAGAAATACCATCCAGATTCGAGTCATGTGATTGAGTACGAGCCTATTGAGTTACAGCCGGATTTGTCTTATATAGAACAGCCTGTAGCAATTCAGGACAGAATGGATAGGAAGTTAAGGAATAAGACAGTTAAGTTGGTAAAGGTTTTGTGGAGGAACCCAAGAGTTGAAGAATCAACTTGGGAACTTGAGAGCGAGATGCTAGAAAACTATCCTCATTTATTTACTTAGGTGAGATTCTGGGGACAGAATCCTTTTAAGGGGGGAAGGATATAACGCCTCAGAAATTTTTAATATTTATAATTATTTATTTAATATTAAATGTGAATTATGTGACGTGAATTTTTTTTAGGAGGTAAAATATGTGTGAGGTTGTATTGTGGGTTTATTTGATGATTTATATTTGTCGGATAAGTCTACGTATTTTTACTTTATTTTTGGTGATTAAATCTTATTTAATTCATATGTTATTTATCTTTTGGAAATTTTATAAAATCATCAAAATTAGTATAAATCACGAAATCTTTTGCATTATTAGCTTTATTAGTTTATTTGAGTTTTAAAAATATTAGATGGATTTATTTTGATTTTTAAGGATTTTAAAATGATTTTTATGAATTAATTTGTGTTTTATGGATTTAATTTCGTAAAATCCATATTTAATTCATTTTCGATCCTATAAATATTTTAAAAATATGGGGAGTTATATAATTTCATCCTCTACGTTTTAAAAATGAATTTTCGATTTTTTTCCCCAATTGTTACCTATTTAATTGTTATTTTATGAGATGGAAATTTTTTAATTGTTAATTAGAAAATGCTTATAAAATTCCTAAACTAAGTTATTTCTTTCCTTTTTACTCCCAATCCCTAAAACATTTTTCCCCAAATTAAAACATTCCTCTCTCGAACTCTCCAGCAAAATCTCTCTCTTTCGAGGTTATCTCTCCCCTGTTCTTCTTGTTCCTATCCGACTAAACTCCTCTCGATTCAACAGTTCTAGTGGGTGGGTAAAGCCATCTCCTCTCCCCTGTCCTGCAATTCCGTGTGCTGTTGTGCGTATCTGCGGTGTCTGCGTGCACTGGGTATGTGTTCTGGAAGTCGCGTGGGTGTGTATATATTGGTAATATGTGTGTGCTTGTGTTTGTAGAGTGTGTGTTACGCGTGTATTGCTGTGGGTTTTGTCCATAGTGTGTATGGCGTCTCTGTGTGTGTGAGTTCCTGTAATTCCATTGAAGCCCTGCTGCGATTCTCTGTTCCTCTCAGTAAAAGGTCGATTGTGAGTTTAATATTGCTATGGTATATTGATTGAGTTTGTGGGTTGAGGTTGGAGTTGGTTTATTCGAATATAACCAACTATATGTATTGTTTTCTTTTGTATTTTTGTTTGACCTTTAGTTCAATGATTTGAGAGTTTAAGTTTCGATTTTGGGTTGTGGAAGGACTGTTGTATTTATATCCGAAGTTGTTGATGCTATTCGAATAAGTGGGTTGGAAATGGAGAGTTTAAATTGTCTATGAACTTGGATGTGTTAATTGTTTATAATCTTGAGTTTGGAAAGTTTTAAAGACCGAAATTTGATTAAGAGATTTTGAAATTATAGTTCGATCTCTCTAATTCCTGATTATAGTGTTATTCAAAATTATGGCTCGGTTGTTAAGTTAATTGTTAAAGTTGTAGTCGATTAGGGATTTTATGATGTAATTGTTGCTTGTTTGGGTCGGTTGTATTCCGACGGGTAGTGCAATATTCAAAGGAGATGCTGTCGAATTTTCTAATAATTATTAATTCCCTAAAATTTTAATTATACACTCTCGAGTATATATATGTATATATACTTCTAATTTGGGATGGTATTTGAAATTATATTTTATTTATGTGATTTTCCTGCTAAATGCTTATTGGCTATAATTATGTATTTGTGCCACTGGTCTGTGGTTAATATTGATATTATATGATTAAAGTCAATAAAATTAGGGATTATCGCAAGGGTAGATTAAGGTAGATGTTCGAAGATGAATGTCGAGTATTGAATAGAATTCTGAAATAGTGTTTTTATATGTATAGATTCGAAGGACGTAGATCTCAAGAATAAAGGGAAGGCAAAGGCTGAGGGTTTTTGAGCTAGGTGACTAGCGTGGAAATATTTGGTTAAGGCAAGTAACTCGAACCTTTTATTGAAGTTAAGATTCTTTCAATTATCCACTGATTGTTGCTTAAATTCTTATAACTTACTGTTTGTTTCTTTCAAGTTAATTGTCGAACCTCTTGTACTATACTGTTAAATCATATTAACTATTGCTTAATCCTTAATACCTTCTTGTTTACTCTTATAGACTGCTGTTTAAACTATTGTACTTCCTTGCTTATTTTAATTCTCGTTGAACTGTAAACCTTGTTTTATGACATACCTTTTGTACTAGCTTGAACCATTTATGAATTGTTGATTTAATTTGCATACCTTATTGCTTATCCTTATGAATTATTGCTTCAACTTTTAAACCTTATTGTTATCCTTATTAATCATTGTTTAATTACCCAATTACTTGCTCTTATGATTGATGTTTAAACCCTTGTACTTTCTTGCTTGTACCTCTGAATAATTAATTAAACTTCCGTACCCTGTTATTTATCTTCATGAATAAATTGTTTAAACCCTCGTACCTTATCGATTTCTACCTTGAATAATTGTGTAAACCTTTGCACCTAACTATTGCACTAGTTCCTGTTCATTTATAAATCTTAAATTATAATTCGTGCTTTGTTCTGTCATAAACCTTTTCTTTTCATTAATTCCTAAATTACCTAAATAAAATCCTACTTATAATCCCTGGAACATTAACTCTAAAACCTTAACATTTACTTTATTCCTCACTAGCTCATGATCCCTTTTTATTTAATCCCGTTTTCTTAAACCTACCAGAGTTAATTATTCACATCACCTCTTTATATGATTATGTGCTTGACAAAACCTTATTCTTAAATACTTTTGAATCATACTTGAATCTCTACCTTGTGTACCTGTTGCAACTACATTTGAATGCTTCCCTGGCCCTTAATCTTTTAGAAATGCAAATTAAAATGGCTTATTTATTCAAAATGTTTTAAGATTCCTTAAGCTGGGCTGATCTGTTATCAATGAGTTTAAGGATTGCAAAGTGAAATGTTTTAATTTATTAAAAATAATTTTTTTTATAAACTGGAAAAGCGTAAGAGGCTAGGGTGGTCCTAGTCCAGCACTTTTATTTAGCGTAAGAGGCTAGGGTGGTCCTAGTCCAGCATTAGAGGCCAATGTGTTGCCTAATTGGGAACCCAATTTTCAAAGTCCAGAGGGACCTAGTGTCCGGTATGGGGACATTACGTGGCTGATCACCCGTATTGTCCGATTTTAATAAAATGCTTAATTTAATTAAAATGTTTTAAAGATGGGAAATTTGATATAAAAAGAGAAATTCATTTTTCTCTCTCTCCCTATTTTTGGAATGAATTACAAATTGCCAAACTTTGGAAAAACTCAGAGAATGATTCTTATATCGTTGTATCCGTACTCTTGTTGTTGATTTTTATTTTGGCATCTATATTGTTACTTGCTGAGCATTTGGCTCACTTATTGTTGTTTATAACCCTTTTTCAGTTAAGGAAGAAAAAGATACGACGTAGGAGCTGTATCAGGAGAAGAACTTGTTGTGGACTGTAGACGGACTAGTTTGGCTCTAGTACAAGGTTGGACTTTTGGGTATCAGTAGAAATTTGTGTAATAGTTATAGTTGGTTGTATTATGTTTGTGGAGTGTTTGTATCTTTTAATTAAGGATTTAGTATTGTAATGTAATAACTTAGTAGTAGTTGCTTGTTTCATACCACTACCTGTTAGAGATCCGGGTTAGTAGTGGGGTGTTGTATTATGATTTAATGTCTGGTTATCAGCTTGTATGTATTTAATTTTGGTTGTGTGCCCCGATCTTGTTTTATGATCGGGAGGGCATAGTAGTACGGTTCACCTGATCGGTTAGGACAGGTTGAACAGATGTTATGTTTTCTTAATTAGTTGGAACTGCAGTTATTTTCTTTTTATGAATTTGGTTGGTTCAAAATACAGGTGGATAGTCCATATTACGAATACTTCATGCCGAAATTTTTAAAAATTCCCCTGTATCAAATTCTATTTTATTTAATTAAATCCAATAATTTATTATAAAAGTATATTTTTAGTATTGGGAAGTCGGGGCATTACAACAGAGGTTCATCAAAGAAGAAAATAATCATGATTATATCCAATACCATTTGATCGCAATTTCACGTGTCAGTTATCTTGCTGCTTTGTCCATTATTCTATGGACCTATACTCTGGTTCAACCTTAGCAACACTTTTGGAAAATCTTTCAACCTCTCAGGTTAAATCTTAGGTTTCTCGCTTGACATCATTGTTACTGACATTCCATGTCATGCTACTAGCTTTTTCATATCTATAATATTAACACTATCAGGTTGTCATCCCGAGAATTCATCAGAAAACCCATTTATTAATCCATTCATAACATTCCTTTCTTCACATTCCATAGTTGCTTTCCCAGTCTTTTCTTTATCAATCACATCCTTCTTATTTTCTGATTCTTATTTACTTTTGTTATTTACTTCCACCTTCATCTCTTTATTGAGACATCTTTTGCACTTTGTACCTCCTTATTGGTATCCCGTCACATTTCCTCTATAATCATCACATTATTCCAATTTAAACTCTCCGAAATCTGGCCGATCCCTTTAACTTAGATCCGATATAATCTACTTCTGCCAACCTTGTTTCTCATCACTTGTTCTTTTCTACCCGTGGTTTTCCACAGGTTGTCCTTCGTAAGTCAGACCAGGTCGTATATCTACCTGCTCGTACTCTTATCATCTATCGAGCATCTGCATTATACTGGCGTAGCCTTGCCACATGAAACACGTTACGATCATGCTGTAAGTTTTGGGGGTAAAACTGGCTCGAATGCCACCTTCCGAACACTTTTAAACTCTCAGGTAGCCTAATAAGTCTCGGGCTCAACTACCCTTCTCTCTAAGTCTCATTAATTCTTTCTACGGGAATACGTTTAGCATCATGAATCATCAACCTCATATTCTCTATCTTGTTTGCGCAGAAGTACACTAACACAACTTGCTTGTCATTCATCAACATGCCATTTAGCTTATCAATAGCAGCACTTTCTTTATCTTTACGTTGTCATCTACTTTCTTAGAAGAATCACCATCGCTTCTTGTTTATGTAGTGCGTTAATAGCTAACCATACGGGTTTCAATCCTTTAGGGAGACAAAGTAATCACTATTCCTTATCCATAAGGAACACTTCCTGAACTTGATGTAGATATTACATGAAGTAGATAAAATTACAGAAGAGTTTCAAGCATCGCAGCTATGTTAGGTTGATGAAACTATCACTTATGCAGCTTCCATAAAAGACTGGAAACTTAACGATTTAGTTCATCAATTTTGTATCATGGTCCTAGTTTGCCTCAAAACGGGACCTTCTAAGGTATGTCA
Source organism: Saposhnikovia divaricata (assembly GCA_036435485.1). NCBI lineage: Eukaryota > Viridiplantae > Streptophyta > Magnoliopsida > Apiales > Apiaceae > Saposhnikovia > Saposhnikovia divaricata. The sequence continues at coordinate 181,850,076 of CM071595.1, forward strand.
TATGCTTAAGACCCATCAGGAATCGAATCTTTACTTAAAATACTATTATTGTCGATTCTTGCACAATCATCAGAAGGAATGTAAATTCCTCCACTCTGATATGACCTTCAAGGTCCTTCCAAATATCATTCTATTTCTTCAGTATGAACATTTGTAATTATTCCTTTATACTTCGACTGTCGGCCACCTCATTGGCCTTTTTTGATAATAATAATTTCTTGTAATCCATGTTCTCTGGATACATTCCAACTCAAACTTTTTTACCTCATTCCCATCACTGTTGGGTGAAAGCATTCTCCCTTAAGCTCTGCTGAAGGAGAAAAATATATCTATCAGTCTTTTTCCATAAGTCATTGCTTCCACCTACCCGTGGGAACTTTATCACGTTTATTCCCAATCCTACTTAAGATACTTCTTTTCTTAGTTCTTTCCTTATCTTAGGATAATCTCAACCTTTATAGGTTCAATCCATACTTCCTCAGGGTTTCATACATGCGTCATCTGGCATTATTGTTACTATGTCATACATTCCTTACCAAACTTCCATTTTGAAGTTCGGAATATTACCTTTTTCCTTGTAAGGTTTCTTAGGTCATCCTCATCATTCCTCCTGTATTTTCTGGATACAGGGTATATCAAAACGTCATTGATCAATACTCTAATAATTCTATCTATGTTCTTTCCAGAACTCTTTTTAATAATCCTTACCGGTCATTATTGCCTTAGCAAGTCCAACTCATATCATCTGAATTCATAATGTCGTTATTAGGGTTAATGCCATCCCTTGTGTATTCCCCAGGGTTTGTCTTAATTTATGGATATCCTATCCTTAATTCAACTGCCAAGGAATTCTTGCATCCTATACTTGGCAATCAAATCATGTATCCTTAATAAGGGTCTCTTTCCAATCATTCTCATTTGATGATCGATTGGTAGCTTAATGCTAACCTCTTTCTTCGGATAGTTGTTAGCCTACTTGACCTTCCAAAAGACAACGTATGTCTGTCTGTTTTCTTACCGAACTTTGTAATCGTAGCAAGGATGTTTTGGAAGATATTGGTTGAGTTCAACGTGAATCTCTTAGTACTTATCGTTCTTCGCAAAGGTACTTGCCTTAGGCAAAATTTCTACAGTATACTGATCAATCTCTGAACTTTCTATACTCTCTTCATGAACCTTCATTGTTTACTTTCCTCCGTCATAATATATTCATGGTATTCATGATACCCTAACATCATACATCTCAAGTCATTATACTTCCATTTTTAGTCGTAATCTTGGACAATCGTATACACATGAATCACTTTAGTATGGGTGACCCCATTTCAAAAAAAAAATCTAGAAAATTCCCAATCAAAACATGGGTTGTAAAGGGTTCAGTAAAAGATTCCTACGATCTCATTAATGTTTCCTTTATATCAGAAGTCCTTGCAGTTGGTGCTTACTTAGAAGCAACCCTGCTTTGTCTTTGCATTGCTGGTCTAGTCACTTTATAGTCCGTTGTGACTTGGCCTCAACTGGCCACACTAAAATAAAAATATATGATTTTAGGGGTTGGCTAATTAGCATAACTTTTCTAGCAATTGCCGGTATAATGTCTTCTTCTTTGATACCTTTCTACCTTTCCAAAACTTTACTTCCTATAAGTCTTAATCGACTACTCGGCCCGTCTCCGGCCACCTTTCCTCTACTTTTATCTTTCCAACTATTCTTATCAATCCCGCGTGCCATGCAAGCTTACCATTCCTGGCATAACAGCCTTTTCACTTAAGTCAATCCCGAAGTTTCTTAGTCCGGCTTCTTTCTTACTTACATTTCCTGTTTCCGTCCAATCTCACTTCATCATTTTATCTCTACCATCGATTGTAATACTCAGGGTCCGTCTACTAACCAATATGACAGCAACCATACCCAATCCATAGGGTTCGCTCCAGTTTCCATTCATTTCAATGATGTTCTCTGATAATCAGAAAGACAAGGTTTGCCAAAGTTCTCCGGATTTCTTTCCAGAATCAGGGAAATTTTGGTCAATCTATCCACCTACTGGTAACATTAAGGAGACCAGTTTCGAAACCTAAAGAATAATTCTATGAACCTCCAAGCAGATAGAACCATAAGCAGTCATAATTAATGAAATAATCGTCATCAGACTGGAAGTTTGACCTCTGGAGAGGAACCAATTATATACATCCCTTAGAAGGGACTCAACAGTTTCAAACTGAAACCTGTCACAACGTCCTGATACTTATACGTCCTGATATTCAATATTACCAAATGTTAGTCTACCTAACCACTAGTCTCAGAAGGAACATTACCGTCGGAGTTGGTCGTTCCAAAAAATTGGCACTACTAAGGCCATCCGAACCTGGCGAACCGTACTGTCCGAATGCATCTGCAAGTACTTTGTCGTGCTGCGCAAGCACACATCCTAATCCTTTATGCGAAGCGTCGTTGGAAGCACAAAGTCTCCTTTTCCATGAAGCAATTCCAACTCTTGGTCATTACCAATTTCATCTTTTAGCTCCAGGAAGATTTTCTCACATTTTTCTCTTTAACTGCTGATCGTATTACTTGATCCATTATAATTCCGTGTCAGAGTAAATTTAAAGTTACTACTATAATCCATTCAAAGAAAGAATTTAATATTCCTCTGAATCACATGCATCTAACATTTCTGGTTCATCCTTTCACTGAGTTGAAATAACCCTATACTCAGTCTTTGACAGTAGTCTCATTACGAGTTCATCTTGACTCACTGGTCTTATCTTCCGGTAGGTTCTAAGATCATTGTCTTGCTTACTACTTCCTTATATAACTTTATCCAATCATGCTGTCACTTCCCAATGTCTTTACTTTCTAACAGATTCATTAATAAAATGAACATTTCCCTTAATAAAATCACCTCATTAACCTCAATTTGGTTCCATAAATTACAACCTATGACATCTGCCTTCTCATGGCGAATTATTACTGACAATATTCATACTTATTCATTTATCAAATGATATGACACTTACTGCCTCTTCTCAACTATTCCTAGGGACTCTGCTCCTCGTCTTATATCGATGCCTTTGATAATCATACATCCCTCTGGCACTCTTTTCGTTAAAATGAAAAACTCTAATGATCCTCATCTATTCCCGTATAAGATCTCAAGTAATTCTTCCATTCCGTCTTACTTGCTGGTACTACCTCCAGTAGTCCGGCCACGAATCCAACATGAATCTTCAGTTCTCTTACTAATAGCTTAGTTCTTTATGATCACTCTTCTGAGCACTATACCTTAATCATCTCAGTCTTTCTGGCTACAGTCCTCATTCCTCAAGGGTAAGCTCCTTATCCTAACAGGATTTTCCTTATCTGCTGGAACCTCTTCCGGGTCTCCAGTAGGGTACTCCATCGAATACCCGCTGATCTTCAGCATATAAAGCATCATCACGCTGCTGCTCGTATGCCTTAAGGTCTGTCGCCTTACTCGTCGATACGATATCGAGCTAAGTTATTATCATGATACTTAAGAGTTCCCATAAGGGTTTTATATGTCATCACTACATTAAGTAGTCCGACTATGAACTTGGCAAGAGTTTTTATTATCTTAGTGAATTTATTGTTTTAACGTCGCCTCATCTCTGGGGTTTATAACGTACGCTCTGATACCACTTTTGTAATACCCCCAGATCCGGGGTCCGGGATCCGGTCGTTACGGTCTCCAATTCTGTCCACAATACTTGAACTTACTTCAACATACAATAAATTACATCTTTGACCCAACACAACAATATAAAACACACCCGTTATAGTCCCAGAGATGAAATCAGAGTAACAACCAAATTTTATTAAACACATTATGAGTTCTTACAATCCAAAAGAGTTACAATATGAATACATACTCTTTTCCATCCATTTGTATAAGTCATACTAGACCATATACTTGGTACTGAAAGAATGAATCTATCCTACCAATAGCTTCTTCATCAGCTCTGGTAGTCTCATCGTCCTCGCCCGCGTCGAGTGCGCCTTGTGTGAGTCATCTGGTTTAGCTGTTGTTGTGATATAATAATAAATCAAGGGTGAGCAATAGCCCACCAACAATAATATTTAACTGAACGATAATATATAATAGTTCAAAGGTATCTTTCAAACCATATGCCATGCATTTACGGAAATGATGCCAATATAATATGAACGATAAAGTTACAAGGTAACTCAAAATGTAAATAAATGTGGGAATATCTGCTATGTCGAAAATAAGCAAGATATTATCATTTATCATATAAAGAGGAACTTGCAAGGAATATATTGCAATTCCATTTATTAACATTTTTCGAAGTCCTACAACCTGAAAGAAGTCTCTTCGATACGTGTTGCGGAAGACACCGTCAACCTGAAAGAAGTCTCTTCGATACGTGTTGCAGGGAATTCCCAATTTGGGAGATGAACCAATACTGGAGTTATCACGCTCCAGCTGTCCCACTCCCTGATGATCAGTCGGGGATGGTACTGCCTAACATAGTTTACTACCGGTAGAAGGAAGAACTGACGGCTCCACTTATCGATTTCCTTTAATAGTAACTCCCTGGCCAATGGTTAGGCCTTGTGATGGACCGCGCGACTCGGCCTCTTACACACGACTCCTAGTTCGATTAAATCCACAGCATTGAAACGTAGAGTTTGTCCTCCCTTCCCCAAGTGAAATACTTGTTGATAAGACTCCACAAAGTAGTCGTATCTAGTTGGAAAGGAAAATTCACCAACATTTCCCAAGCTTTTGCTTGTTAATGGATATCAACTTGTTCCAACAATCTTACCCCTTGAATGATGAGAAGGTACACACAGACTTAATGAGTCCATAGCAACCAAGTTACGAGTGAAAAGGATAAATTATGACTGGGAAGTCAACAAGATAAATAACCTTGCTCAAGTAGGTTCCCCTATAATATGGAAGTTTGAGCGAGCATTTAAATCCTTTTAAGATAGATTTAAATGAAAAATAAAAGAGTTGGGAACCTTTCCTTGATAAAATAGTCGTAACAAGACTCCGAAATATTTTACATAATATCTGGAGGTGAAAGGTAATCTCCGAATAATATAAATCATTTTAAAAATAATTTAAAAGAATTAAATCGATATTCCGAGAATATTTATTAACTCAATAATAATTACGGAATATTATTAACTCATAATATTGCTCGTAAGTAATCCCCGAATGAATATATGGATTTATTTACTAAATAAATCCCTCCTTAAATGAATATTCGAAATAATATTCATTAAATAATTAAACTCCAATAAATATTTAAATTAATATTCAATAAATAAGTCAAACCTTAAATGAATATTTGAAAATAATATTCATTTAATAAATAATCTTCTAAATGAATATCCAAATAATATTCATTTAGTAATCAAAACTTTAAAGGAATAATCGAAATAATATTCCTTAAGTAAATAGAACTTCCAATGAATATTTTAAAATAATATTCATCAAGTACATAAAACCTTAAATGAATATTCGAAAATAATATTCACTTAATAAATAACATTCTAATGAATATCAAAATAATATTCATTAAATAATCAACTCTAAATGAATATTCGAAACTAACATTCATTTAATATCTCTCGACTGAGATAATACTCGAATAACATTCCTCGAAATATTTCCAAGTAATTGATACTTTATGGAAATATAAATAACGTTTAATAATAACATTCCTCAGATAAATAATAATCCGTCGTTGGAATCCCTCCGGGTTTCCACGACTATCTATATCTCAAAATACCGACTCCCGGTCTATATTTAAGAATGAATATCATATGCCCTTCGCTAAGGGTCTTATCAAAACAATCCGGCTTATAAATGATAATTCGTATCTAGTCTATAAGCCAATATTAATCCAGGGAACAGGTATCATAATATAATTTGACAATAGGCATGCATGCTATGGCATATGTATCAGAAACAACATATATATATTATCACAACAACAGTTCCAAGGTATTGGAAACTTGCCTGGTACTCAGGTGTGTGTGGAGATAGCGTGTCCTGGGTCTGCTCGATGATCTATAAAGAATCAGAACATTCGAGATTAACCACTTAACACCTTTTAAAAGTCTAAGTATAAACTTCACTTAAGTCGAAACACGTTTTCGAATTATCTCGTTATACAACTTTTAGTGTAACTCTTTTTATCACCGATATGATCCGACATTCGTTCATTATTAAGACATGTCATCATACCCACACTCGGTATATACTTAAGTCGTATAAGTTCTAAAGTCGATCGATTATGAACCGAGATTATACCTCGAGTTTTATCGTTCGTTTTTTAAGTTATAACCAAAGTTATACTTTTAAGGGGTTCGTTCGTGTTTAACCTTGATTCGAACATTTTTATAAAATCGGAAAACGATCCGTTTGACATGTGGTTTTCTTTCATACCTTCCTTATGACCCCTAGTATTTATTTACCAAGATTCTACACTGAGTAACATGCTTTACGAGGGTTCAATTGAAGTTACGAACTTTTACCTACGGTTCCGAACCAATTTTATTTGACCATAACTCCTAAACCGTAAGTCGAAATGTCTCGATTCTCGCGCCAAAACGATCTATGGCTCGAGATCTACAAGGACCAGTCATAATATTATCAAGGTTAGGAATCTACATTAACTGCCATGCTTGGTTTCTATGTGTTAACAAAAATTCGGCATTACGACGGCTATAAATCGAATATTTCCGAATTCCAAACTTTCCAATAATCATAGTTTCCACTCCAAACAACATATACATGTTATTTAACCATGAACTAAGGCCAAGCAATGACTTTCCACTCATCTAAACTATATATCCTCCTATATCAACAAATCACTACATAAGCATGCTTTAATCATCACCATAATCATACTAATCTAAAAACTCATCAAGAACATCATTAAACTCAAAGTAAGGCTTAGGGTTTCAAGAGTGTTATACCTTTCTTGGGGTGTGTATGCATTTACTAAGCCTTGAATAATCCTTATACAACCTTAACCAAGCTTAGATCATCCAAGAAATCAAGAAAAACAAAGTTAGTTTCTTGAAAGTTACTATTCACCCTAAAACTTGTAAAAATCATAGAAAATCGAAAAATAAGAGTTTGGCTCTCAAATTTTTACCACATCTTGGCCTCTTCATAAGATTTGTTTTGAGTCCTATTTCATCAAATTTGAAGCTTCCTAGATAGGGTTTTGAGCCCCCTTTTTCCGCTGGACAGAAACTGTTAAGAACAAGGCAGTTTGGTTTCTTCAACTTGGGGAGGAGATTTGACTAGGCTATACACATTATATTGCCATGAAATTTTGAGAGAATATTTCCCATGGAGTGGAGAGGCTATGGTCAAAATTTGGTGATTTTATCATGGATATAAATGGAGATATGAATTTTCTTCTTTGAGGGTGTTCTGCTGGGCAGTTTGAACAAAATGGAGAGAATGGAGTTTTTGATCTTTGATTTCTTGGTTCTCTTGCATAATACACCTCATCTTAATAATATCTAGCTAAAGTAGCTTTATTAAAGGTGGTGTGGTCATGCATGATGCAATCCAAGAGACATGTATTGATATTTTGTGGTAGGATGGTGTAATCTTGCTAAGTACTTGGTTTAACTTGCTAAGTATACTAGTTGCTCATGTAACTACTTAGTTACTTGATCTTATCCTTTTGCACATGCATGTATCTTGATTCCTTGATTGTTTCTTTGTCCGATTATTACTCAATTCATTGATCGTTCGGAGAAATATCTTGAAAATTTCTAGTTAGGGTTTTACCGGAAACCGTCTTAATATTTACACCATCATTTTCAATTCTCTTTAATAATTCTTGAACCTATATTCCTTAAATCCCTTCAATAATTCTTTAAGTCTTTCAGTGTCCAGGGAAATCTCGGGGAAAATAAAAGTGCTATATTTCAGAATCCGACAGCTTCTACATACACTCTTTTTCTCCATGGATCACTAATACGAACTCAGAATTTCGTTCCGGATACTTATATATCGCGTCGTCTAATAATATTCCTATGTCCACCCAAAATCACTATTCATCCATTTTTCTTTACTCATCCTCTTAGGGTTATACAATTGTCCCTGATCTCTTTCGATCGTTCCTTAACCTTTTTACGGACCCACTGGACCAATAACAAATATCGATTTGGATGACATAAGAACAATCTTCTCCTTTAGAATTATCAAACCTCAATTCCCTAGGAGATAGATAATTCTTATCTAAAGTGTCAACCAATAGTATTCTTCATGGCATATAAACCTCAAAGATGGAAAATAATGGGTGGAGATGGTCCTTGGGTTTAGCAGTTGTTCTTGCACTTATTATGACCACTGAAGCCATCTTTCTACCAGACACTCAATTCGTTTATTCCGAGAGGTCAGAATGACAGGGCAAGACATGTTTTACAGAAAAGAGGCACCAAGGATGTTAATGATGAGTTCGAAGATCTTCTTGTATTAGAAAATTCATGTAGAAATTAAGACACCTAATATTTCTTCTCTTTCTTCAATGTCGGAATGATTGTGAAAATACTTTTGGTTTTAAACAATTAATTTGAAAAGACTCATTTAATGTGTAGATTATATATATTCTGTATCAGAAAGCAACTCTTAGGCCCTAAGAAGCGCACATATAGTCTATTTTCACTACGATTTTATTTATGATGACACAATACATCTTGCAAGGGACATGAAATATCAAGAAAATGTACACTGCATTTTTTGGTGACAAACTAATCAACTTTTACATGCACAAACATAATCACTTAGCAATCCTACAACCGATGTACTACACTAACCTACCATCAAACATGCAGTATATTCCAAAATAAGTAATTCAAGTAATAGTTTATGTAATAAATCAAAGTTCTGTGGTCATAAATTATATCCAGTCCTCACAGGAAAGTAGCGCCATACCTTGGCTTGTAGAAAACAACAAAGAGATTCTGTCTTGTAACAGGCACTCCAAGGTGCATACGCTGACTTGAAATCACTGATGAAGGCATGGATCTCTGTTGTTGTGCATGACAACGAACACCCACTCGCAATTCTTTATTCTCTCCCCTGCAATTTTTTCAATATAATTAAAATGATTTATAACAAATTTCCATAAACATAGATATTTTGGCATCATAAACTAATCAGTATGAAGGGTAGTAGGAGATACCTAAGAAACACAAAAGAATGACGACGAACACCCACTCGCAATTCTTTATTCTCTCCCCTGCAATTTTTTCAATATAATTAAAATGATTTATAACAAATTTTTTAAACATAGATATGTTTGGCATCATAAACTAATCAGTACGAAGGGTAGTAGGAGATACCTAAGAAACACAAAAGAATCCCCAGCAACTAATCTTTTCGAAGTAACGAAAGTACTCCATCCTGTTATAAGCAAATGCCTTCTTGGTTGACCAGTTATTTATGTATACCAATTCAGCCATGGAAGATATCTTATTTATTTATATAAACAACAAAACAACCCTAGTCTTTAATCACAAAACACAAAATTTTCATAGCAAATTTACCTCTTAATATATGTTTAAACCTCCATTCAGTTCCATGAAGATCCTTGGCAAACAGCTCCTGTGTAGGAGTTGTCTGGGGCATGTCCTGATGAAAAAAAAAAATTAACATACTGACTCGGTCAATAGTCCTTTGGAAAATGATCCAATTTAACAAAGAACATGGAACTCGTTTGCGTGTTTACGCAGAACCGAAAAGCCGCCATGGGTGCTTGTGTCTGAGGCTGTTAAAACCTTGCAGAAAGGGTGCACGGTTGTCCTTGGAGGCTCGGGATGGCAAGAATCAGGACTGACTGGCTCAGTTTGCTGGAATGAATATACATAATTACTCAAATTGTTTCATTCTGGGCTTTCATCAAACATGTGAGTTGCACTTGAAATCCTCTTGTACATTTAAATCGGGTGAAGCAAAATAGACAGAAGATGTATGAAGATTACTATACCGGGAGAAAATTGAGCTCAAATTCCAATGATTAATCTCTAACACTTGCAATAGGAATTCTGGAGTTAGTAAAAAGAGGGGCTTGCGCTTGAAATATGCAAATATATAGATATATCGTTGATAGGATTGGGAAGGGAAAAGTTCATAATCAAAGCATGTCAAACGCAACTGACGAAAGGAAAATATATCAGAATAAGAATCGAAAGAGTAATTACATGAAGAGTCACCTATAGTGATTAAGGACGGTTGACGCTTGATTGGGTCTGGTAGATGGAAGGCTCGAAACTGACTGAATCCAGGAGACAGGAAGTCTAAATTTGATTAATTTAACTAAAAAAATTCCAAATTTGAGAAAGTGAGAGAAATTGGTTTGGAGGAAGCTGAAGTCTGCCACGTCACCTACCCGAGGAAATTGGTTTGGAGGAAGCTGAAGCCTGCCACGTCACCTACCCGAGTTCTTCCTTTATATATAGATAGATATAAGATTAGGCCCTGTTTGATAACACTTAATAACCACTTAATAAGCCATCTATATTTATTACTTCCTCCGTCCCTCTCATTTCTTTAAGATTACTATTTTGGGGTGTCCCTCTCATTTCTTTACATACCATAAATAGTAAGTTTCTTCCACTATTACACCCACTACTAAGATATTTATACCATATAATTTAATGACATTTACTTACATAATACTAATATTTTAAAAAAAACTCAAGTTTATGCCGACCATAATTTAAATTATCAATAATATTTATACGGTCTAAATCAAGAAAGAACCAAAACAATAAAAAAGAACCGAAGAACAATTATTAGTCATTTGATTACTTCTAAATCAACTATCTAGATTAAGTTCATTTTTAAATAATTTTTGTAAGGATATTATTGAAAATAAAATCTACACTATTAGTTCACTTTCTTGAAATAAGAAAATTTAATAATGACTCATTTATTAATATCTTTTATTTTTATTAATTTTTTATCTCACGTAACTTTTGGCTAATTTTTTCAATCTTCTTTCTTCAAAAATTTTAATTTATTTTATTAAATTTATTTTACAAAAAATAATCCCCAAAATCATAGGATGAGAAAAATGTCCCTGAGGTTGACCTCAGGGAAGTTACCTGCGGTTAAAAGATTTTGAGTGTAAACAGATTGTGCAAAACTACAATATTTTGCTACTGAATTTCAAAGTTATGCACATGAGCTTAAAAGTTTTATAACTGAACTTGTTTTTTTTTATAAAATTCCACAACTGAACTTATTTTTTTAGCAATATTCTGCTGCTGAACATTATTATCTCATATTATATTTATACCATAATTTTAATGTTATACAACTGAGCATAAAAATTATGCATTCAAATTTTGAAGTTAAGCACATGAATTCAAAAATTGTGCAAGTGAACTTACTTGTATTTTAATATTCTGTTATTGAACATTAAATCTCATATATTGATTTATACCATAACTTGAGTATTTTTACAAAAGTTGATGAAAATATTGAAATTTTTTTATGATGTTAATGAAAGATTTTGTGATTGATGTTGGTGAGTATTTTCACAAAAGTTCAATGGAAATATTGGAAAATTTTTATGATGTCAATGAAAGATTTTTTTGATTGATGATGATGAATGATTATAACTATCAATCAAATATGAATTGTCTCTAAATTATATATATTTTTATTTTTGGACAACTTTGCCCCTAATCTATATAAAATAAAATCTTGGAGCCGTAAGTTGTAATAATACTATATTCTCGATTTTTATTTCGATTGTTTGGTAATATTAATTAAATTAAATTAATATTTAATTTAATTTAATTTCACTATTAAATTAAATTAATATTTAATTATATACTCTGGTAATTAATATTACCAGAGTATATAATTTCACTATTAAATTAAATTAATATTTAATATTATTATTTTAATTAATTAAATTTATATAGCTTTACTCTGGTAATATAAGAGTAGCTATTTTATCAATTGTATTTATTATTAATGTATTTTAAATATTTTTTAAAATTTAATTAATGGAGCCCTAAGTTCTATATAATCCTATATTCTCGACTTTTATTTCAATTTTTAGTTAATAGACTCCAAATATATAACTTCACTTAAATTTAATTAATATAATATTATGATTTTAATTAATTAATTAATAGATAATATTATAATTCTAATTAATTAAATTAATTAATATTTAGTGGCATACGACGGTATACATGGCATACTTTGATTTCTGTTTTTAATAAAGAGTATAGATACAATGAAACATGTTATTAACGTTGTCACTTAAATAGTTTCACTTAAATAGTTTCAACTTTCAGAGATTTCGGATAATTTTCATTATTTGTCATACTAGTAATTAGTATCCGGACTTTTAATAGTTTATAACTTATAAGTGTGTTAAGACGATTTTCTTTACTCTTTGTACTTAAAAATACTTTTTCATTACATACTAGTAATTTCCAACATAGCTTATATGTGTGCTAAGATAAGATGGTTTTTTTTCTTCGTATTTTTAAATAAAAATAACTGCAAATATCATTCTTATTTTGCAGTCTTCTTTAGCAGAATACATGAGAGTGTACTATAACCATCCTCAAAACAGCTTGCATGTATATGCTCACTCTTTTCAAACACATGCAGTCATCATGTATTACAGGCATATAACCCCTGAGGCCCTGAGCAAAACATAAGAAAAGGTATATATGCAAATAACCCTTTTTTGTTTGAGGATGTGGCCTTTAAAATACGTGCTGAGAAGTAAATTAAAATTAACTTATGTTATTATGAGCACTTGCTCCATGTTATATTGGTATTTTTGAAAATTCCAGTATTGAAAGAGAAATTACACAAGTTTTTAAAATTAATATACTCAAGATTACAAAGAAATATGAATATAGCTAGCAGAATCTTGGCACTGCTTTAGTTTGTGCTTGGCAATTTAAAGGAGACCTACCACTCCTTCCCATTCTTGACATTTGACCTTTCATACCTTTACAAACTTTCTCCAACTCCATCACTTTCCGTTGCATCCTTTCAAGGTTTAATCTCATCATATCATTCTCTTCTGCTACACTTGCAATTTTCTGATCCTCATCATCTTTAAAATTCGTGTCGATATTATCGTCATCATTGATCATTGGCCTAACACCTCTGTACATAACCATTTGGCTATGCCTTTTTATCAGAACATCTATCATTGTCTGATCATAATAATTGGAAGGATAGTAAGACTGAGCTTGATCATGATTTAAATGAGAAGGGTCAAGAGCAGGGGAGTCGGTAATGCGATAACTCGTTGATCTGCTTTGAGAAGCAAGAGCTTCAACTGCAACCCTGGGTGGGATTCTCGTGTTTTTGGCTAGCTCTTTGCATGCTTCTAGGCTTAGCTTTTTATAGTTCAAACATCTGCATAGCCTTGATCTCTCTTCCACTGATAGACAAGGATGAGACTGCATGCAACAAATTTTATTTAAATAAATAAGATATTATAAATTTATAACCATCATACATATAATTTTCTAATTTCTTTAAGATATTTCACGTTTGCTTCGAGTGGTTACCTGTAATGTCTGATAAGTTAACTTTAATCAGTCTAATAATATATAAACATTATGTGAATGATAATATTTCTTGTATCTATAGATGATGACAATCTAATCTCCAGACCAGATTAATGGATAAGGGCAAGAACCTAATAGCTAGCCAAATAAAGAAATGGAAAAGGACATATAAGCCTAATTTGCGGCCAAGAATATTAGCCTTAGCCATTACAGAAAATAGGCAATGATTCCGATGAGAATAATTTTTATCCCACTCTAAAAAAAAAGTGAAGAGCAATATTATCAAAAAAATGTACTCTATGTGCAGAAAAATTGTTATGCATTTTTTATAGAGTACATAACAATTGTTCTCGCTCTAAAATGTGTTTTTCATATAGCGCGACCCTATGCATATAACTTCAAATTTATAGCACTACATTTTTGTTTAAGCTACTGCCAGAAAGAACTACTATTTGAATTATTAAAGAACACATCAAAATAGCATTTTCTTAACAATGATAGTGCTTAATACTGATACTTTTATCTCCTATTAGAATGTGATCAAGTGAAAACGATGAAATGACCAAGTACCTCAAGATAGATATCAACAGCTCTGTATACCCTATCAAAGCAATCTCTAGCACAATCTGTTAAGCTCTCTGCAACTCTAAGAAATTTAGAAACTTTCAAGTTCTGATCAGGAGCTATTTCTCTTAAATACTTATCAACCAACCAACCAACTTTCTTCGTCTTCTGTAGATACTCTTCTTTACTGTAAGTATAAACAAACACTCTAATCAATCTCACTACAAGATTGACATCATAAACACTATTTCCATCATTTGCAGAAACCAATAGATCATCCAATGTTGCTTGATCAAGAACTGAACCAATTAGTCTCTCTAATCCTGTTCTGCAATCTCTCCTTATACCCAAAGTAGAAACAAGTCTCAATATCCAAAACAATCCTCTACAAGAAAACGAAGACTGTCCAGTTGAAATCACCCCATACACAGCTGTGTCTGCTAACCTTGAATACTCTGATTTTGAGTGAGTCTGGATTATTTGGGAATGTTTCGATTGGGCACTAGTTTTGAGGTAGTTGAGGATGAACCTTGTTAGGATTAAACTGGTGTCATCAGTAGTACCATAAGCACCTAAAAGCTTGACAAATCTTTCTATAATCATAGGTGGTAAAATGGTTAAATCATCAAACCACCATAATTTTCTTGAGGAACTTCTTCTGAGGCCAAGAACTTCAGGAGTGGTGCTTTTTGTTGAGGAAGATAGCCTAAATCGAGATGCAGAAACTTCAGGAGAAAATGATGATGAAGACGAGCAAACAAAAATTTCTGAATTTTGTGCAATTTTTGCAAGAAGTGTGTTTAATAGTTTTCCAACAAGGCCAGAGGAATCTGCAAATGCGAAGATAGATTCACAACTTTTTATGCAAGTTATAATATCGGTCTGAGACCAAGAAAACATTTCTTCAAGAAATGTTTCCGTTTGGTGCAAAAGATTGCAAGCTGAGACTTTCTCTGTCATCTCAAGAAAAACAGCACAACAATATAGGAGGCAGACATTGGATACATTTATTATACTAGTAGCATTGTTGTAACAAAATCTCGAAACTAGCTCAAAACCAAACGGGCCTCCCGGAAAATCATCAATATGTATCCCAGAATTCTTAATTTGGGCTCTTTGCTTTTCTTGCCTGACAAATTTCCTTAGTTTCCCTGAGTATTTTGATATCATTTTCTGGAAAAAAGAGTAAGAATTAGATACAAGTATACATATGACTAATTTAAGAAGTAAATAAGGCTCAAAATCATGTGTTTAAATTACCTCATTCAGGAAGAATGTTTGCTGACCATTAATATGTATTTGAATACCACAAATTCCTGCCATGGCTAGTGATAGTACTAAGCAATAACAGGACTGGATATTAGAGAATATAGTATAAATGTTTTTGTGTCTGATCAGGACATGTCACAAAGTCACATGGGATGGAAGTTTGATTATATATGCAAATACAGCATTAGAGTTAAGATATACCTTTCTAAGCACAAGTGAAACATGCGTGTAACCCAATTTTCCGGACCGTTAACTAATAGACGAAAGTCGAAACAAATTATAAATTTTATTAAATCTGAACAGAAAATAATCGATAATCCTGATAAATATCAATGTTTTAATCATCAAAATGAGAGTACCGGAAAGTCTGGCCTCAAATTTATTTAAATAACAGTATAGATTGCAGCTAAAGTCTGGTTGGCATCGCTCATCTCAATCACGTTTACCCCTGATTACATGCGGAAGGAAAACAATACGAGTGAGGCAAATACCCAGTACGAATATATATAACAGAATATACAATTACAAATAACCAAGTCGATGGTACAAAAGTACTAAACAAATAAATTAATAAATATAAATATGAGGGATTTCACATGTGTGTGCTGTCTATGTTCAAAGGACATAGGTTAGGTTCACTGCAAGTGATTGTTGCATCATATTTATAGTAAGCACGTGAGATGAAAAGTGAGTAAGCTTCATGTATCCATATAAAAAGTGTTATTATTTTACTATTCTTTTTTTTTTGAATAACAAGTGTATTGAATCAATAAATCAAAACCATACGGCATCTACAATTCATATCGAGTAGAACAAACATAATTGAATCGCCGGACATCCAAAGGAGACCAAAAGCGAATTTTGACGGAGATATATACAATTGTATCCCCAACACCCGTCTGAGCTTATCGACCTTGAATGCAGAACCAAAACAGCTCGAATCATTAAATTCAAATCCACGCTCCCACAAACCGGAGAGAAAATCAAACTCCCACAAACCGGAGAGAAAATCAAACTCCCACAAAACGGAGAGAAAATCCAAACAACTCAACATTACAATCGAGAAAACCAAACAACTAAGCATTACAAGACGAAAATCAAAGACTTAAAAATTATAATAAAAATACCAAAACCGAAGAAGCAAGAAAAAATACAACAGCTCCAAACTTAGATCTGAAAAATCGAATCCCCGATAAACAAGATGAACCACTCACAGATCCCGGTGGCTAGTCGGAAATGGAGAAAAAGTCGGAGCTCCAAAGTTTAAGAAACTAAGAATAGAGGCAGATCGGAAAAAGGCTTTTAATCCTTGGATCCGATAGATTTAATCCGAAAAAAACAAACCAAATCTTACCTAAAAAATGAGATTTTTAGGGAAATTCAAGCTTTAAACAAGAAAAAACGAAAGAAAATAACAAGGTTTATTGAAAAGAGGAAGAAGATACAAAGAAAATGAAGAGTGTTGGGGCTTTCCACCGGAGATCCGGTGGAAGCCCCGGCCGGCGGCTACGAAAAGAAGAGGAAGGCGAGTTGGGGGAGAGAGGAAGCTGGGGAGAGAGAGGTTATTATTTTACGATTCTTAATAAGTGCGATAAGATATGCTGTAACAATCATGCCGTGGATCCACGTTTTAAACAATTTAAACGTCTAGTTGGTGTTGTCTAATTTTAACAGCATTCACGAGAGATTATAGGTTGTACTTTAAAACTGTTAAGCGACCACTAGGACCTGTTTTAATAAATCAGATTGATTACTTCATGATTCCAAATGTCCCCTGCCATTGATATACAGTGATCTTCAGTTGAGGGGCCAACAAAATTAACTATCACAACACAAATTTATCAGGGTCTCAACCTTTCTGAAAGCTTGGCAAACTCTTCCCACATACAATCAGTCCAGGGAGTGCCCGGAGTGTTGACATTTCCCCTGAATTTCTTGTCAAGTGTTAAATTTTTCCGATATTCGCACAAAAAAAAAAAAAAAAAAAGAGTTGCTAAGTTCGTTGGGGGCCTTGTTTTACCGTCGTAAATCTTCTCATCCTTACTTTTTAACACTGATATTTGGTTTAAATTTAGAATGTAGTATTAATAAAACAGGCTTAGATTGATAAAGATTGATCATAGTAAGTTGGTACATGGGATGGGACACATAAAGAAAAGGTTAAGAAATTATGTATAGCAAGAGGGGTGCCGGATACTGCAAGTCAAGAACAAGCCCACAGCTTTCAATATTATTGGAATTCCATTGTCACATACTTCCTTTCGTGTCCATTGGCTTTGTTCTTACATGTAGCAGCAGTTTTCTGACATGTGAAACAAAGGGCCCGCCGTGAAGAATTTCGAATATATCATGCTGAAATATTGTCGTATCTTATGTGGTGTTGTTTATCATCATTGAAATACAAGTGTATGCCCGCGGAAACATGGTGGGACTAAGCCAGATTGAAGGCCGACTAGACATCGGAAAGAAATGAGATTTTTTGTGGTCTCGGGAAGTTCGGATAATCAATCAAAAATTTATCAAACATTATGGCCGTGATATACCATACAGCAACTTGAGCTTGGTTTGGAGAGTCTAATGGAAAATACTATGAATGTAACAAATATAAATTTTACTTATTTGTTCCCTCCAGTATAAAATTACCGTCGCACCAGTCTGTAAAATGCACGATATGGGTTTTATCTTCTGGGTGTTGTATCCCAGAATCATAAGCGGACCAGGCACTGGATTAACAATTTAGCAACTACCAGTTCTAGGCTGACAATTTGGGAGAAGACATGAAAGCTTCTAGAGTTTTAAGCATCTGGAGTTTGGTAAACAGCTCGTAAACTGCAACAAGCATCTCAAGTTTTAAGTATCTGCTGTATTATACCAACAGGACACAACAAGACCCCGAAAACAAACCGATCCACAATTATCTATCGGCAAAGACTTGCACAGATCATTTCTTCCTCTTCTTCTCCCACAATTCAACTCAAAATTACTAGTACTACCTACAAAATTTGCGGTCTAAATAGATGTTAACTGTACTAAGTAACTTAAATTTACTCGTATCAATCAAAAAACATGGTATCCAAGAAACTTCTAGCCATTTCTACACATTATACAAACGGTCAAAGATTTTTTTTTCCACACATGATCTGTTCAATCTGAGACGCTTAGCCATTTATAGATTTTATACATATAGTACAAAGTGTAAGAATCAATGTAGGTACCTGTGATCTGTTAGTATTTTATAGGCTCTTAAATGAAAATAAGGAAACCTATCTGATGCATTCATTTTTTAACTGGCACGGCTGATCCTGTTTCCCATGTCTTTTTTCTCCTCTATTATAGTATATAATTAGATGGAAACATAAACTCATATTACCTTATAGCTAAACACAATTAAAAAATAAAAAATATGTTACAAGCCCAACACAACACATATTACACAACATGAGTCCATAGACATATACCAAAATGTGTCACTTTCCAAGATGCTATTTGGTCAATTTTTTATATCAAATTACACTAAAAAAAATCTGGCCTCATCAGGTCTTTCATCTTATCTGAACTTTCCAAAAAATCTCCAAAATCTCTAAAAACACTCATGTGATCATAATTTTCAGATTATATTCCTGGCAAACAAATACACTTTCTTCCCAGGATTTCAGACTTTATATTTACTTGGCCCGTCAAAATGAGCTATTAAACCCGAATCTACTGATTTTCGGTGCCTGGAGTACATGCAACTAATCTGTCCACTAATAATTACATCTTCGTCTACTGAGACAGGTTACAAAACAAAACAAGGATATACATATCTTTTATCGTTTTCCTTCCCTTTCATCTCTTCCACACTCCAAAACCAAACAAGGGTCAAGTATATTTATAATGAAAAACCATGAAGTCTGTACAATTTGAGATTCCACTGGCTAAACCTTTTTAAATTTTAAATTCTATCAATGATAGATAATCAGTAAGCTTCCATCTTCGCACAACTATACATGAAAACTAATAAATACATGTAAAAAAGTTAATAAACTCCTATAGTCCTATGCTAAACCAAAAAAAGCATACCCGCTATGTGCCACTCGGAAGTAGGCTAACCAAGTATTTTTCAGGTTTCTCTTAATAGGGAAAGAAACCTTTTATTTTTTTTAGTATTTCTTCTGCATGCCTTTACCTGAAGTACTGTGCCGAAGGGATAGTCATCTACTGCTTACACTGTAGAAACATGAAATAGTATCTATGATGCTCCCATCTTGAAGGTATGGTTATATTGATAACCTGTGAAAAATTTCATCACTTTACCAGATCAAACATGAGGTTGAAATGCTGAGGATAGAAAATGATAATGACTAAAACAAGATAAGTTGACAAGAATAAGCATGTGGTTACTATTTATGCGTATATGGCGGACTGTAAATGTAATCTACGCAAATTATCCATGTAATCCACCCTTCCTAGAAGTTAGAAATTGATAATCTTTTAATCAAAGAATAAAAATGAGGGCAAGGTATGGAGGCAAGCTTTACTTCCTTAAAGTTTGGTTTTACCTAAAGATGGAGGCGGGCTTTCAAGTTCTTTGTCCATACGTCTATTCCTGTTCCTGAGTTCTTTGTCTCATACATTTATTCCTTCAAGCTTTACTCTATTTTTTTAAACTATTAAGTATAATTATATCTGATATTTACCATTAAAACATGCCTCTGGGATCAAAAATAGTAACGGTCAGCAGTAAATTTTAAAAATCACTGAGCAAAACATAAAATCCAAGAAGACCTAAATAAATATTTTTCAATGAGGAACATACAGTTACAAAGTAAATGGCTTATTTATAAGTAGGGTAATATGATCGAAACAAATTAATCTAACTGATAATAGGATGCATTAAAAGGTCAAACTTTAACGTATTCCTAGACGTTGGTAGTTACAATGGTACGTATCATAGGGTTAAAAAATGAGGTAAATTAAGGGCAAAATGAACAAAATTATCTTTATTATCAAGTAAAACACAGTAAGAAATGAGAGAATACGACACTGTTGATGTATTAAGACTGCTAAAGACACTATAATTAAGTACATGGATTTTCTATAGCAAAAAATAAGGAATACAGGGTTTTCAAGATTTACTTGTTTAAGCATAACTCTGATTCTTCAGAAGCTGTCATTAAGGATTGAATAAGCTAAAACCGCCCAAATTTAGAGCGATAAGCACGGAGATACTTGTGATCAGGGAAAGCCAAAATAGGGCAGAGCCTGTACATGACAGCTCCATATCAAAGGAAAGTAAACTGAGGGAAAAGACTTTTTATCTAAAAGAGTTAAAACTTAAATTTCTCAAACATGAAAAGTGTCTAGACCAAAGAATAATACCTCTAGATTTTTCAGAGTCACGTCCAGAATTTGATGGTACAGATTCAACATTAGGACCAACTGATCTCAATGTTGATTTTTTACTCGTGACATCATCTGGAGATTTTGTGTCAACTGTTTCAGATGCTACAATCCCTTGAAATTCTTCACTTACAATTAAAGCTGCCAAAACATCCATAAATGTTTCTGTTCCACTGGGCAAATTCTTTTTTGGCTGCACATAAGTAGCATTATCTTCTTCAGATTCAGACAACTCATCATCTGAAGCATCATTATCTGTCGATCTTTCCCCAATGACTTCATTTTCTTCATCCTCAACGTATGCTTTGTATGTCAATCGAAGTAAAACTTCTCCAGCTGATCCCTTCCCAAACAGTCTCCACCCTCCTTGCAAGGCCACAATCCTGTCTGTTGGAACAGTATCTTTGAGAGATCCCAGATCTACCTGAAAAAAGTATATATGAAGATGACTGTACCAGGATGGACAGAATTATTAGCAATGAACACTACAACTGAAAAATGAGAGATGAGATGCAGCGAGTCCGCTAGCTACTATTTTATTTAATATATCGAACTCAAGTAGATGCATAATATTTCATAGAAATTATTCAAGCAGCAATAAGTAAATTTTCTTTTGTACATGGTAGTTGGCATTATAAATCCTTCTTCAAAGGACAAGCTCCACAATGTATTTGCCATCAAGTCAAGTCAATTTAAGGTGTATCTATTAGCAGACAACCTGTGAGTGAGCATGGGCCGAGACAAAAGTTTACCTCTGCTGTTCCAATACTCAAATCTGCAAAGCCAAGGGAGTCATTCACTTGTATATGCATCTTTTCTTTTCTAGGGTTTGCAACTAGCATAGAAAAGTCCTGCCCAAGTAAGGCTTTGTTAGATGTACGACTAAAACTGAAAATTGACATTCAAAATCTTTTTGAGTATAACAATGCATGAAGGCTAAATGACATGAAATGTCACCTGATTCCAGATTGGTTCACCAGGAGGACCAATGACAGTTGTTTGACTGTTCTTTTTACTACGTATTACTTGATCTCCCAACCTTAGAATAACATATGGATCCGTCTTTCCTGAGAGATAAAGAATTCTAGTAAATATAAATATTAATATATTATTAAAGCAGAACACAAATGTCTTCCTAAGTGTCTATGAATGCCAGATAATTTGATTAGTCTTTACAGTGATGAAGTCATGGAAACTATTACCTTATAATGCAAATTCAGGCAGCACGTACAAAAGAACAGGAAGTTTCTTTAACTTTTAATAGTAAAATTTAAAAAAATAAAAATAAAAGGAGAAAGAACTAGTACCAGGAAAAGCATAAGAGAGCTTTTTAGCATCTACAAGGGTAACCGATAGTTCTCCCACGAAGTCCTTGTTGCCTTCTTGTACTTCTCCAGACTTGAAATCAGTAGGAAGGGGACCAACTGCCTTTCCCTTTTGAAAATCTAAAACAATCTTCTTCGGACGAACAAATAGTCGAGGTAGATCCTCAGTCAAAAGCTTTGTCAAAAACCTACATGGATCAGTCAACAAACATTTATTTACAATAATAATAATTAAGGATCACTAGAACACAGAAATATGGACAAGAGGAAACACCTCTAGAATATATATAATAAAAATGATGATATCGTAACCAGACGAGGAAGACAAATCAGTAAAGAAACTTATGTCTTTAAATTAAATAATTAGAAAGAAACATAATTGGTCGATCAATTAAGACATAAATATGTATATTTACTATTGTATGAACATAAATTTGAGTAACAATTAAGGAAACTTGTGTGCCAGGAAGATCATCGAAACTTGCTTGCTAATAATATTTTAGAAGACAGTACAATTTAAAAATATGTGTGATAGTCGATAAATAATAATTCATGCCTAATAGTAATATCTTTTGTCATACTAGACTTCTCCATATAGGGTGTGTTTGGTTAAAGCTTAAACCTCCCAGACAAGTTCTTATATGCTATTAGGTACTTTTTCCCCCAAAGAAGCACTTATCTGGGAGATTAAAGAATAATCACGCATCCTATTACTTTCATCTGGAAGTAAAGTCTTAAAACTCAGAATGCTAAAAAATATCATTTAATGTGTACCATGTGCAGGAAAATATTATGTTCTAAAGAGAAATTAGCTTAAAGAGGTAGAAAGATAATTCCACTTACATTGACAGAACTGGAATTGCTGGTGTACATGCAAAAAAGAAGACAGTATTAGTAATCAATTTAGAGGTTCGCGATTCGTAATAAAAAGAGATTACTGCTAGGAATCAGTGCACTGCAGATTCTTCTTAAACAATTAAAAAAATAATAACCGTGCATGCAAAATTACAACAAGCACATGCACATGCATATTACTGGACCCTTTTTAGTAGACTGCCGAGCATGCCTCATAGTTACCAACCGTAGTCAGTTAAAGCCTTCTAGAATTATACAGTTGTTCATGCATTTAGTTTATACTATTTAGTTTATACTAATAAGTAATAACTCTGTAAGCTAGAATATATTTCACTAATCAGGAAATTCGATTTTAAATTTGAGGCACGATAGGATGAGTCAAGTATCATAAAAGAGTAGAAGAGTATTCTTGTGCACAGCATCTAGATGCATATGCTCCTCCAGAGTGAACCTTGATAATACATATACATCATCTTCTCCTCTATCAAGTTTTTTCTCCCTTTTATCTCGACCACCAAACCTATTTGTTGCTTACTCACCTAAACAAAGTTACAAAGCACATATTTGAAGTATATTCAAGGATAATCATTACTAAACTGGCTCTAAACTAAAACTTCTACTAGGAAGGACTTTCTAGACGCACCAGAGTAAAAAAATGGCCAGCCCTAGGGGATCGGACTCCTCTCTTGTTGTACCTCCTTTTTACCATTCATTTGGGGTCACATGAACCCCTTTTCCCTTGATTACGCTCTTTTTTCCCAGGGATTTATCTGTCACATATGAGTTTGGGCTTTCACTATGGAGGTTTAAATAATCACCTCAAAAATAAATACAGGTAGATTGTGGCTAGAAGAAGGGATAACAGAAAGTGGTTTATTATTTTGAGGAGGGGAGAACATACTTTCAGCTATTCTTGCAGTACTAGTAACATACTGACATACATTTGATTTATGAGTATACAACCATTTCATCCTCCACATCATGTATATGAAAGATAACAAGAAGAATACCTTTTCCGTGCACTATAAGCAAGATTTGTGAAGATGACAATATATATATATATATATACATATATATTAAAGTTTAACTTGGTCCAAAATTGATTGATACAAGTAAAAACAAACATACTGGAGGTGTTTACTGATATACTAATGCTTGTTAGAAACTAGTCACTTGATGCAAAGCAATCAATGGTTTGATAGATATAAAGCCATAACATACCCATTAGATTGAACAAACGAAATGGAGACAACTCAAAATTTATCTTTGGAAGTGACACGAAGGCCCACTGAGCAGCTCCCACCCAAGGCTCTGTTGGAATCAGTCTCAATTTAACCCAAAGTTCCCCGTCAATGTCAAAATCTCGAATACCCACTGGCACAACAATGGGAACTATTCCGAATTTCAGGGACAGCATAAGCAACATGCGAGCACCACCAGTGTAACGGAGGCCAATTTGATACCTTTATATATTTAAAACACAGTACTAAGATAAAGATGATAAGATATATTGCTGCATTTATTAGATCCAACTGCGGCAGATAAGAGAACAAGTCACAATATATAAATCGAACAGCATGCCATCTATGACAACATAAAACTTTACACCTACATAGTAATTATTCCAAGAACCAGATGAGAAACACATAAAATGCTGCTGGCATTTTTGGGCAAACACATGAAAGAAAAATGTAAAGCTCAATATTCAACAATACGCTTTGTTAAGATTTTGCAAGTGTATTAGGAACCTGTTTAATATTTAGAAAGGAAACAGAAGCTACGAGGTCAGTAATCCACATGAACTATAAAGACCCTGAGTTTAGTTTATCTCATCATAGCTTTTATCCCCTATAATGACTGTTACTATAGTTGTTAGCATCATGGTTCTAGCATGTAAGGAAGAGTTAAAGTTTATTTTTCATTGTTCCTGCTAGTAGGAAGAAACTCAATATATTTTATAAACCTTTATATCATTTCGGTCTCCTAAACTGTTGTAAAGACTTTTAAATGAGACACTTGACAGTTTTTAGCCTCTGTGAATATGTTAACAGTTAAAAATGTTGTACAATTGTGTACATTTGAGAGGCCTAAGAAACACGAGATAGCATATAACAGAACAAGGGTAAGAACTAAGTTAGCGGTAC
This sequence comes from Saposhnikovia divaricata, assembly GCA_036435485.1. Lineage (NCBI taxonomy): Eukaryota > Viridiplantae > Streptophyta > Magnoliopsida > Apiales > Apiaceae > Saposhnikovia > Saposhnikovia divaricata. The sequence continues at coordinate 181,875,196 of CM071595.1, forward strand.
AGTTCAGTCCGTAGTGGTCTTATATCATAAACAAAAAGTAACAACAAGCTTGACCAAATGTTTAATAGTCCAACACAATAAATCGAAATAAGCATACTGTTTTTAGATGAAAGGAAAGAAAACAAGTACTTACTGCAAATCATTGACACACCGTGAGGTTTTGCGTTCAACATTCCTAACAGATAATGGCTCATCCCCTAAAGAGAACTGTTTAATTTCAACCCTCTCCACATAATCAGGTTTCTTTAGATCATCAATGACCGGCTGAAGCAAACCGACGAGCCAATTCTCAAGTCCTGGCTTATAAACCTTCCACAACTTTGCTAGAACCATGTTGACCCATTCCACCGACTCTTTCCTCTGCAAATCCTTTTCAAGGAACGAAGAGAGGCTTGTGGGCACCTGCGGCCAAATGCCAAGTCTCCCTTCATTGCTTGAATTGTTCTTCTTCCTTGACGTCCACAGCTTATCAAATACAACTCCAACAAAGAAAAAGAACACGAAAAACCCAGCAATGCTCTTGTTAACCGGAGGCGACGGGAGAGGGTGCAAGACTCCTAATTGTGTCCTAAGCTTACCTACTATAGGGTCTTCTTCAAAGTTAGCAAAATTAGAAGTACCCATCGAAACAGATTCTTGAGAAACATCTCTCTCATCCAATCCATTTGACAATCTATTAGCCACAAACCTTTTAGCAACCCTAGTCGCCGAATTAGCAAATTCTATATCTAAATTATGGTTACCACCATTACTCGAAACCATACATGCCCCAAGAACAAATCTTTTTCTCTTGCGGTTCATATACAACTTCATCCTACTCGAAAAACCATCTAATGGAGAAAATCTAAGTCCTTTTTTACATGGGCAAATTGGTTTCGAAACACAAAATATCTGTGAAAAATCACAGCTTGTTGAAGTTGATTGCATATTCATTTAAACAATAATACACTAAAACTAACAAACCAAAAATGTAAATTCTGATAAAGGGCATCAAAATTCAACTTAAAAGTACCAAGAAACAACATTTAATCAGTCATAAGCCAGCAAAGATTCAAGCTTTCAAGAACCCCAACAACTAAAAGGCTAAAAAGTTAAAAGGGAGTGCAAGAATTGTAAAATTAGTGACAGAAACACAATTCAAGAAAAGTAAGTTGATACAGCTTACTTGAATATGCTGGAATGCTGTAATGTATGTGCAGTATTAAAAAGGTGGAAACTTTTTAAGGTAAAAATCCTCAAGAAAATGATGATAATGTGTTTGTAAATAAAAAATTGGAGACTTTTAAAGAGAGGGTGGAGAACTGGAATATGGAAGTTAGAAAGTATGTAATGGCTAACGTGGATTTAATATGAATATTTTATTTCACATGGGTCGGAGTTGGGCGGCTTGGTAATGGATTGGTGGGTATCTTCTTTCTTTTCTTGAATTTTTTTTTTCTGTCAATTTATTGTTGTACTAGTCAATTTTTATTTTTAAGTCAAGAAATATCAATATCAATATATCAATCATCATCAATCATCAATCATCAATATCTATTTATATATATAAAGGAGAACCCGCAGGAGCTCTAAAATCCCTCGATTCATATTTATCTATTTTTCTAGAGCTCCTCTATTTTAAATAATAAAATCAAAACTTCCTTCTTTAGGTCCTATTTTTTAGAAAAGAAATCAAAACTTCTTTTTTTAACATCAGCACTAACATCTTCGAAATAAATTCAAACTTCCTTTTAAAATCAAACTTCCTTTTTTAGACCCTATTTTTTAGAAAAGAAATTCAAAACCTTTTTAAAGTTGTATAAAATAAACCATTGTATACAACCAAAGTCAAAACCTTTTTTAAGTTGTATAAAATAGACCTTTGTATAAATTTTTTCTAATTTCTATATTTTATAAGTAAAATCAAAATTTCCTTCTTTACATCCTACTTTTTAGAAAAAGCAATGGAAACCTACATATTTCTTTTTTAGACCGTATTTTTTAGAAAAATAAATCAAAACTTCAAATTTTCTTTTTTAATCCCTATTTTTTAGAAAAGAAATTAAACCTTCCTATAAATATATAACTATCATAATAAGATTAATCTTGGACATCAAGTCGTAAAATTATTATATAAAGCAATCTAACATTGTGCATCTCACCCGGTATTATCAAATAGTGCACTAACTTCTTAATTTTTTTTCTTTTGCAGATCAATGGTGCAAGAACAAGCAAAGAATTACACGAGCTGCATAGCTGCATGTCTCAGTATATAATTACCATGGTATTGTTCTAATTATTCGAGATTTTAATTTTTCATATAATTCTTTTCAATATACAAATTCTACACTAAATTGTTTGATATTGAGTATGCATACAATCTGAGCTCATTGTATATAGTCCAACAGATATATTTTGTAGGCACGGAAGATTAATAATTGCACGTACACTGTTAAAGATAATAAAACTTATATTTGTTTTTTCTATATTTTTAGATACGGATACGATAAATAATTTGGGTTGTAGGATTTATTATGAATTTTTATATGTTTAAAGAATTAACATAAATTTTTGCACCCTCTTTAGTGTTTAGTGTTTGCGTGGATTATGATCAATAGATCATTGATTTTTTAAAGTTCTGCAAGTGTTATAACATGTTTATTTAAACTGTAAAGGTTGTAGTACTTATTTGGTGTTTGATATAAGAGCCTTAGAAGGATTACATAATTTTGCGTTAGAAGTTGATAGCAAAAATATGAAGTTCCATGATGATTCTGACCACAGTACAACATGACATAAATTGAGACGAAAAACTCAAATTAAGATCTAACCTATTACATTGATTTGGCATACTTTGTAAATTTGTTTGAATAATATTAGGATTTATTATCTATTATTACGCAAAATAGAGGAAACTTGGTAAATTTATAAGTTATTGTATACGTAAATTTATATTATTGCAAGATGAGAGATTTTTTTTTAATTTTAATACTTAAATTGTTATTATTGTGTCCGTATAGTGTGCGTGTGTATATTACAACGGGTGTCGGCCTAATAGAACGTGAAACAAATTGATATAAATGAGAAAGATATGTAAATAGTTTATTTTGTTGTCTACGTATATTTAATTACATATTCGAAATAGAAAATGTATTCAAATTTATTAAAAAAAATTGAATTTATATCGAACATATAATAAAAAAATCTTTCAACATATTCAAAATATAAAAAATTTTAATAATTAAAATTTCACTTAACATATTCAAAGTGAAAAAGACATTCGAATTTAAGGAAGATTTTGAATTTACACAAAAAATATATAATTAAAAAAAATTACATATTTGAAGTTGAAAAGAATCTTTACATTTTAGGATTCAAATTTATATAGAAGGACATTTCGAATTTATGAAATAGGCACATAATTTAAAACTTTTTTAACATATTTGAAGTAGAAAAAGTTTCCCAAATTATAACTACCACTTCATAAGATTTCCAAAATGAATCTTTTATGTTATCCATGATGTAATTGTACGTATTTAAATTTTTTATTAACAATTCTGAGAATATTTAAGAATTTAGTACTTTTATGATAATATAATAAATAAAGTTTGGAGTGGTAGTTAATACTTAAATTTTTATTGTTACATATTTTAGTATTTTTTTTATCTACATATATCTGTTACAATGGGTGTCGGTCTAAAAAAATATGACACAAAATCGGTATTAAAAAATACATTAATAATTTATCATATTGTCTATGTTTATACGATATAATGAATATTTTTTTTTATCATTTGTACAATATTGTGTTCACTAATTTAGATGATATTATGAATGTTTCTTCTATTAAATTTGTTCTTAAATAATTTTTGTTTAAAATATTTTTTAAAAATTATTATATGGCCGCCGCGAAGCGCGGCTTAGTCAACTAGTATATATATAAAGGAGGATAGCCGGAGTTTAGGTGGCGCTCTAATATCGTCTCAGTCGATTTTTCTAATTTTCTAGAATTTTAAACACTAATAAATATAAAATATCAATTATAAAGAAGAAGTTCGAATTTATAGGGAAGACATATGATTAGAAGTTCTATTGGAAGTATAATTAGTATTTATAAGGCATACGATTAAAAGTTTTATTGGAAGTAGAATAGGAGTTCGAATTTATAGTGAATTATAAAATATCAATTATAAAGAAGAAGTTCGAATTTATAGGGAAGACATATGATTAGAAGTTCTATTGGAAGTATAATTAGTATTTATAAGGCATACGATTAAAAGTTCTATTGGAAGTAGAATAGGAGTTCGAATTTATAGTGAATGAGAGTTCGAGTTTATAGAAAAAATATATAAATAAAAGTTCTACTAGAACTAGAATAGGTGTTTGAATATATAGAGCAGACATATAATTAAATACTTTATAGAAAGTACGACCTTCTTAAATTATATATTTTTTTATATAAGTTAATTATACTTATATTAGGAAAATTTATTCATAAATCCAATACTATTGTCATGAAAAAAGTCACCGAATTTAAAAAGAAAAGAATTGATGTGTTAACATAATAAAAGAACAATGAGTAAAAGAACAATCTCATGCAGGAATCCTAAATAAATACAGGAGTATCTATAATATAAAGAGAAAATAAGATGTGTTTTCATTTTCTAAAACGCCAAAACTTTTAGAAAATCTAGAGAAAGTATAAATTTGAATTCACTCTATTTTTTAGGTTTTGATTTTAAGGAAAAAAATTGTTGTGTAAGATAAGTAACATCAATAATATGTAATGAAGTTAGAATTTCGATCCCAAATGAGAGCGGCTCGAAACATGTTTAACGGGAAGACGGCTCACTATAAAAGATTGTACTAGCTATTAAAATATCATATGATGTTATAAATTTTATTTTATTTTTAGGATTTGATTTTATTTTTAGGATTGTACTAGCTTTCTTTTTAGTAATAACTGTGTTTAATAAGAAAGCGGTTCATTAGATAAGACCGTATAAAAGATGTTTAAATATATAATTAATACATAAAATAAATTGTTTTATTGGAAGTAGAATACGAGGGCGGTGGAGACGTCTTATACTATTTTTTAAAACTATACATCTTTTTTCCTAGAAATCCTTTATTTTAACCTTTTTATACAAGTTAATTGTACTTGCATTACAAAAATATATCCATAAATGTAATATTATTCCCGTAACGAAAAGTCTTCATATTTTAATTTTTTTTTGATATGTTAACATAATAGAAAGACATTTCCATGCGGAAACTGTAAATAAATATAAGAATATCTATAATATACAGAAAATATAAGATGTATTTTCATCTTTTAAAACTCCTTAAATATTAGAAAGTTTAAAGAATATAAAAATTTGAATTTACTCTCTTTATATAATGAAGTTAGAATTTCGGTTTCAAATAAGAGCGGCTCGAAACGTATTTAACGGGAAGACGGCTCGCTAGAAAAGATTGTATTAACTATTAGAATTTGATACTGAAGTCATATTTTTTTTAATTTTTACGGTTCAATTTTATAGATAAGAAATATTATATAAGTCTTTATAATATATGTTAAAAAGTTGGGATTTCGGTTTTAACGAGAGAGCGGCTCAATCGAAAGAATCGTATTTAACAAGAAATTGATTCATCAGAGAAGATTATTTAATTATTAAAATTTAATATTAATATTATAATATAACGTAAATGTATTGAATTTTTTTAAAAATATTGTAATGCCGCCGCGAAGCGCGGCTTTATCAACTAGCAATATATTGAATTTACGACTTACAAAAAGAACTTGATACGTAATCAAAAATAATAAATGGAATTTCTTTCAGGAAAAATAAAAACGGTACAATCTATATTATTATATAAAAGTCGAAACATTAAAAGTTTGATTGATTGATACGGTACCTGTTAATTTTACTTATTTAATTTTACTTATTTACCCTTATTCAATTACAGATAAAATCCATCCTACTAACTAATCAATTTACTTTTTCAGGTTCAACATATTATCTTTTCTATTTTTTAATAACTAAATAATTTCCTTTTTTTAGGTAAAATACAATATCTTTTATATTTTATCTAACTAAAATTTTACCTTTATTAATAAATTTCCTTTTTCAGGTTAAACAAATTATCTTTTCTAATTTTTGATAACTAAATAATTTACTTTTTCATGTAAAATACAATATTTTCTACAATTTATCTGACTAAAATTTCTCTTTTTTTAACAACACTATGAGCAATTTTGTTTATTAAAATAACATAATTATATTATAATTACTATATTAACTAATCAATTACCTTTTTAGCCAACACACATTATCTTTTCTCTTTTCTCTAACTAAAATATCTATTTTTACAATTATATTATGGACGGTTACCTTTTTCAACCAAAACACGTTATCTTTTTTATTTTCTTCTACTAAAACCTCTATTTTTCCAATTATATCGTGAACGTTTCTATTTAATAAAAATAAAATAATAATATTATGATACTAATAATTAATCGATTACTTTTTCAGCTAAAACATATCATCTTTTCTATTTTTTCTAATTAAATTCTCTTTTTTCTAGAAATATCAAGGACAACGTTAATTTCTGATTTTCTAAAAATATTATGAGCAATTTTATTTAGTAAAATAACATAACTAAATTATAATTACTATAAACTAATCAATTAGCCTTTTCACATAATCATGTCACCTTTTTAATTTTCACGTTACCTTTCTATTTTCTCTTACTAAAATCTCTCTTTTTCCAATTATATCACGGGCGATTCTATTTAATACAATAAAATAATAATATTAAAATATTAATAATTAACTGATTAACTTTCTCAGCAAAAACGTATCATATTTCTATTATTTCAAACAAAAATCTCTCTTTTAACAGAAATATCACGGACAATATTAATTTCTCCTTTTCTAAAAACATTACGAGCAATAGTATTTAATAAATAACATAATTAAATTATAATTAATATAAACTAATCAATTACCTTTTTCACCTAGAACATGTTACCTTTTTAATTTTTTCTAACTAAATTCTCTTTTTTTCCAATCATATCACGAGCATTCTACTTAATACAAAAAATAATTTATAATTATTAACAAGTAACCAATTACCTTTTTTCAAATAAAATCTATCATCTTTTCTATATTTTCTAACTAAAATCTCTCATTCTCTAAAAATATCATGGATAACATTTATATAATTGTTATCAAATCATCTCATATAAAAATTTAAGTCTCCAAAATTCATGTTTTAAAAAATTTAAAATTAATGAAAAAAATTCATATAATATTAAAAAAAATCCGTGCATCGCACGGGTCACGGATTTTTAGCTAGTATTCCTTAAAAAAACAAACAGTACAATAAAATTTCTATAAATTAATATTATTAGGATTGATATATTCTAATAATTTATCAAGGTTATGAATTAATCAAAAATAAAAATTATATTATCGTTCGCCGTTATGTTGGGATCAAAACTTGCATTAAAAATATTAATTTACCGTGATATCGATAGAAAATTTGATAATATTTAAAAAAATATCTATGATTCTCTAAATATTCTTCTAATCTTGAATGCTATTTATATTACTTCCGATAATATTTTTAATACTTTTTGATTTTCTAAAAGTGGTGTTACAAAAATTGGTCGATTTGACCGATAACTCGGTCGAATACTCGAATTCGAACTTATTGTCGAACCAATTTTGCATTACAGGATAATAACTTGGCTTATTTTTGAACTGATTTTTCATTACTCGGATAATAACTTGGTTTTGAGCCTAGCTCAGCATAAGTTGGGTCCAACTCGGTCCAATTCAGGTTGAACATTAAAAATTTTAGAAAAATAAAAAAAATAAAAAAATTAAATCAACATAACAACCTAAGAAAGAATGCCAAAAATACCCACTTTTTTACTACCCACTTACCAAAATACACATTTTCGAAAACACTGCCCAAAATACCCACGAGATACGCCGTTTCCATCGGCGTATCCGAAGTCACTGTAGCTGCCAGAACTCGCCAAAACTCTCCCTCTCCCCACCGTCTTTCTTGGCCGGCGATTTTTGGACAATTTCGTCGCATCTCTCGATCTCCTTCACCATAGCACGCCCAAACCACCACAGCACGTCTACGTGATCGCAACCTCGTCCCCTTCATCTTCCCCATGTCCGTTTCTATTCCACAATCCCGCAGGGGCTTGAATGAAGCTCGTCGGATTTTTCGAACTCGCCGGAATCGAGTTTTGGGTGTTTAAAATCCGGCATAACAAACGATAAAATAGTGGTATAGGATTGTAGAGGATTGAAAGGCGAATCGAATGGTGTGTACAACGTAACTGGAAAGTTACGCATGAGAGAGAACGGAGAGATCGAAGTTTTTTGCCGGAATCACCATTTCTCGTGAGCTCTGGAGACGACGAGGCTGACGTCAGATACGTTGTTTCAAACGGTGTATCAGCTAATACGCCTGTAACAGAGGCGCATGTGGTAGCATTTTTGTCGATGACAGCGTCATATCCATGTGATACGCTGATTGTGAATGCGTGATAGAGGATACGCTGATTGTGAAGGCGTATGTGCTGGGTATTTTGGGTGGTCCTCTCTCGCGATGGACATTTTGGTTATGAAACATTAAAAAGTGGTTATTTAGGACACTCACCCCTAACCTAACTATTTTATCAAAAGTCTTCCAAAATCCATTCATTAATCTCACTATATCCATACCTAATTATATATAAATTTGATAATTTTTACTTCTTTGTATCTAAAACTCATCTTTTTTTATTTTTTTGAAAGTATCTAAAACTCATCTTATTTTCAAGTTTAAACCATGGAATATGAATTGGAATTAATAATTTTTTTTTTGTTATTTATGAAAATATATATCGATAAGAATAGGAGTAATATGCATTATTTTAATTAAATTCAATTTTGTAGTAATATATAATTTATTAAATTATATATATTTATACCAATAATTTTAATTTATAAAATTAATTTTGTAATACATTCGATTTTTGATCTGAGTAACATTTCCTAGTCTAAATATTCATGACTCGTTAGCCTCAGCAAGTATTCCCCAGTTAATCTGAGTATGCATGACTCCATAACCTCAACCAGTTGATTGGAGTTGCGATTTTTAGAACATTGTCAAAGTGGATGAATATTATTTAAAAATGATAACATTTATTACAAATTAGAAATTTCAAGCAAAACAACTTGGTTACGAAAAGTTAATTTCTCTTACCAAATTACACAAGTACCCAAAACCACATTCTATTCTCCCCCCGCTACGGTGACTTTGTATTCCAGTTTCCTGTTTTTCATCGCAAATCTTGGGTTTATTTGTAAGTCTCTCCCCCTACATATATAAAAATGTTTGTATCTATATCTGTTGTACTTTTGTGTATTATTGTTTTGTACTATAATTAAATCAGTTGTTGTGCAATAATATATTTATGGTTCTTGAAATTCAGTGGGTGTATGATTTATATGCTCTGTGGTGATTTGTTAACAACCATGATTTGATATGCTGTGGTGATTTGTAAACAACCATATTTGTAATTTCAAGTGTGTAGCTTGTTATGATCTTAGTTTTAGTTATTATGGAGAAGTTCTTGAAATGAGGATTTGAATTGTTGTTATAATTGCAGTTAACTTCAAGTAATTTAGAAACCTTTACGTTTTTTTTTTTCGATGGTTTCAAGCTTAGTAGTTGCAGCTTTGAATTTTTTAATAGGAAGAATTGAAGTCGAAAAGAATTAAGAGGGTATTCCGGGATTTTGAGAATTAGGGGGAAATTTTGTTTTTTGTAACTGTTTTGTTAACAAGTGGCTCATAGGTTGCAAGTACTGGTATATGGTTTTGTGTTTCTTGTTTTCTTTATTGTACCATAGTAATAGTAGTATCTAAAGGATGTGGCATGAGAAGTTCTACTAAGTACTAACTGAATGAATATCCATCATTTTCTCGATTTATGTTGAATGGTCCGATTAATGTGCCTTTAATGTTTGAGTCCTCAAGGGCGTTACAATGAAATAAGGATTTGTATTACTTTATGCATTAATGGATTTCAGGTGTCGTACTCTCAAAGCAGCTTGGGTCCGTTTAAGTTGAACTCTTGTGGAATTTTTGGACGTCATCTTGATTAGAAAGGACTGGTATGGCATCCAGGCGTGGTATCCGTTACAGTCATCTTGATGTTGATGATGATGATTACTACAACAGTGGTGGGAGGGAGGATCCTCGGTTCAACTATTCATTAAACCCCTCAAATGAAATTCCTTGGAAATCCATTGCTCTAGCACTTTTTTTGCTCTCTATTGGAAGTGGACTTCTCTTCTTTTCCTTTTTTATCTACACAGGTCACATGGGAGGGGAGCCATACCAAGCATATGGCATGCTCGGACTTGGAATCCTTACCTTTCTCCCTGGTATGCTAAAATATCCTCTGATTTATATATGTCGGTCATTATAAATAATTGAAATAAAACAGCCTAGGCTTACTAGCTATTGTTCCAGCCATTTCTGCATGTTGCTTCTGGTTTTTTATTGTCAACGAGAAACGAGGACCTTGGACCTATATTGTTGTCATATGGAGTTTTAATTTTGAAGGGACGGATGTTGGAGTTCATGGAAATTGGTAATATATCCAATACATGAATTGACTGTTATGTGTAATAGTCACACTCGCCTTTTGTTGTATGTACATGTGAGTTACATTCATAGGCCTCAAACATAACAGTGTCTTGGATTTATAAATTCTCAACCATTTTTGTATATGTTCTGACCCTTTAAGTTTGTCAATTGTATAAATTAACCCTATTACAAGCTGAGTGCTGAGGAAATTTACCACATAGACCTCATGTGCAAAGGGCACAAGGGAACATGGAGGAGGGATAATATAGTTGTTTATGAACATCCATACTATACAAATAAAGCCGCAGTCTCTATCTTTGCTTTTTTTCTAGAGTGACTATAAGGAGAGCGTAGGATTCACTTATCCAAGCACATTGATGATGCGCTGATAACAAATAAGATCACTAAGCAAGGAGCATGTAATCTTAAAAATTAAGGTCATTTAGTGGAGCTGCCCTTTAAAGATGGTAAAATTTATAGATCGAATATCTCTATGTATGCAAACTCTTAAACCCTTAAAGCTCTTTTCAGTGGTTTGTTTCCGAGGGAGAGGGAGAGGGAAGGGGAAGCTAAGTTGAAAGGGGACAGGGAGGTATTTTATAGGAAAAGAAGTTATCTGCTGATTTTTAAAAAATTGTATCTTTAACTCGCCGATGGCAGTTCTTATCTGGCGAATTTGGCAGGAGGTGGGGTTGATTTTTCATTAAGGGTTTATGTGTCCAAACTCCAAATGCTATTACTCTTAGGACCAGAAAGTAAATAAGCCTTCCATGAAACCGTTTCGGTCTCCCAAGATTCTATGACAGTAGTACATAACATTTTTAAATTATAGCTTAGTTTATCCAACGAACCAGCTGAGTATATGTTGATCTGTCATTATATGTTTCTTTAGCTACCTATAAGTAAAGTAGCAATATAAGCAAGATAAGAGAGTCACTAATATCAGTCATGACAATAGCGCTCAGGTGGCAATGGCAAATATGCTCCAAAAATGCTTATTAAGTTTGCTCTTACTTTCGATCTTCCAAAGGTTTTTAATCTCTGAATCCTTGGAGGTCTCAGCTCATACCGAAGAAGTCCCTATATCATTTTTTTGCATGTTTTACCAATACCTTGTGTAATTCTATTGGTAGTATCATGCAATGCCATGATGTGTCCTGTGCTTGATAATGAGTGGCTAGGGTGACTAATCTTTGAGATTAACCCTATACTGTGACTGCAGGTTTCTATGAGACTCGTGTTGCATACTACTCGTGGAGGGGTGCCCAGGGCTATAGCTTCCGATCCATCCCTGAGTATTGACCGCTTTACTGATGGAAAACCTTGGAATTTGTGTTGTTGCCACTTGGTGCATGGTTCTCAATAGCATTTTGCGATGTAGGCTTTTACACTTTTTGTGTCATACATACAAATATTTGTTCTAGTTTTTTAGTTTGGTATCATGTAAGTTAAGCCTTGACCCTTACTAATTTTTCTTGTTTTGGAAGTAGATTGTTCAGAAATCCTTTATTATAATACCTGAGTTTACCCAATTATGCAGTTAGATGCAGTTAGACAATCAAAACTATGAATTATTTTATGACCAATCAGAGGTCATTGCTAAATTTTAGACCAAACGTATTATATTAAAAATTTTCCTTATTTACCATTCTCATCATATTATACTAACCATGGTTAGTCAACAATTCTAATTTAAATATAGTAGTTACTTGATTTAACATATCCATGTAATACATATTTTTTAATGTAAAAAAATATTTATAGTAACTAATCATAAAATTATGAATTATTTTAGGACCAATTAGCTAGAGGTCATTGCTAAATTTTAGACCAATCATATTATATTAAAAGTTTTTCTATTTACCATTACATTATTATATATTAAATTTTCATAAATATATATACGAGCCAATCAGAATTTACCACTAAAATTAAATTAATCATATCATTCTCATCTTAATTTACTTATCACGGTTACTTAAGTTTTTTGAAATTACGAACTATATTTTATATATATCAACTACAATCATACTATAATATATAGTTATGTATTACATATTAAATTTCATAAATACTTATTAATTAATTAATCACAATTAATAATGCTAGATATCCCAAATTGCTGCACAAAAATTGCTCCATATTTTTAATGTACATGTAGAAATTTAGGTAAAAGACACGGTGGTAATGTCGGAATCACCTTACCAAGTTTATTTTTGTTGCATCTCACATCAATTATTCCCGCATTATAATACTGGTTTGTCCACATTATTAGGTGTACCTCTAGATAAGTGCTATTTTTTACAATGTTGTGCTACCAATTTTATCATTCATAACTTACCTACAGCATGATAACTAAAATATTTATTGTATCATTGTCTATACATTTGAATGTACGATGTAGTTTTCTTATATGACCTTTCTAGAGGGGTCAATACTTATATAACATTAATTCTCAATTCCTTTGAAACAAAATTTTCTTAGATCCCTAGAAATTGATTCTTGAGGAAAACACACAATTTCACATTCAATGAAAATGTATTCAGTAGTTTTTATTCTTCGATACATCAATAAAAATCTTTGTCCATCATCAACTTAATTGCTAATGGAGTTAATATTGTATTTATGACAACTTTACCAACTTAATATTCAAAGGTACATCACGAATTGACTAAATATTTATAAATTTGATATGATATATGTGTACATAAAATATTGATTTTATTACAATATTAATTAATTTTTTATTTTTATGGTTTAAAATATTATATTTTTTTATGTCTCATGTTCTTCTCTACTTCTAACCTTTTTCACCTCCATATTTTTTCAAATTTATCAAATTGATGTGTTTGAAGCATATACATGAACTTAACAAATTATAATAAGTTAAAACTATTTCATTATAATTTTTTTTATGACCTATTGCAAAGCCAACAAATAAATCAGCTACAAAAAATTAGTCTTTAATTCTTTGATATTATACCACAACCCAGTGAACATCCCTATCCCTCCCTCAAACTAACCATGACTACCGTATTTGTATAACTACGAAGTGTTTATATTAAGTAATTTAAATTATTAAATTGGGAAAAAAAGTCAATGTTTATGATTATGGTAATAGTTTTTTTTTTTTTTTTTTTTTGACAAACAAGGGAAATTTCATTTAATATAAATCACCATCCAAGGCCTTAGCTACATCAATAGGAACAGAACTCCTATCGAATGATCGATCTGGGAATGAATATGCTGCACGAGCTAACTCATGTGCAACCATATTAGCAGATCGTCTAATAAAAGACACCAACGTTGTGTTTTGATCACCTAACAATCTTCTACAGTCCATTATAATAGCACCGAACGGAGACGACATTTTAACGTTACTTCGAATCGCCTGAATTGCTACCAAGCTGTCCGATTCAACTATAGCAGATTGCCATCTCTTGTCCTTAATCCAGCTGAGTGCCTCCTTAATGGCCATAGCCTCGACCACTTCTGCAGATTTTAAGCATCCAATCCTGACTGTTCTAGCTTCTATCAGACCACCACTTGCATCTCTGGCCACCAGGCCTATTCCAGACATGTTAAACTCGTTGAAAATGGAAGCATCTACCGAAACCTTGATTGTTAACTCCTGTGGCTTCACCCAAACACGACTGCCATCCCCTTCAACCCACTGGGAACGACTAGTGTAATCAACACTATTCTGGGCACTTCTCCATTGATCAAGGTATTGCTTGGCAGCTGCAATCATCACATAGACTCGAGTATATTTCTTGTTCCAGACCACCTCGTTTCTAGCCTTCCAAATCGACCAACAAACCGCAGCAACTTCTGCTCTTTTCCTACTATCAGCCATGTTTAAGACCTGCTCCCACCATTGATAATAGCTTTGACCCGTATACTTCATACCAGGCAAGACTATAAGCCAACATTGAATGGCTAATGTGCATCTCAGAAAAACGTGGTCTATAGTTTCAGCTTCTAGCTTGCATACTGGGCAAACAGACTCAACCCCCACCCCTCTCTGGCGTAGCATTGTTAATGTAGGTAAACAAAAGGATAAAAATATCCACACGCTTATTCACACATGCATTCATGCTCCAAATAGAAGCATATAACTTTTTCAACTTAATAAATACTCATGTTAATATCGTTGTTCATGTGTGGAATATATCTTTTGGGACAATATTTTTATTGTTAGAGTAATTATAAGAAACAACTATCTACATTATTAAAAATCAGTTCTAGCATTTTGGTAGTCAACTCTAACATAGGCACTATAAGCTCAAGTCAAGAAGTTAAATAAACTAAGAGGGTAAAACTCTACTATTGTTTACATCCTCCAAAGATGCTTAGTTTTAACTTTTTCTTATATTTTATGGATCTATATAATAGTTAATGAATTTTAAATGTGAGTGAATTTCATGTCATAGTTAATGATCATCATAATGATTGTCACTACCTGCCCGATAATATAAGGTGAATTTCATTTTTAACTTTTTAGAAAATAAATTTTCCACTTTGCTTTATTGGTAGGTCACCAGAACATAAGCAAGAAAGGGTATGTTATTAATGGGATATGTACTCTCTAAGCCACAATTGTATTTGAAAAGCCAAGAAATATATGATAAGCATGACCATTTGGTTTCAGTCACTGCGAGTATTTGTAATATAATTCTGACCTCGAATATCATGCAAAAATTTTTCTTGAAAACTATTTTAAAATTACTGAATAAATATTAAACTTTTTT
This sequence comes from Saposhnikovia divaricata, assembly GCA_036435485.1. Lineage (NCBI taxonomy): Eukaryota > Viridiplantae > Streptophyta > Magnoliopsida > Apiales > Apiaceae > Saposhnikovia > Saposhnikovia divaricata. Next base: position 181,890,593 of record CM071595.1, read on the forward strand.
ATTTGACTAAAATCTATATTTTGGTTTCTTTATATTGATTAATGACATATCAAACAACTCTATGAGCTTGAAGGTTATATCTATGTTGATATCTGACTAACTATATGTATATTTTATAGGATTTTGAAGGTCTTGCACATAGGGGTGTTATGGGTCGGGATGGCCAGATTAGAGGCATTTTTGCAACCCGGCCCAATTAAATCGATTTAAATTTTTTTAACCTATCCTGTAAAATATAAATTCGTAATCCAACCATACCATTGTACACCAGTTTGGGTCGGTTTGAATGGGCTAAATAATTTTATAAAAATCGTATAAATACTATGAAATATCGCTCTTTTTGGCAATTTAAATGAAACTAAAATACATATAATTTATGATTTTAGTGCAAAGAATTAATTTTAGTACATATAACTTATGAAATTGACAAAGAAAAAACTGAACAAAAAACTAATTGGAGGTAACGTATGTGCAAGATAGCATGATCATTCAGCAATTTTCAAAGACATAAAACTCATTCGGCAGCATAAAGAGCTCCAATTAGTAGTATAGCAGGACCGTTTAGCATCTTCCACAGAATTGAACACTTTCTGTTTTGTTTGCATGCATAGAAGGAAAAATGTGTACTTATATTATCTTCTGTTATGTTTTTATTATTTTCGGTACCCGGCCCATCTTAAAGATAAGTCTACATTGAACTGAAGAAATTTCCATAAAAATAGTATAAAATGTCGTAAAATTATATGAAAAAAAGAAAAGAATTAATTTTTTGATACTTATAAACATTTTTGTAACTATTTTTAATTTTTTTTTAAATTGGGCTTTCGGTGCGTAGCACGGGTAAAATGCTAGTTTAAAGTCAAGTGTGAGTAGAAGGATATATGCCAGATTTAGGCTATGTTCTTTGTTTGGCAGAAAATATTGTCCAGGATAAAGTTGTTTCGATTTTTATGTGTTTGTATCCCTGATTTTCTAAATCTTTTGCTTTTGTGACAAACAAACAAAATTAAATTAGCGGATACCCTATTGTCTTAAAGTATGATATATAGTAATATGTATTACAGTTCACAGAAAATAAAAACCATAATTTCCAACAACACGACAAAAATAATTTAAAATGTGTGTACATAGTCAAATGTTCTATATATTTTCAAAAAAAAAAAGTTAAATATTATATATAAAGTATAGATTATTTGTTTAGAAATTATTTGTATTGCTAATAATAATATTACCGCCCTAGCCACAATGACTACGAGGCTACGACCTTGCAGTCTTGCACAATCCTTAAACTTTCAGGTCGATCGAAATTACATATCAGTTTAGGGTTATACTTGAAAAAGAGAACCACCAGAGAAAACATCAGATGGCCTCTAAGAATATGTCTTGTTACCATCAGATATATTGGTAGTTGTATTTTGCAGACTAGAAGTTAAGTGTCTCGTACGATGCACTTCTGTTTGCAAATCATGGCATCCTAAACAGTTCTTCCTTCGCTAAAGCTCATCTTACCTATCAAAAAACCTCCACCATTACAGAAAGGTACTACATCAAGATTCCGAATCATGCACAATATTAAGCCACTGATTGATGGTACCTATAAAAATTCTAGACTGTACTATAGTCCCGAATCATTCGAGAAAGATATTAACATTGGTGATAGATGTATACTGAGGATTCACGGGATCTACAACGGGTTGTTACTTTTTCTGATAATTAATATCATCTCTGATCACTTATTTTGTTGGAGATAATATATATCTATGGAACCCAATTTGTAGAAAAGCTAAAAAGCTTCCGGAACTTAAAATCAACGACCACGGGCTTATTAGGAGGAAGGGTGGTGTGAGCTTGGATACTACGACAACGATTACAAGGTGATAGTAATATCTAGTGCTGATGGTAAATACATTGTCTCTGTTTACAGCTTGACCAGTCATACATGCTAATTCTCATCGTAAACACGAAATAAAAGATTTACGTGATTTTTGTTGTACTATTGTGCAACGTACAAGTACGTTGACGGTATTGCATATATGATAATAAATTTAGTGAGGAAAACCCGCTTATTATATTTGGTAAAAACATGTTGTTCAGGACATGCTAGCCTGCCTGGATTTTACCAGGACCGGCTGACCAGCCCCATGGTCAACACCGGCATATAAATCTGCTAGCCGAGGGACAAGACCCAGTGGCTGGGGCACTTAAGCGATACGCTCAGTAATCCCACGGTTATATTTGGTAAGCCTTTCACTGTCTCACCAACTCAGATCCGCACAGGGGGCGGGTGAGGTTCAAACCTGTGACCCTTTGGATCAACGCAGGGCCCCGTTTCCACTGGGGCAGCTCTTACACTCTCCCGCTTATTATATTAAAGAACCGCAAATGCAATTCTGCCAACGACAATATGTTTTGATTTAAGAGATCAGGTTATTCATCAGTTCAAGTGTTCGGATGAATTTCTTGAAATTGATACATGTAGTATGGAAGCATATCCAGAAACCATAGCTATTATAGTAAGTGATACTTTTTCTGGAGATGAGCTATTCATGTGGATATTATCTAGAGATAAATTTTCATCCAAATCACCTTGGGAAAAAAAGCTCGTTGTCAAATTTCAAGAAGCTCGTAATTACTGTTATCCTGTAGGCTTTTTACAAAGAAATAAATATATGGCAATGATGCCTTTAATGGATGAAAATTGGTCGCATTCCACGTTCTTTTTGTGCGTCTTGGAGTCTCAAAAGGCTACAGAATACAGTTCTCCACAAAATTATCCAGCTAAAATTGCACTTGCAGCATAGATTCTGATTGTGTGGAGAGCCTTCTTCCTATTCATTGAAGACAGTATAGATCCTTTCGTGCACACGAAGATGGACTGTTCGTCTGTTCCTACTGTTCTATGTTGTTTACGTTGCATTATGCGATTACAAAGAAACGGAAGAGGTGATAGAAAATAGGTAAGAAAACAGAAAAGTGTGATGGGAAAAGCTTCTGTTGATACAAAAAATATATTAATTTTGTATCCAAAGCATGGACCTCTATGTTCGCATCCGAAGATTGTTGAGTATTGAATACAGTAAAAGAATACAGAGGGGGGGGGGTGAATGGATTCTTGAATTTTTCTTCGGTCTTGAATCTTTGCAGCAAGATAAGTGATGAGTGTGTGAGATATGAAGATGCGGAAAATTAAACACAAACACAACACAATATCACTTTAATCTAATATTTTATTAGATAAAGATCTTGCTACAATCTGTGAATACAAATGATAGTATTCTCAGCTTCGTTTTTCTCAGAGAGATATTTTCTGGATATATTTGAGAAACTTCAAAACCTTAACAGCTAAGGAAGTGAGGCTGTATCCTTATAGACATGGATACACCCACTTGCTACAAATGAGGTAGGTAAAAACAAAAGCACTTTCCAGTCTGTCTATCTCATTTTAGTAAGAGTCCAAACGGCTACAGATTTGACTTTGAAAAGCCTGTTTAGATCCACTTCTTCAGCTCCTTGTCCCTTGTCTTATCTCTCCAAGCTTCTTTGTAGGCTTTCCAGCATGCTTTATAGGACAGAGTCAAATAAAGTATCCTGGCTTGTTGCAGGTTTCTGACTTGTACAATTCTTCAGTATTTTGTCCTCAAGAATGTATTCGAGAAGTGACTAAGTGAGTGATTCGAGAACTGGAGTTGACTTGATCGATAACTCTGAGTTCTCGAATAGCGTTATCTTGACATATCGAATCACTTCTCGAATAGCTCTTTTCTCTGGAACTCCTTGAGATATCGAATAGAGCATTTTGACATATCGAATCCCTGAGATATCGAATAGAGCATTTTGACATATCGAATCCCTGAGATATCGAATAGAGCATTTTGACATATCGAATCCCTGAGATATCGAATAGCATATTGAGAGATATCGAATAGTGTCTTCTGAGATATCGAACTCCAGACTTCTCGAATGCTAGACTTCTCGAATAGACAAATGTACTTCTCGAATTAGTACTTAGGCAATTTCTTCATTTCTTCAATTCTTCAAATCCCAACTGTGATTATTCGACAGTCTTCATTTCCTTGCTTGAGGCATGAACCTTAGAACTTCTTTCAAGCTTTATTCTTGACTTAGTAGGTACAGTTACACAGATAGAATTTGATGCCTATTACATAGTACAAACAAGTAGAAACTCTACAACTAGAGGTTCCCTCAGTTAAGAGGTCATGTAGGTAATGCATAGCATTACACATACTTAGGCTTGTTATTAGATGTATTCAGGCATGCCTCTGTGACTAACAATCTCCCCCAAATTGTGAGTAAGACCCTTAGTCACAATTTCATGTCTGATAACAAGCCTATCATACATAAAGATAAAACTTGACAGTACAGGTATGAATTTCCATTAGCAATTTGGATAGAACTACAGAGTGAGTAATCTTACAGCCTATGATGAAGAACTAGCCATTGTCTTTTGATTCCCTTTCCATAGCTTTGGCTTGAAATTCATCATATTCTTTCTCTCTTCTTTCTTTCTCCTTCCTTGTATTCTCATCCATAGCTTTTATTATTTCTGCCATAGCATCCAATTCTTCAAGCAAAATTGAGTCTTTGAAATCTTCAAGTACTGGTTCCAGAATATTTGCAGGATAGTGGTTGAGTAGATTCAATCTGATGTTGACTTGATTTCCATTCCTCCTCCTATACTTTACCATGTAGGGGTTGAACTGAACTCTACACAAACCCTTTTTCCTCAGCTTTTCTGCTTCACTTTCCAGTCTCTCAATTTCTTTCTCCCTTGCCAGCCATTTCTCAAAACACTCTTTTCTGACTTTTTCTTCATGATCTCTCTTCATTTTCACAAAATCAATTAGCTCCAGTTTCCATACTCTCTCCACTTTATCTTCTGAGCTCAACAGTGCAATGATTCTCTCTATGTCATATAGCTTGCCCCAGTGTTGACATCCTCCTTGTTTGAATTTCTCCTCCCTTCCATCAGAATATTTAATCTCAAGGCAATTATCAACAATGGCAACATGATAGATTCTTTGAGCTTGCAAAAATTGCAGTTGGTCTACATCATAATCTTCATCTAGTGGTTGGAGTTTTAGGCCTGGATAGATTGTCAGGGTTTTTGATGTGGTTGGCTTTGATTTCCTTGCAGCTTGCTTGAACTTGATTCTTTTTACATGATTACTTGGCAGCAGTATGTGACCTTTGTTTGTAGACCATTGTAGTATTCCATTAGCAGTTTGCTTTTTGAAACATACAGATGGTTTCTTGACTTGAATCTTCTTCTCTTCTTGAGGTGGCAAGACAGTTGCAGAAGCCATAGATGCAAATTTTGAAAGGTCACTACTGGCAGCATTCACCCTAGACTTAGAGTCTTGTGTTGTGGTGAGGTTACTGTCAGCAATGCCTGAGACTTGCTGTCTTCCACTTTTCCTCTCAGAGCCTTTACCTTGATCATCATCATTCTTCCTCTTCTCATCATCCTTCTTCTTCTTCTTGTCTTCATCACCCTTATTACTCCTGTGATGTCTTCTCCTTCCATCACTTTTATCTTCATCCTTGTCTTGATCTTTGCTTGGGTTAAACTTAGCAGTCTCAGATACAATGCCAGTTGCAATATATGACCTGAGATAAGATATAGCTTCTAATTCTTCTGCTGTTCTTGATCCCTTCTTCTTGATCAGTTTCTCAATGATGGCTATGATGAGATTTTTATTTTGAGGAGTTAGATGCTTAGGAATGACCAGCTGCTTGATATCTTCAATTCTTGTTCCAGCCTGGTAGATAATAGTTCTAGGATCTGTGAAAACTTCAGGTAGCCTTGAAGGTTGACCATTCCTCAATTCATCATGAAGACTCTTGTTGTTCTCATTTCCCTTCTCAATTAGTCCAAGGAGCACATTCACTTCTGAGTGCTTTAGACTCTGTAGAGTATTGATGGTTAAGTGCCATATCTTGTTCTTTCCTACCATCAATATCTCCTTGAGCCATAGATCATTAAGCCTCCTTGGTACTACAGTGAGGCAGTCAATCTGACTCTTCAAACTCTCATGATATAGCAGAGCATCACCAGCCTGTTCTCTAGAGACTTTCAGAAGCTCCAAGAATGCATCATCATGATAGACATTTGAGTTTGCAATTTCTTGTAGCTTGGCCTCAGTGACCACCTTCACTTCTACTGGCTTGGCACTCTTAGATATTGAGATTTGAGGCTTGTCAGATGGCATACTCCCTGCAACCACTGTGGTTGTAATAGACTACCTTTGACCATCAGGAGTAGTGATGTGCACAGTTGGTAGAGTGACAACTGGCAGAGAAGTGGGAGGCTCATCAACTTTGTCCTTTCCTTTTCCAGGCACATGAGTAGTAGATTTCAAAGTTCTCTGATGGCCACCCTCAGTGATCTTGATGCCCTTTTCTAGTGGTCTCTCCCCCTTTGGATTTGAGTTCTTTGATATCCTCTTCTCCCCCTTAGGCTTGTTGACAGACACAGGGACTGTAGGAGGCACCTTTGGAGTTGAAGATTCATCAGGTAGAGGGAGACCCATGTGCTTCATCATTGCAGACAACATTGATTGTTGATGCAGAAAAACATCAGCTGTGGTGGTGGCTTGAGTGTTCAACTGCTCAGTCAAAGTTGTCACAGTGTCTGTAAGATGAGCATTGGACTTGTGGAGAGAGACTACCTCCTTTTCAAGAGTATCCACTTTAGTGAAGAGTTCATTGGCCTTAAAACCAGTTAGGGATTGATCCTTCAGTCTCTGCACTTCGAACCTTGACATCTCATGCACAGGAACCTCAGTGACCAGCTTGTCTCCATATTGATTTGCAAAGAGGGTCCTGAGCATGGCATTGGCATCAGTTGTCTGATCTGATAAGGATTGAAATTTGTGCCCCAGACCTGTGACAGCATCCTTGAGAATAGCCAAACCATTGTCCATCCTGGTGCAAGTAGCATTGCAGGTTCGAATGTCCTTGAGAACAGTCTCCAATTGAGGGAATTTAGCATCAAAAGTCCTCTTGATCTCATGCACCTCCTTGGTTGTAGCTGAACACACTTCATTAATTTCTGTCTTTAAGCCTTTACCAAGATAGTGTGCAGCCTTGAGAATGCCTTTATAGCTGTCATTCACTGCTTCAAACACATCAGTAGGGTTGAGAGATTTGGCATTGGACCCTAGTGAAGTGATGTACTCTTCTCTGAGATACTGAAGACCTTCTGAGAGAGGGATTGAATTGGTTCCTTGCAGCCAAGCATCGATATTCCCATCTCTCTCAGTTTCATCTATGATCTTCTCCTTCTGTAGCTCTACATCCTCTTTGTGACATAGGAGAATAGCTTCGTAGTCTGGATTGGGCATGTTTGCAGTGAGAAGGTGCTGAGCAATTTTTGTGAACTCAGGGATCTGATCCACAACTAAGCTTTGAAGTGCTTCAACCGTCAATTGTGGTGGAACAGACCCTGATCCTGAAGCACTGTCATGTTGCACAGGCTTCAGCCATTGAGACAAAAAGTTAGAGCTAGAGCTAGGCTTGCTAGGCTCCTCAGTTACAGATGCAACTTCTGCAACCGGATGAACAGACTCTACTACTGTTGTCTCCACAGAAGTGGGATGAGTTACAACAGTAGTTGACACAGGCACAGAGTCTCTAGTAAGAACTAGTGAATCCTCTGTGTTTGTGATGGTGTCATTAGGATATGCCCCAGCATGCATTCCCTGACCATCCAAATGTGGTACCTGGGTGGTGAGCAAGGTGTCATGCACCAAGTCACTTGAATTCATTGGCTCATCAAAGGAAAAGAATTCTTGATGATCAATGCCTTGCTCCTCAATTGCTTGAGTTGCAGGCTTCAAAGAAATATGAGTGGTAGATTCTGAAAGAGAAGTGTGTTGTAGACAAGATTTTGGCAACTCCCCCTGAGAAATAGAGGGAGTTTCAGTTATGATGTGCTCTCCACTCAGTGTTGTGCCAGCCTTATTACTCCCTTGTGCTGACTCTTTACAGATAGGTGCATTGGGGAGGATGCTTGATTCTATAGATGCATCCTGTTGAGAGGATACATCTAGTGAGCTGTGTGCCCCTGATTTTACAACTTCAGCCATTTGAGTGACTGAAGAGGTGGTTTTAGACTTCTTCTTCTTCTTTAGGCTTATGATAGGTAACTCAGGTTTCTCACTTTCTAACCCTAGTTCTACAGCCAAGGCTGCTTCAGTTAAGATTTCTAAGGGTTTAGAAGCAACCTGTTTTCTCTTCTTTTTACTAACATCACCCTTTTGAGAGGATGATGCAGTTGGCTCTTTGCTGGATAGAGTGTTTGGCCGAGGGGGTTGGTTAGCAGGCCTTGGGTTAGCACTTTGTTCTCCTTGCTTAGGCTGTGCTAACTGTGATTTTGAATCAAATATTGGCATGTTGTGGGGGTAAGACCTAAACAAACCCTCCATGTGGGGAGTTATGCTAAGTCTTACATCCACATCATTCCTAGTCTCCAAATTACCAAAAATGAGTTTGGTCATGGACCTAGGATAGCCTATTTTACTCTTATCTACTCCAGGCAATTCAATCAAAGAAGCATTTTTAAAGTTAAGCACTGATTGAATAAAGCGAGGAAAGAAAATTTCATTACCTCTCTTGGCTGTGGTCTGACCAAGTCTCCCATAGAGTTCCTGTAGGATGAGAAGTCCAACATCTATCTTTCTCCCATGAGCCAAGGCATAGGCAAGCTGCTGCACGGGTGTACTAATCTGATCAAAGCTTGATTTCCGTGCAGTGAATACATGAAGGAGTGTAGCAAATACAAAGCTCCATTCTTTCCTTAAGAACTTCCTATTCAACTTTCCCAGCTTAATAGTATCAGAGTAGTTGATGAAGTCAAAGAATTCTTCCAACTCATCATTGGAGGCCAGAGCATCATACGTCTCTTGCTGCATATCCAAGGCTTGATTCATGTCTGCAGTGGTGATAGTGATATCCTCTCCTTGAATCTTGCAGTGAACAATATAAGAAGTGATAGCATTCTCAAGAGCGATGACCTCCACAGTAGCAGTCCTCCAGAATTGTTCCAATAGATCTATGTACAGAGTTGGGTTGGCTGAGAGCGCACTCTTGATGTATGATTCAGACAACCACCGAACAAAGCACTTGAAATTGGCATTCGGTGCTTCCACATCACTGGTGATTGCGATGAAATTAGTTTGGGATGGTATGGTGAGTTTAGGGTTTGCCATTTGGGTAGAGAAGAAAAGAGAATTAGGATTGAAGAAGAAATTCGCAGTTAGGGTTTTTCAGAGGTTTCAGGAGTTGAGGTGCTTGAGAAATCGAACGAAATGAATTGAATAGTTGTGAAGTTGTATATATAAATGTATGAATGTCTTGAGTTGTCGATAGATAAGTGTTCTGTAGCGACAAGTCATTCGAGAAGTATGAAACAACTATTCGAGAAGTCAAGAAAGGCTTATTCGATATCTCAGGCAGTTTTTAACTCACAGCTGGCAGTGATTTAACTCAGAAAATAATTCAAAGTTAAGAATATATTTTTATGAGTGAAATGAAGGTTTGAATATAAATCCAAAAAGCGATTAAGTGTCAGCGAAAAATCAGCCTTTTCAAATGATTCGATAACTCAAATGCAGTATTCGAGAACTCTATCATTAGAGAACTAAAATACTCTATTCGAGAACTCAAAGTGTGCTATTCGATTTCTCTAAAAGACACTATTCGAGAACTCAGGAGGGTTCTTGATAGGCCTATTCGAGAACTCGAGCCATGACAAAACAATGAACCATTCGAGAAGTCTGACTTATCGAACTATACTTTTCACTCATAAAATTCAATTTTCACTATCTTTTAAAATTTACCAGAAATATTCACTGAAGAATATTCTACTAAATTAAATAGTGATTTTCTCAAAATTTCACAGAAATTTCAAGCTAAAGATGTATGATTTTCAACATGTGCAGCATTGGAATATTTATACATCATACTCCAGCCAATACTTACTTCAGAAATATTAGGCATTTGATAAAGTAAGTATTTACTGCTGCAACAATCTAGTTGATATATTCACTTAGCCAGAATTTGAAGAATTCAGCATTCCAATCTCACTAACCAACCTTGTGAAGGTGGCTTCATCTAGTGGCTTAGTGAATATGTCAGCTAGTTGTTTTTCTGTAGAAACATAATGTAACTCAATGGTTCCATTAGTTGCATGTTCTCTAATGAAATGATATCTGATGTCAATGTGCTTTGTCCTAGAATGATTGACAGGATTGGCAACTATAGAGATTGCACTTGTGTTGTCACACATGATAGGAATTCTTTCCAACACATGTCCATAATCTCTAAGTTGGTTTCTAATCCAAAGCACTTGAGCACAGCAACTTCCAGCAGCTATGTATTCAGCTTCAGCTGTGGAAGTTGACACAGATTGTTGTTTCTTGCTGTACCAAGAGACTAACCTTTGTCCAAGAAACTGGCAGCTACCTGATGTGCTTTTCCTATCCACTCTGCATCCAGCATAATCAGCATCAGAATAACCAACCAGATTGAACCCTGTGTCCTTAGGATACCATAACCCCAAGTTTGGTGTGCCTTTCAGATATTTGAAGATCCTTTTTATTGCTATCATGTGTGATTCCTTTGGGTTTGATTGAAACCTTGCACATAAGCATGTAGCAAACATGATATCTGGCCTACTAGCAGTGAGGTAGAGTAGAGAACCAACCATGCCTCTGTAGATTGAGATATCTACCTTTTTGCCCTTAGCATCATCATCTAACTTGGTGGCAGTGGCCATGGGTGTCTTCGCAGGTGAACATTCTTCCAAATCAAATTTCTTCAGTAAATCTTTAATGTATTTGGTTTGACTTATAAAAATGCCATCCTTCCTTTGACTAACTTGCAGTCCAAGAAAGAATGTTAATTCTCCCATCATACTCATCTCATATCTGCTTTGCATGAGCTTAGAGAATTTTTCACAGAGCTTCTCATTTGTAGAGCCAAATATGATATCATCCACATAGATTTGAACTAGGATAATATCATCATCATGTTTCTTGTAGAACAGTGTCTTGTCCAGTGTGCCTCTAGTGAATTGATTCTCCAGTAGAAATTGTGATAGTGTGTCATACCATGCCCTAGGAGCTTGCTTGAGTCCATACAATGCTTTAAGCAATCTGTAGACAAAGTGGGGAAACTGTGGATCCTCAAAGCCAGGTGGTTGTTGCACATATACTTCTTCTTCCAACTCCCCATTCAGGAATGCACTCTTGACATCCATTTGATAGACCTTGAAATTAGAATGTGCAGCAAATGCCAAGAAAATTCTGATGGCTTCTAGTCTAGCAACAGGGGCAAAGGTCTCATCATAGTCAATACCTTCCTGTTGAGAGTATCCTTTTGCAACCAACCTTGCTTTGTTCCTTATGACTACACCATTTTCATCCATCTTATTCCTTAGAACCCATTTAGTTCCAACAACGGTTCTATCCTTTGGTGCAGGCACTAGTTCCCATACTTTGCTCCTTTCAAATTGATTTAGCTCCTCTTGCATAGCAATTATCCAGTCAGGATCCAACAATGCATCATCAAGTTTCTTAGGCTCAACTTGGGATAGAAAGCAGCCATAGAGACATTCATTTATAGTTGCTCTCCTTGTCCTTACTCCTGCATTTGGATTTCCAATTATCTGATCTGCAGTGTGTGATCTATCCCATTTCCTTGTATGTTCAGATTGATTTCTCATCCTTGATGTTGCTTCATCATTTAGATCATGATCATCTACATTTCCTCCCCCTGTGAAGTTGTCACTCCTCACAGGTGTATCTTGGATGCTTGTTTCTTCATTGTTGGTTGACACAGGTTCTTCATTCACTTGAGTTTGTTGGATTATGAGTTCAGATTCACTTTCAATCTCCTCATCAGAATCATCTAGATTGTCAAACTTCAAGGGATCTTTATCTTCATCATTGGCTTCTTCTAATCCAGGTAGTTTGCTGTCATCAAATGTTACATCTGTGCTCTCCATTACTTTCTTTTGACAAATGACATAAACTTTGTATGCAATTCTTTCCATAGAATAGCCAAGAAAGATTCCTTCAAATGCCTTTGCATCAAACTTTCCAACATATTCTGAATTATCTTTTAGCACAAAGCACTTGCTTCCAAAAGTATGAACATACTTTAGAGTAGGCTTCTTTCCAGTCATCAAGTTGTAAGGTGTCTTTCCAGTGTTTTTGTTGATGAGGGTTCTGTTTTGGATGTAGCATGCAGTGCTCACAGCCTCAGCCCAAAAACATGTAGGCATTCTTGCATCAAGTAGCATTGTTCTAGCAGCCTCTATCAGAGTCCTATTCTTTCTCTCAACAACTCCATTTTGTTGTGGAGTCCTTGGAGCTGAGAATTGTTGAGAAATACCATTTTCTTTGCAGAATGCTCCAAGCATGGCATTTCTGAATTCTGTCCCATTATCACTTCTTAATGCAATCACACTTGCATTTATGGCCTTTGCTTCTTTGTCAACTTTCTTTATGTGCTCAATGATTACTTGTGGAGCCTCATCCTTTGATGCCAGAAATTCTACCCAAGTATACCTTGTAAAATCATCAACCATCACTAGAGCATACTTCTTCCTTCCTAGTGACATAATATTGACAGGCCCAAACAAATCCATATGAATCAGTTGCAGGGGCTTGGTTATAGATGTCACTGTTTTTGACTTGTGGCTTGATCTTTTCATTTTTCCCTTTTGACACGCCTCACACACTCCTTCTTGACAGAATTCAAGTGTGGGCATGCCTCTCACTAACTCCCTTTTGACTAGGGAATTAATGGCTTTGAAGTTCAGGTGTGATAGCTTCTTGTGCCACAGCCAACTGTCTTCATTTGATGCTTTTGAGTAGAAGCAACAAATTGTGTCCTTGCTTGCAGAGTCCATATTGGCTACAAACAGGCTTCCTTTCCTTACTCCAGACAGAGCAAAATCACCAGTCTTCTTGTGGGTGATCAAACATTCATCTTTGTCAAAGTTCACTTTGAAGCCTCTGTCAGTGAATTGACCAACACTCAGTAGATTATGCTTGAGCCCCTTGACCAGTGCTACATTCTCAATGATGACATTTCCAATTTCCAACTTGCCATATCCCAGTGTGTTGCCAATGCTGTCATCTCCAAAAGCAACCATTGGGCCAGCCTTTTCCTCATACTGTGATAGCAGGGCCATATCACCAGTCATATGATTTGAGCATCCACTGTCCAAAATCCACATGACCTTCTTTTTACTTTCTTTGCCCTGCAAACACAAAAGTATTACTTCTCCTTTGGTACCCAAACGAGTTTGGGTCCATGTGACTTAGTGACAGTTTTATCAAAATCAGCATGCTTATCAGTTTTCTTGATGTTGGTCTTCTTGTCACTGTTGGGAGTCTTAGAATCAGGGTTCTTAGACTTAGGTGACAGAGGTACCTTCCTAACTTTAGGAGGACTTGAAGACTTTGTCCTTGTGTAGTGTGTGTGAACATTATGATTGATACAGCCCTCCATGAATTGTCTTCTCAAATTAAAACAACTAGTTATCACATTCATGTTACATGGCATACAATCAAGTTTATCACAGAAAGGAGAGTCTCTATGTCTTAAAGGCACAGAGCAATCATAGAATGGTTTAGCAACACTACCAGATGGTTTCTTGCAAGCATGAGTCAAATGATTAGAGCTAAAACAGTTTTGACAAACTTTCCTAGGGGCATTTGGCACATAAGCATAGTTGTTATCTTTGTTAATCCCTAATTTGCCATTCCTGTTTGGTCTCTTATTAGTCACTTTCTTCTTAGTCTCATAATTTCCAGCTGAAACAAAATTTACAGGTTTCTCAAGTCTAGGTCTACCTCCTACTGGCTCCTTGGCTTTGGTTTTGACATTCTTACTCTCAGAGGATGCTTGTTGTTCATTTGATTGTGCCTCATCTTCATCCTCCAACATTTGCTTGATGAGTAAGGCATCCTCATCAATCTCAAGTGTTGGTGTTTTAAATATTGGATTCTCAGTCTTTTTCAAAACCTGAGGCACCTCCTCTTGAACAACAATGTCATCTTCAATGACTGCATAGCCTTTCCTCTGTTTAAGAGTGTCATAATCAAGTCCAATGGCAGCCTTAGGTCTAGCTAGATTTTTCTCATGATAAGACTGCAATAGACTAGAGGAATTCTTAAATGTTTTCAACTTAAATTCATTTTCAGCTAATTCATCCCTAAGAGCTTTCTCAACTTGACTAGCACATAGAACTTTGTTCTTTAGATACTCAATCTCTTGTTTAAGATTTTCTATTTGCACAGTAGTTAGCTCTAGTTCCTCATTTCTCTTATTTAACAGTTCATTCCTAGTAGACAGTTTAGCAATCTCTTCATTAGCAGCAGTCATACTAGTATGAATGTTAAACATCTCAACGGATAGTTGTTCAACCAAAGATTTATATTCAGAAACAGACATGTCTATGGTAGTGAGAGATGGTACCTGTGAGTCTGATGCAGATGGTTCTTCCTTGGAATTGGCCATCAAGGCATAGTTGCAGAATTCTTGTTCTTCCCCATCACTGTCAGAATCATCCCAACACTTCCCTTCAGCTATGTAAGCCTTACCTGGTGTCTGCTTCTTTAGAAGGGCCTCATACTTAGCTTCAAGCTCAAGAAACTCCTTATCCTTCTTTTTAGGCTTCTTGCATTCACTGGCAAAATGCCCTAGGTCATTGCATCTATAACATCTTACAGACGACCTATCCACATAGCTGGTTTTGAATCTGTTCTTGTTTGTTTTCATAGGTGCCTTGCTCTTGTTGAATGAATGATTTTGAGGTCTAGGCTTGAAGGGCTGATTCCTCTTGAATCTGATGTTTGGGAATTTTCTAGCCATAAAAGCATATGATGTATTTTCCATGCCATCCAGCTCTTCAAGAGTGTAGAACTCATCTTCTTCCTTGTCATCAGCAGGTTCAGTCACTACTTCCTCAGTTTCTTCATCATCTACTATCTCTTCTATTCTCAGCTGACTTGCAGATGCTTCCAGGTCTTGAATAGATTTGTTGACAATCAAGGCACAGGATGTATTTATCATTCTGCCTTGGTTAGCTTGGATAGCCCTCTTTTGAAGCAACTCAAGCTCGTGTGTCTTTAAAACCCCATAGAGCACATCATACGTGACTTTGTTCAAATCTCTTTCTCTTAGAGATATGACCCTTTGCTCTAGATGGTTTGGTGACGATAGTAGAAACTTCATATTTAATTCCTTAGTGCTGTAAACCTTCCCGTTCATTTGGAGCTCAGTCACCAGCTTGTGAAATCTTTCAAACATATCAGTGATACTTTCCTTGGGCTGTGCCATGAACGCCTCATACTGTGTGACCAGTATCTGTTTCTTATTTTCTCTTACCTCCTCTGTCCCTTCACATAACACCTCGATGTGATTCCACATGTCCTTGGCTGATCTGCATGATGCTACGTTGGCAAACATCGACATATCCAAGGAGTCTATGATTAACAACATGAGGTGGCTGTCTAGGGCAATCTTTTCCTTCTCTGAGTCCGTCCATTTGGATGGCTCTTTTGGAACGTATGATCTAGGAATGACTACTGCGCCCACTGTGGATTCAGCAACTTCTTGTTGTGGTATGAATGGACCATTCTTGAGAATGTCAGGGTAGAGAGGATTGGCAGCTTTGATGAACAACAGCATTTTTATTTTCCAGAGGTTGTAATTCTCTTTGTCGAACTTAGGGACCTTTACCGTACCTGTAGTCTTTGGTGTATTCGAACTCATGATCGTTTTCTGTTTAGATTAAACAGCCTGCTCTGATACCACTTGTTGAGTATTGAATACAGTAAAAGAATACAGGGGGGGGGGGTGAATGGATTCTTGAATTTTTCTTCGGTCTTGAATCTTTGCAGCAAGATAAGTGATGAGTGTGTGAGATATGAAGATGCGGAAAATTAAACACAAA
Organism: Saposhnikovia divaricata; assembly: GCA_036435485.1. Lineage (NCBI taxonomy): Eukaryota > Viridiplantae > Streptophyta > Magnoliopsida > Apiales > Apiaceae > Saposhnikovia > Saposhnikovia divaricata. Next base: position 181,906,584 of record CM071595.1, read on the forward strand.
CACAACACAATATCACTTTAATCTAATATTTTATTAGATAAAGATCTTGCTACAATCTGTGAATACAAATGATAGTATTCTCAGCTTCGTTTTTCTCAGAGAGATATTTTCTGGATATATTTGAGAAACTTCAAAACCTTAACAGCTAAGGAAGTGAGGCTGTATCCTTATAGACATGGATACACCCACTTGCTACAAATGAGGTAGGTAAAAACAAAAGCACTTTCCAGTCTGTCTATCTCATTTTAGTAAGAGTCCAAACGGCTACAGATTTGACTTTGAAAAGCCTGTTTAGATCCACTTCTTCAGCTCCTTGTCCCTTGTCTTATCTCTCCAAGCTTCTTTGTAGGCTTTCCAGCATGCTTTATAGGACAGAGTCAAATAAAGTATCCTGGCTTGTTGCAGGTTTCTGACTTGTACAATTCTTCAGTATTTTGTCCTCAAGAATGTATTCGAGAAGTGACTAAGTGAGTGATTCGAGAACTGGAGTTGACTTGATCGATAACTCTGAGTTCTCGAATAGCGTTATCTTGACATATCGAATCACTTCTCGAATAGCTCTTTTCTCTGGAACTCCTTGAGATATCGAATAGAGCATTTTGACATATCGAATCCCTGAGATATCGAATAGAGCATTTTGACATATCGAATCCCTGAGATATCGAATAGAGCATTTTGACATATCGAATCCCTGAGATATCGAATAGCATATTGAGAGATATCGAATAGTGTCTTCTGAGATATCGAACTCCAGACTTCTCGAATGCTAGACTTCTCGAATAGACAAATGTACTTCTCGAATTAGTACTTAGGCAATTTCTTCATTTCTTCAATTCTTCAAATCCCAACTGTGATTATTCGACAGTCTTCATTTCCTTGCTTGAGGCATGAACCTTAGAACTTCTTTCAAGCTTTATTCTTGACTTAGTAGGTACAGTTACACAGATAGAATTTGATGCCTATTACATAGTACAAACAAGTAGAAACTCTACAACTAGAGGTTCCCTCAGTTAAGAGGTCATGTAGGTAATGCATAGCATTACACATACTTAGGCTTGTTATTAGATGTATTCAGGCATGCCTCTGTGACTAACAAAGATTATTTTTATATGGGCTTATCTGAATCTAATGAGTCCGATCTATTGGAATAGCCCATGAAATCGAGCCCAATGCTTAAGGCGGTGGAAAGAAATTATATGACCGGAGACCAAATTCTAGAAGGATCCAGATACTTAGAATATCATCCCAAATATGGAAATTACTTGCCGCCGAAGACAAAAGGCGTGGACTGGGCCAAATATTGCCAGGAATACAATCTTAAATCGGATAGAACTACGTGGACTTGATCCCTATAAATAGGGTACGTAGGCACCTTGAGAGGGATCTAAAAATCACACCCAATTACAAACTCTCAAGAGCAGTCCCAAATATCTCAAAAACCCTAATTGTATTCTTATATTTACATCTTTATTCTTATTATCTCTATCCGAATACCCAAATATAAATTTAATCTTGAAGCTTTGCCCTTGACGAAAATTGGCTTCAACATTTGGGCCCGTCTGTGGGAATCGTTTAGAGAAAAGTGAAGAAGATTCATCAATCACCATTAAAGCTATATAAAAAGTATCAAGCATTAATATTTTCTGGAAAACAACCTTCGTCCACGCCATCCGAAAGCAATCACCAATGGCTCATCAAGTATCCAGTCAAACTCATCGTCGCACCTATTATTGTTTGCACAATATCACGCAAGTATACGTGGTCAAAAGTAATATAGATAAAATCAAGTTCGTTCCACAGAGATCTGGTTATGGTTCTATTCAGTTAATGCACTCATTCAACAATGTATGGTTTTAATTCACTGCTAAGACAAGTAACAAATTGGAGTTTTAATTACCTAAACTAAACTAAGATGCAATTTATCAAATAAAGAATTAATTAACGACTGAGATTTAAAACTAAACTTCTTATATGAGAATAAACATGGGACTCTAACTTCATTAACTACTTCGCTTAGAGTTGATGCCTTTAATCAATGCATGTGATGATTTTGATAACTGATCGAATAACACGAAACAAGTACACGCTACCTGTCAGCATACGTATACCAAACTACTCATACATCCATAAAAGAGATAGAAGATGAATAGACACCAATTATGCTTAGACCCTATATGTCTATAGAATTTGAAAACATAAAGGTTGAAGAACAAGTTACTCATATTGATCACATAGGGCAATATAAGTATTTTCATCTTATACTACGAATCATATTGATAACCAATTATGAACCTATGCTAGCATGGCAAGTTCTAAATCTCAAGATCCACTTTCACTTCACAAGAGATTAACAATTCAATTTAGATGTTAGCTACGCATCTAAGAGCATTAAAATTGACCATACAAAGATATCAAGAATTCATCACACACAGATCTTTAAAGCATTCACACTACTAAGCTACATAGATAAATCCGTTAGAATCCCATGACAACGATTAGTTCATAATTGAACCGTTCGTCACCATGGGATTTGATGAAAACATGGTATGAAACAAAATATGAATGAAAATAAGAATATTATTAAAACGAAGAGTTGTGAAAACAAATCTAGAATCCAGAATAACGCCTAAGAAAAGAACACAAAAGATGAAGTAGATCGAGATCCTTTGCTTGTCAAGAGCGTTTGATCCTTCTCCCCTTTCCCCCCTTGCAATTCTATGCTATATTATATAACGATCCAAATTACAATGCTAAGATGTGTTTTTATAGCCCTAGAAGTCTTGCACAGCAAGAAAATATCATAAAATACAATTAGAATTCGATTCTGGTGCAAGAACATGCCTAAAAATACGATTACAACTCAAATTAGGGCAAAATAGTAATTTTTAGCAATTTCTAGCGACCAGGCACACCCTACGCACCTAGGGCGCAGCCTGCGCACTTCACTCCTGACCTAGGGCGCAGTCTGCCCCCTTACTGAGCAGTCTGCCCACTTTTTGGTGATTTAGGGCGCAGTCTGCGCTGTTACGGCGCAGTCTGCGCACTCACTTTCTGTCCAGTTTTTTATTTTGCTTTATATTGATAGAAAATTCTCCAAGCTTCGCGTGGACTGCTTACGGGCCTCAAACGGACTTGTAGAACCCCAGATATGGCCAAAACAGTGAAGACTGCGCAACCTACCCGGGAAATCCGACTTTTCCAATACTCTGGAGAGGAAAGAAGATACACCCGTAAGGGGAAGAAACCTAGAACTAGAGTTCAATCGTGCGTCGGATGACGTTTATCGAGAAGCATCGGAAGCAAGACAACGTGAAATTGTCAGGCTCCGTGATGAAGAAATCCAGAGGAGAATTAGAGAATTGGAAGATCGAGAAAACGAACTAGCCGATGAACGATGCCGACTTCGAGAAAACCTAGGCGAAAGAACATCCCCACATGGTCGGTCACATAATCGACGATCTTCTAAAGGTGACCGATCACCAAGGAGGAGAAGATCTAGATCAAGGGATCGACATCATATAGCACCTGGCGGCTCACCATCCCGTGGAGGCACTCCTTCCAATGATGATTATGATCGTGGAAACAATGATCGAAGGAACAATGGAAGTCATGGCAATAGACGTGGTAATAATGGTGGAAATCGAAGAGGTGATGATGGTGACTACCATCGTCGACATAATGATTACAATAGGAGGAATAATGATGACGATCATAATGGATACGATAACAACCAATTTGATGAAGCATCCCTTCTGCGAGAGTAAATGGCAGAGATCCAAAGAAGGACCAGACAAACTTATACCGAACTAAGAAGTACCATACAAAATTTCGAGCATGCTACGTTTGGAAACTTGCAGAATGAAGACATTGACTATACAAAATCGTCTAAGCTGATGAAGTACTATCAGTACCTTATCATCGACATCATCATTATCAGAAAAGTTTAAATAAATTGATGTTGACAAGCTTATAATCTATCTGTTTCAATAGGACATATATTCTAATATTTATTTGGATTTTCTTCTTTTTAATAATGCTATATGAGATAGTTATTAATAAAATTTCAATTTCTTTCATAAATGTTGATATGCATATATGATATATTGTTATGATATAACTTAGTGGTTTAATTTCTTTGTGAATGACAAGCCATTGGGGACTGAAAAATTTATCCAACCCAAACAAGTGTTCAACGATGGTCATTGGGGGCAACAAATTCGATGGACTCCCGAATAAGTGACCAATCGTCAAACACTTGGGGGGCATCAAACTGATCTAATCCTAAACTTGTGACCTATCGACAATCAACGAGGGATAAAAATTTGACCAAGTCCCGACTTATGATCTATCGACACTCACAAGACTCGTGACCCATCGGCAATCAATTGGGGGCAAATACCAATTCATCGTCCCAACTTTGATTTGTCGGCACTCACTTGGGGACAAGAGAATCTTCGGTCGCAGACTAGTGATACACCACTTTGAAATAGAAGTACTGCATCACTTTGGGGGGAATGGAGATATGGGGCCGGATATACGCTTCAGTGCGAAGCTATGATGGTCCACCCGACAACTTTTAAAGTTGGGAGATGAGAAAGAGGTGATCTAAAGTTTTTTAGATTTAACATTTTTATAGATCACACAGTCAATATGACAATATCTCATCGCTGCACAATCCGAACCAAGGTACTTGTTTGGACTTTTTAGGATTGGATGCAGAAGCTGAACTGAAAAACTGCGTTTAATGCTATGATGGTTCAAAGTCACGCAAAAGAATTCGATGGAAAGTGGAATGATCACTTATCCATTTGATTAAAGATGATAACAAATGGATCCAATCATACTCGATCCGATGCAAATACAAAGAAGATTAAAATGCAAACAATTGGAAGAAATTACAATGATTTTATAGCATCAAAGCACAATCCGATGCAAAAGCGGGTACGAAACATCAGCAAATAAAAGCAAAAATAGATATTTGCCCGAAGGCGCTATCATAACAGGTGTGCCCGAAGGCAACTAAAGAAACCTGTACCCGAAGGCATGTAAATAAGTCTGTGCCTCAAGGTATCAAGCAAATCGAAGGTAGCTAATGGAATCTATACCCGAAGGAAGTTAAACGAATTTTTACCCGAAGGCTACAAGTTCAAAATTAGACCATAAACTACACATAATTCATGGAAAGCATGATAATATAAGATCAGTTCTCTCCTAAATTCTCTTGAGAAGCAACATCATTCTCAGCATTGGGGATTGGAGCCTCTATGTCGCTATTTTGAAGTGCATCATTAGCATGCTCTTGCCTCCATATATCTAACTAATAGTCAAACATAAGTTTGGTGAAGTCCATCTAAGCTTGTTTGACCATCTCAAGTCTTTTATCAAGTCCGAGACCATAATAGTTAGCTTCGGCATCAAGTTTATCCCATTTAGCCACTTGAAGTTCTGTCTCCAAAGTTGAAATCTTTTTCATGAGTTGGTCTTCACGAACAGAAGCCTCTGCTTCGATTTTCTTCAACTTTTCCTCGGCAGCAGCAGCTTTATGTTGTTTTATTTTTGCCTTGTTCTTAGCAGCGTCAACAGATTTTTCCAACTTAGAGTCATTGGAAACTCTGGTGGATTATGGAATTGGGGACCAACTAAAAGTTGGTATCCAATAGCCATGTACGAGTTATATGGAGTCTAAAGCACTCATTCTTGTATCATTGGAAACAGGGGATACATATTAGACTGAGGACCTTTTAAATACCATTGGAATTGAACGACCAAAGACCGGTATTTAATGCCTAAGTACGAGGAATGCAAAATTAAGCACTAATTTGCTAGTTCAATTTGTCAATAGCATTGGAAACAAAAATTCTTCTACATTGGAAACTGTTGGCAACATGACAACAGGAAGTATGAACCAATGCAAAGTTTGAAGTACATAATAAAATCTACGTCAAAAGTTTTGTTTCCATGGGACATTTACTACAACACCAAAAGTTTGAGAAGAAATTTTAAGCAAGAGCTTAGATTATTGGACACACTAAATTGAGTGTGAGATTGGGGACCAACTACAAAATGGAGGAATACATTACAAAGACAAAGTCAGTATATGTTCTTGTGAAAAAGGTAGTCGATCAAACCCAGCGGTGCATTGGAAACAAATATGTAACTGATGAACCAAGTGGTGCATAGGAAAGAAAGATGTAGCCGATGAAACCCAGTAGTGTATTGGAAACGAAGATAAAGTATTCAACGAAACAAATGAAATCTTAAACGATACTCGAGACCTTTTGAATATGAAGCCCAGTGTAAGGGTATCTCATAGATCCAAAGGAGTTGATTGGAGATTAAAAAGAAGGGAACTATGAAATTATCAATGCTCGAAAAACAAATTTCTGCTTCCAAAGACTATGTTGCTTCGAAATGGTTAATGGAAACTTTTTTTTGCGTCCAATGACTTCTCTGCATTTTGTTGCGTCCAACATTTTTCTGCATCTTGCTGCGTCCAATGACTTTTCCACCCGACATGTTTTATTGATTCCAAAGCACGTGAAGTCAAGATGAAGATATAAATGAAGTCCTTATGCATTGGAACTATTATTGTGCCAGAGGCTTTTCTGCTTCCGATGATTAGGGATTAGAGTTCAATTTTGTGTCCAAAGGCAATGTTGCATTTAGAAGCAACACTGCATCCAATGATGTCGGATAATTAAAAGAATAAATTTTTATGGGCTTTGGATACCGCTCGGGGATAAAAATGGAGGCTACAAATCACTTTAAGTATTTATTAAAGCCCTCGTCTTCAAAAAATACTGGGGATTTGTTGATACAAAAAATATATTAATTTTCTATCCAAAGCATGGACCACTATGTTCGCATCCCAAGGTTATTTTTATATGGGCTTATCTGAATGTAATGAGTCCGATCCACTGGAACAGCCCATGAAGTCGAGCCCAATGCTTATGGCGGTGGAAAGAAATTATATGATCGGAGACCAAATTCTAGAAGGATCAAGATACTTAGAATATCATCTCAAATATGGAAATTACTTGCCGCCGAAGACAAAAGGCGTGGGATGGGCCAAATATTGCCAGGAATACAATCTTAAAGGATAGAACTATGTGGACTTGATCCCTATAAATAGAGTACGTAGGCACCTTGAGAGGGATCTAAAAATCACACCCGATTACAAACTCTCAAGAGCAGTCCCAAATATCTGAAAAACCTAATTGTATTCTTATATTTACATCTTTATTCTTATTATCTCTATCCGAATACCCAAATATAAATTTAATCTTGAAGCTTTGTCCTTGACGAAAATTGGCTTCAACATTTGGCGCCGTCTGTGGGAATCGTTTAGAGAAAAGAGAAGAAGATTCATCAATCACCATTAAAGCTATATAAAAAGTATCAAGCATTAATATTTTCTGGAAAACAACCTTCGTCCACGCCATCCGAAAGCAATCACCAATGGCTCGTCAAGTATCCAGTCAAAATCATCATCGCACCTATTATCCATTCACCAACTTCATCATTGGCGGAACCTCTCAACGTGACGAATCCATAATCACCCGAATCGTCATCGACAACTACGGCCGTAAAGTCCATCTGAAGAGAACTTGTCATGAGGGTCATCATCAACAAGGTGAACAGCGACCCCCTATCATGGATGCAAGAAATATCATCTTGGCATTAAGAGGCAGATCCAATACTTTGGAGAGGAAAGAAGATACACCCGTAAGGGGAAGAAACCTAGAACTAGAGTTCAATCGTGCGTCGGACGACATTTATCGAGAAGCATCGGAAGCAAGATAGTGTGAAATTGTAAGGCTCCATGATGAAGAAATCCAGAGGAGAACTAGAGAATTGGAAGATCGAGAAAATGAACTAGCCGATGAACGACGCCGACTTCGAGAAAACCTAGGCGAAAGAACATCCCCACGTGGTCGGTCACATAATCGACGATCTTCTACAGGTGACCGATCACCAAGGAGGAGAAGATCTAGATCTAGGGATCGACATCATATAGCACCTAGCGGCTCACCATCCCGTGGAGGCACTCCTTCCAATGATCATTATGATCGTGGAAACAATGATCGAAGGAACAATGGAAGTCATGGCAATAGACGTGGTAATAATGGTGGAAATCGAAGAGGTGATGATGGTGACTACCATCGTCGACATAATGATTACAATAGGAGGAATAATGATGATGATCATAATGGATACGATAAAAACCAATTTGATGAAGCATCCCTTCTGAGAGAGCAAATGGCAGAGATCCAAAGAAGGACCCGACAAACTTATACCGAACTAAGAAGTACCATACAAAATTTCGAGCATGCTACGTTTGGAAACTTGCAGAATGAAGACAATGACTATACAAACTCGTCTAAGCTGATGAAATACTATCAGTACCTTATCATCGACATCATCATTATCAGATAAGTTTAAATAAATTGATGTTGACAAGCTTATAATCTATCTGTTTCAATAGGACATATATTCTAATATTTATTTGGATTTTCTTCTTTTTAATAATGCTATATGAGATAGTTATTAATAAAATTTCAATTTCTTTCATAAATGTTGATATACATATATGATATATTGTTATGATATAACTTAGTGGTTTAATTTCCTTGTGAATGACAAGCCATTGGGGATTGAAAAATTTATCCAACCCAAACAAGTGTTCAACGATGGTCATTGGGGGCAACAAATTTGATGGACTCCCGAATAAGTGACCAATCGTCAAACACTTGGGGGGCATCAAACTGATCTAATCCTAAACTTGTGACCTATCGACAATCAACCAGGGACAAAAATTTGACCAAGTCCCGACTTATGTGTTATTCCCAGATTACACACTTGTATAATTGTAGAAGGGGGGTTGAATACAATTCTTGATATTTATAAATTTCTGATAAGAACTCCATAAATCTATACTTAGATAATTACTTGTAAAAAGATTAATGCACAAACACATAAAAAATCAGGTGGTTAAATGCACCACCTGAAGCTTTTATTCGAAGAAAACTCTGTGATACAAAAGTACACAGCTTCTGTTTTACAACTCTTTGCTTTCTAAGAATATTCAATAGAAACCCTAAGCAAAATGTATCTGGTTTCTTAACCGACAAAGAGTTGCTACCCTTGGTTATAAATCCCATGTTTTACAAGTACTACTGGAATAAGATAATATTAATCTAATTCTAGTTGACTTGCTACTACACTCCAAATACACATGTAGCCGAAAGGTTGTCCTTGTGTTCAGACATGTCTCCTGCACTTTTCTTGTATTCATAGTGTAAATGGAATGCTTCTTTCTTCTGTGTTTCCAAAGTATGGCTGTCATACTGCTTTTTGTATCTACTATCAACCCATGTGATCTGTCAGTCAAAAATGTCCTTATCAACTGCTAATCCCCAGCTAATCATAGAAGACAGTGCCAATGATTATCCGTTGATATTGTACACTGACATCCGTTGATGATGTATTGAGCGGTATCCGTTGATATTGAGACTTGAGCTGTATCCGTTGATAGAGTGGATTTGAGTTGTATCCGTTGATAGAGTTTTGTCTTCATCTGTTGATACACTTTCACTTAGACAGAATTACATAGCATAGCTTATTTACAATTGGCTACCCTATTCTGCCTATCCGTTGATGGTCAACATGACTGTGGATAAAAACACTATCAACTGATAACATAGAGATACTACAGTATGCTACAAAACCTCATCCGTTGATGAGCTACCTGTCAACGGATAGAGTTATAAATCCTCATCCGTTGACAGCTACAAAACCTTATACAATTTGATTGATTGTGAAGTTATCATCAAGTACAACATATTCCTAACAATCTCCCCCAATTTATACTTGATGGCAATAAAGCATAAATTCAGGACCTTGATGATAACAAAACATTCCTAAAGATATATATAGAACAATGCAAAAATTGTATTAAGCTACAAAAATTAAAAACTGAAAGTTTGAGAAATTTACAGAGAAGTGCTCCTCTAGACTGAGCAGATTAAGACTGTTTCTTTTCTCTTGTTGGCATCACCCTTGATTTTCCTTCTTTGGCAGAGTTGGACTCAATCTGTATTTGGAGTTGCCTATAGAAGGCATCTTCTTCATCAACCTTTGGATTTAGCTTTTGTTGTAACCATCTCAGGTATTGAGAACTAGCCTTTGGTAGTTGGTCTTCTAACCTGAAGAATCTCCTGTTACCATCTTCATCCCTGAACTCCATCATCCAGAAGGGTTGAAGGTGGATTTTCTGTCCATTGTATGGGATCTTCATCTTCCTTGGTAGACTTGATGGTGAGTTCCATTCCCTCCTTATTTGTTCTATTCTGTCCAGTATCTCCCCTTTTGCTATCTTGGAGAACCCTGTGTATCTCTTGATTGCAGAGAACACTTTGGTTAAGGTCTGATAATTTTCTCCAAGAACCCTTTGTAGTGGCCATGTCCTTTCCTTTCCTCCCTTGTATACAAAGACCAATCTCTCAGGCAAATGTTTATATTTGTCAATCCCTCTTACTTCTGACAATTCATCCAGATAAAGATTCATGCCAGAGTATTCTTCAATATCTACCTGATAGATAAAATCATCCTTGTTTTCCAAGATTGGCTGCCTGACAATAGCAGGTACCCTAGCAACTTGAATTGGTTCCTTTGAAGGTTGCTTCCTTGGTATCCTTTTCTTCTGTATAGGCTTCTGTTGAGGCTTCAACAAGAATGAAGGAACCTCAATGGAGTCAAGATTCATTGGTTCCTCTTTAGGTACTATAGGATCACCATGGAAATTCACAGCTGGGTTGAATACTTTTACAGAAGTAGGTTGTGATGAGCCAACTGTCTCCTTGCTTTCAATTTCTGGAGAGACAGGTCTCCTTGCCTTTGATTTCATTCTCTTAGATTTGGAATTGGGGACTGATTTCCCTTTCCTTTTGGATTTGGGGACTTCCTCAGGTTCCCTCATTTCATCCTCTACCTCATCCATTAACTCTTGAGCCAGCATGGCTTGCTTCTCATATGAGTTTTCATATTGATTTTCAGTGCTTGGTTGAGATTCTCTTAGCAGCCTTGAAGTCTCTTCTCTCTTGGCTTCAACAAATCTAGGATGGCTGTTGGATATGTTTAGAACTTTTCCATTCCTTATGATTACAGCCATCCATTCTCTTACACAGCTGTTAGTCTTCTCCTTGAATTCCTTAATTTGCTTACCCATCAGCTTCTCTTCATCATCCTTGGGAAATGGAAAGTCCTGTTGTAACTTGTTCTTCCCATTTGCTTTTGGTGGTGAGTAGGGTCTTGTTTTGATGTAGGGTTCAAATTCTTTAACTTGAGAAGGCTCAGCATCATAGAATGTAGGAGCCACAATTGCTGGAGTGAGCACCTTCAGAATTGTGGTAGATATTGTTGGAGCTGAGGTTTGGCTAGAGAACAGAGTTGATGCAATAGATTGATTGATCAATCTTTCTGACCTCATTATCCTTTCATAGTTTTCCTCTTTCATCTTTTGTAGAGCTTCAATTTTAGCTAGCTTTTCCTCTTCTGTCAAGTTTGAGAAATCAAACTCTTTAGATAGATCTACTTGTACAGGTTTGGATTTGGTGGGGGAAGTTGTGACAATGAAGTCCTGTGGATTGACCACTATGGTAGGCTGCTGCTCCCCCTCACTTGCTGCTTCCCTTCTTTCAGAAATTAAGATTTGACTTGTAGTTGCCACAGCCTCTTCCACTTTCTCCCCCTTTTTGTTAGCATCAAGGGTTGGACTAGAAGTTGGGGCTGCAACTAACTTTTCTAGCAGTTGGGTTTGCAGTTTTTGATGTTGAAGAAATTGCTCCATCTGGGATTCCATCTTTTCCACTCTTGAGTTGAGTAGTTGCACAGACTTAGCCAGGTTGTCTTCTTGATGAACCTTTGTTGCAACACCCTCTGAGTGGCTGTAGGAGCTAGTTGCTCTAACTTGGAATCCACAGAGATCTTCACATCCTTGATTTCTTGTTTGACCTCCTCTAAGTTGGATCTCTGAATCACCATTTGCATCTTTTGTAACTTAAGGGAGTCAATTGCCTGTTGAAGAACAACCTTTCTCTGTGGATCTGCTTCTGGGTGCTCAGCCAGGGCAGATTTATATTGCCTTATGATTTCCACATCAAGTTGATGATAGGTGTAGTTGTGAGCAAATTTAAAATCATGAATACTGCTACCACCTTCATCTTCAGGGCTCTGGCTGTCTTCATCTTCAGAATCTTCAAATTCTTCACTCTCAGCAGCGGTTGGCATAGCTTCTAAAGATTCCTTAGCTCTAAGTAGAGACTGTGAGGTGTTCACTAGGTGCATTGCCTCCTCTGCTTCCACATTGCCCTGTTGTGCCAGAATTTGATAGGCAGGAACAGGGTGAGTAAAGGTTTCAGCATCCAAAGAAATGGAGTCAATCATGGACTGATATTCTCTTTGAAATTCCATTTCCTTGGCTGCATCCTCAACCTCCATTGACTCACTAGCAATGGCTGCTTCTTCCATCCTTATTTCTCCTGTAGTCCCTTCTCTCCTCTCATCTCTCTTTTCTTGCATCAAGGGCTCCCCTTGGTTCACACCTCTCACACCCTCACCTTCACCTACTAAGGTGGAACTCTCAGCCTCTCCTTTTGCCTGACCGGAAGAAATGGCCAGCCTCTCATTATTTAGCTCTCCTTTTGCCTGCTCACAAGGCAGCCTCTCACTCCCTTCCCTCAATCCTAAATGTGTTTCAACTACTGAGAACTCCTCTACACTTGACACAGGAATGTCAGATATAGCAGTGGTAGAGTGAGTTATCAACGGATAAGGAACATCCGTTGATGGAGTAGTTATAGCTGTCAACGGATGGCTAGATAGAGGCGCATCCGTTGATGGAGAAACACTTGTCAACGGATGAAGGATATCCGTTGAGGAAGGAAGAATTTTATCCGTTGAAGAGAAAACCAACACTGAATCTGTGGAGATTGATTTTAAGTTCGAGGCCACAGTCTGTGTTGAGAATTCTGGAAGGGAAGATTGATGGTCCAACAAATCATCTATAAGATGACGACCACCAATTGCAGAGTGGGGCTTCTCCAAGAATCTTAAAGATGGAGAATCAGGAATTGATGTAGATATCATATCCACATCCAGAGATGGAGTTGGTGATGGTGGATTGTAATGTGTATCGATTTGAAGATTAAGATCAAGGGGCTGTGACTCCACATTTATTGAAGCCACATCAAACTGAGTTTGAGAAGGTACAGTTTCCTGTACTGTGTGTGCACCCTGTGATTCCCCTGTGGTTTTAGATTTCACTCTTCTTCCATAGGTTTTTGAGAGTGGGCTATTTGTGTCTCTAACCCTCTTGTGCAGTGTTCCTAGTGGGGAACTTGATTCAGTAGTCACACTCTGTTGAGAGAGTGTAATTAGAATTTGGCTTGTAGTTACATTAGCAGTCTTTTGAGAGACTGAAATGGTGGTTACACTCATCTCTCCTTCCTTATCCTTAGGGCTTCTTTGATGTTCACCCTGTCCCTCACCACTCACTACCACCTTCACACTCCCCTCAAGAGTTTTGGTAGATTTTACAACAGGTGTCTTTTGAGAGACACTTGAGGTTTTCTTACTAGAATGTGATTTTGGAACTCTGGATTTGGTCACTTTGGTAGGAGCCTGTTTGGTCACAACTACAGACTCCATTGTGACACTAGAAGGCAAAGAAATTTGGGGGTTGGAGATAGGGGTTTCAGAGTTAGAAATGGTTACCTGAACAATTGGTAAATATACCAATTGTCTGCATTGAGGTTCATTCGAATTAGGTCACTTAAGACTCTCTTCTCCTGAACAAAACATTGGAACTTGCTATCCGGGTTAGCAATGGATAGCTCATTCTCAGATACATGCAGTGCTAAGAGCATTAAAAATCTAGCAAAGTAGATATTCTTGCTCCTAGTTTCCTTTTTACCTAACTTTGCAGCTAGCTCATACATAACTAATGTGCCAAAATTATAGAATTTATCATTTAAGAGCATACACATCATAGTTAGCATGGACTGGGTAACAGCATCAAAATTACTAATTTTGCCTGAAAAAGTTTTAATGAAGGCATCACAGAAATAGCTCCATTCTTTAACCATTCCTTTCCTAACAATTTTCCCTAAGTTTTCAGTACTAAGGGCATAATTAATAGAATTAAGCATGGCAACAATTTCAGCATCAGTGGGTACTTTCAGACAGTTATTCTCAGGCAATTTTAAACAAGCAGTTATTACATCAGAATTAACTACATAGTTTTTACCCTTTAAAGAAAAAGCAATTGTACCGTCTGTGCCATTGTACTCAGCAGATGTCCACATTTCTTCAATTACCTCGTGGATTAAGGGAGTGGTGGCAGTCATAGCATATGACAGTTTGCATTTCTTCACGAAACTCATCAAAGTGTGGTAAGCTTCTGGAGCATTCACTATGTCAACAAAGGTCGGGAAATTGTTCTTCTCATAGGTAAACCCAGTGGAGGACATCATCTTAACAATGGGCGCCATTGAAGTGTTTGAACTTTGGTTACAGAGAGTTTTAGAGAAGAAGATGCAGTTAACTTTTGATATGCTTGAAAATGAATAAAAGTGAGATGTGAGAGTACAAGTCAGCCTTTTATATTTTTCAAGAATTAAAAATGAAATAATTAAAAGTAATTACTCCATTGGTCAAAAGTAACTGTCAGATAATAAATGAAAAGAAAATAAGTACAGCCATGATTAGATATACACGGTTACCAACGGTTATAAAAAAAGTATATCAACGGGTATAGAATGAACGGTTGAGATACAGTTTATCCGTTGATGACGTGGATAGCCTGTTACCCGTTGACATGTGAAAATCTAGTAATATGTTTATACTATCAACGGATAAAAGGATATCCGTTGATAAACTGATTTTGCCTTAGACAAAATTTTTGCAGAAAATTTTTCTGAAAGTTTTAACTTTTTCTGAAAGTTTTAACTTTCAAGTAAATCAAAACACATTTCTAGCTTCAAAGCAGTGAAATCAAATATCACTAGTAATTATGACAAGTTAAGCATACCTAGCTCACCTACCAATCTTGTGAATGTGGATTCATCAAGAGGCTTGGTGAAAATATCTGCAAGCTGCATTTCACTTGGCACAAAGTGCATTTCTACTGTACCATTCATCACATGTTCTCTAATGAAGTGGTATTTGATGTCAATGTGCTTGGTTCTCGAATGTTGCACTGGATTCCCTGTGATGGCAATAGCACTTGTGTTGTCACAGAAAATTGGAATCTTCTCAACTTTTAGACCATAGTCAATGAGTTGGTTTCTCATCCATAGAATCTGTGCACAACAGCTTCCAGCAGCAATGTACTCAGCTTCAGCTGTAGAAGTGGAGACTGAGTTTTGTTTCTTACTGAACCATGAAACAAGACTGTTTCCTAGAAATTGACAGGAACCTGTAGTACTTTTCCTATCAACTCTGCAACCTGCATAATCTGCATCTGAATAACCAGTTAGATCAAAACCAGATTATCTTGGGTACCAAATGCCAAGGTTTGGTGTTCCCTTGAGATACCTGAAAATTCTTTTAATAGCTATTAAGTGAGACTCTCTAGGGTCAGCTTTAAATCTAGCACAAAGACAAGTAGAAAACATTATATCAGGTCTACTAGCTGTTAGGTATAGAAGTGAACCTACCATGCCTCTATAGCTTGAGATGTCCACAGACTTTTCCTTAGTATTCAACTCAAGCTTAGTTGCAGTGGCCATAGGTGTTTTAGCAGATGTACAATCCATTAAGTCAAATTTCTTTAAGAGATCATAAATATATTTTGTTTGACTTATGAAAATGCCCTCATTAACTTGCTTTACTTGTAGGCCAAGAAAGTAAGTTAATTCACCCATCATGCTCATTTCATACCTACTTTGCATAAGTTTGGCAAACTTTTTGCAAAGCTTCTCATCTGTAGACCCAAAAATGATATCATCTACATAAATTTGAACAAGTATTGAAGAGCCATTAATTTTCCTATGAAATAAGGTTTTATCTACTGTACCTCTAGTGAAGTGATTCTCCAAAAGAAATTGAGATAAAGTGTCATACCAAGCTCTTGGTGCTTGCTTCAAACCATAAAGTGCTTTCATGAAAAGATATACATATCCTGGAAATTCTGGATCCTCAAAGCCAGGAGGTTGATGAACATAGACCTCTTCTTCCAGTTCCCCATTTAGAAAGGCACTTTTGACATCCATCTGATAGACTTTGAAATTGGCATGTGCTGCATAGGCTAGAAAGATTCTTATTGCCTCAAGTCTTGCCACTGGAGCAAAAGTTTCATCAAAATCTATTCCTTCTTCTTGAGAGTAGCCCTTTGCCACTAATCTAGCTTTATTCCTCACAATTATGCCATTTTCATCTGTCTTATTCTTGGGAACCCATTTAGTACCTATGACACTTCTATCATCAGGTTTGGGCACAAGTTTCCATACTTTATTTCTTTCAAATTGGTTTAGCTCTTCTTGCATTGCTAACACCCAATCTGGATCTAGAAGGGCATCTTCCACTTTCTTAGGTTCCTCTTGAGACAGGAAGCTACTGTATAGACATTCTGCTTGAGTGGCCCTTCTAGTTTGGACTCTTGAATTTGATTCACCAATGATTAACTCAAATGGATGATTTCTAGTCCATTTTCTTGCAGGTGGAAGGTTTGATCTTGATGAGGTTGCTTCATTTCCATGAGCATGATCATGTTGATTTAGCATTGAATTTTGACCTTGAGAAACTCCCCCTGAGTTTGTTGTCCTTGCTGAATTATGAAGTTGACTGTCAATGGATGCATCATTTTGCCTGTCGACGGATGCTTGAGAATATCTGTCAACGGATGCATCTCTAATAGTGTCAACGGATGTTGCAGAATGACTGTCAACGGATGTTGTAGAATGACTGTCAACGGATGCTTCTTTTTCAGTGTAAGCATCACTTCTAGTTGGTATAACGGCTCTAGGTGGATCTCTGTGGTCATGATCTTCATTTTCCTCATCATCATTATAGTACATTCTTCCTTCACCTTCATTCTCAAATTCCAACTTTTCATGGTAACCTTCATCATTTAGGCCTAGAATCTTTTGATCATCAAACACAACGTGTACAGATTCCATAACAATGTTGGTTCTTAGATTGTAGACCTTGTAGGCTTTCCCTGCTGCATATCCAACGAAAATAGCTTTATCTGCCTTTGATTCAAATTTGCCCAAGTTATCTCCATGATTCCTTAGCACAAAACACTTACATCAAAAGACATGTAGGAAAGCTAAAGTTGGTTTCTTGTTGGTTAATAACTGATAAGGAGTCATTCCTCTAGCTTGATTGACCAAGGAAATATTCTGAGTAAAGCATGCAGTGTTGACAGCTTCAGCCCATAAATATGTTGGTAACCTTGATTCACTTAACATTGTTCTAGCTGCATCAATGAGAGTTCCGTTTTTCCTTTCAACAACCCCATTTTGTTGAGGTGTTCTGGCAGCAGAAAACTCATGGACAATTCCATTCTCTTCACAGAAAATCTTCATTGTGGAATTCTTGAATTCAGTACCATTGTCACTCCTGATTCTTTGTACTCTGTCTTCAGAACCATTGTTTAGTATTCTGAGGTGATTGATGATGATTTCACTTGCACAATCCTTGGAGTGCAGGAAGAAGGTCCACGTGAACTTAGAAAAATCATCTACAATCACCAGACAGTATTTCTTCTTTGAAATAGACATGACATTTACTGGACCAAATAAGTCCATATGCAGCAATTGAAGAGGTTTAACAATGGATGACTCTGTCTTGCTTTTGAAGGATGATTTCTTTTGTTTCCCTAATTGGCAGGCATCACACAGCCCATCTCTGACAAACTCCAATTGAGGGATTCCTCTAGCAAGATCCTTTCTTACCAAATCATTCATAACTTTACAATTCAAATGTGACAGCTTCTTATGCCATAGCCAACTCTCATCCTTACTTGCTTTGCTGAAGAGACAAGTAATGGATTCTGAGCATGCTGAATTGAAGTCAGCTATGTAAACATTTCCTTTTCTAAAGCCTGTCAATACCACATTGTTGTCTTCCTTGGCAGAAACAACACAGGCTTCTTTTGTGAACTTTACTTCATAGTCTTTGTCACAAATCTGACTGACACTCAGAAAATTGTGCTTCAAACCTTCAACTAAAGCCACTTCTTCAATGATGACATTGTCTTTTGAAATCAGGCCATATCCCTTAGTATATCCTTTGCTGTCATCTCCAAAGGTAATTCTAGGGCCAGCTCCTTCCTTGAACTCTGTGAGCAGGGTTGAATCTCCTGTCATGTGCCTAGAGCATCCACTATCTAGGTACCATAGATTCCTTCTGTTTCCCTGCACACATTTCAAAAGCAAATCAAGTTGATTTTGGTACCCAAGCTTCCTTGGGTCCTTTCTTGTTAGCCTTTGACTTTGCACTCTTAGCATTCTTCAACTTAGGTGTAGATGCTTGAGTGATGGGGTTTGACAAATGCTCATTTGCATGAATATTGGATGCATGTATGTGTGGAAAATTGGCATACATATTATTCATGTTAGGTATGTTCCATGACATTTGTGGCACATTCATAGATTTAAAGTAAGGATTAGACACATATGGCATGTTCACATATGGATTTGAAAAACTAGCATTTTGATACAAACCAGGCATAACAAGCATTGCAGGCATACATGGCATTGGTTGAGGTACATGAACAGGAGCCTTGTTGACAATCTTGCAATTAGAAGATAGATGATTGACACTATTACAATTACTACAAGTTTTCCTATGAGCAAACTTGTCAGGAGAGTAATTGTTTTTCTTGTTGATGCCTATCTTACCATTTCTGTTCTTTTTCTTTTTATCCTCAATTTCTACCTTTTCATTATCTGATTTACCAACAGCCTTTTTGTTGTGTAAATCACCTGCCTTAGCCTTCCCACTGGATTTGGTTTTGCTGCACTCACCACTAACAAAATTCTTGTTGACTGGACCATACTTGATATCCAATTTCCTAAGTTCCTTCTTACTAACAAACTTTTTGTTAGTCGACGGATACCTCTCATCCGTTGACGGTTCAACTGTCAACGGATGATCACTATCCGTTGATTCACAAATAGTCTCTAGATCCTCAAGGCCAGGTTCTAGCTCCTTTTTCTTTTGAGTCCTGGTATCCTTCGATTCTATTCCCTGAACTTCTATTATGTTTTGAGAAATATTCCTACAACTTTGAAATTTAGCAATTATCCCTTGTTCTTTTTCAAGCTGGTCTTTTAAAATCAGTTCTCTTTTTAACACAGCTTCAAGTTCAATTTTAGCATTATTGCAATCAACTCTCATTTTCTCAAATTCTAGAAATTGAGTTTCTAGAGCAGCATTTCTATCACTTAAAAACAGATTAGACTCTTTAATCCTATTGTTCTCTTTAGTAAGTGATTTAAGAGTAACACTTAAGTGATATAGTTCAGTAGACATTTCATCTATAACATTATTGCATTTTGGTGAGCTCAGAGAGATTAGTAGAAAATACCTGATTGCTAGCTGAACTTGCTTCCTGCTCTCCAGAATCAGCCATTAAAGCAAGGCTGACTAACTCAACATCATCATCAGAATGATTGTCATCAACAGACCAGTCATACTCTTGGGTCAAGAATGCCTTTCCTTTCTGCCTGAGAAGATCAAAATATTTCTTCTTATAGTCAACAGCCTCAGTTGACTTTCCCTTGTTCTCAGATCTAGGTTTCCTGCATTCACTTATCATGTGACCAGCAATTCCACAATTGTAGCATTTAATTTTGGATTTATCCACATAGTTGCTTGTGGAAAAATCCTTGTTAAATGGCTTGGCCACCCCAGAGTTTCTCTTGAATTTCAGCTTAGAGAATCTCCTAGATAGAAAAGCTAAGTGCTCATCTATCTCATCCAATTCATCCTGCTGAAGAGCATTCAATTCCTCAGACACCTTTTCCTTGCTTTTGCTTGATTCTGCTCTACCTTTACAAACCTCCCTGTTTGGTGTAGAACTAGCAGTTTCTGTCCTTTCCTCCTTTTGCTCCAAGTTGGCAACAAGTGCAACTGACCCACTTTTCTTTTGAGACTTCTCAATCTTTTCATCCTGTTCCATTTCCAGCTCATAGGTCTTTAAAGTTCCATAGAGCCTTTCAAGAGTAAATGTCTTGTACTCTTGAGTGTTTCTTAGAGAAACAGTCATTGGCTTCCATTCCTTGGGCAGTGATCTCAGAAATTTGAGATTTAATCTTTAACTTGATAGATTCTTCCATACAGTTTCAAACCATTTAGTAGCTTTTGAAATCTACTAAATGTATCATTCAATGTTTCTCCACTCTTAAAGTGAAAATGTTCATAATGTTGGATTAGTAGTTGCATCTTGTTTTCCCTTACCTGTTCTGTTCCTTCACACAGGGTTTGAACAGTGTCCCATACTTCCTTGGCGGTAGTACAGTTAATAACATTGTCAACCATGTCTGTTTCTAGACCATTGAACAGAATATTCATGGTCTTTTTGTCTTTGTGGACTTCTGCAATATCTTCAAGACTCCACTCAGAAACAGGTTTGGGAATGAGAGTGTCAGGCACATCATCAGCCAGGCCAACTCTTGTTGCTATTTTCATTGGAACGTGAGGACCCTTGTCAATGCAATCCACAAAGCCCTCATCAATAGACGAGAGATGTAGACGCATTTTTACTTTCCAGTGAAAGTAATTTTCTCTATCAAGAACTGGAATCTTTACTCCATAATCCTTCTTAGACATGTTGGAAGTGTGTTGATCTTTAAACTTCAAATATGTTAGAAGCTTGCTCTGATACCAATTGTTATTCCTAGATTACACACTTGTATAACAGTAGAAGGGGGGTTGAATACAATTCTTGATATTTATAAATTTCTGATAAGAACTCCAGAAATCTATACTTAGATAATTGCTTGTAAAAAGATTAATGCACAAACACATAAAAAATCAGGTGGTTAAATGCACCACCTGAAGCTTTTATTCGAAGAAAACTCTGTGATACAAAAGTACACAGCTTCTGTTTTACAACTCTTTGCTTTCTAAGAATATTCAATAGAAACCCTAAGCAAAATGTATCTGTTTTCTTAACCTACAAAGAGTTGCTACCCTTGGTTATAAATCCCAAGTTTTACAAGTACTACTGGAATAAGATAATATTAATCTAATTCTAGTTGACTTGCTACTACACTCGAAATACACATGTAGCCGAAAGGTTGTCCTTGTGTTCAGACATGTCTCCTGCACTTTTCTTGTATTCATAGTGTAAATGGAATGCTTCTTTCTTCTGTGTTTCCAAAGTATGGCTGCCATACTGCTTTTTGTATCTACTATCAACCCATGTGATCTGTCAGTCAAACATGTCCTTATCAACTGCTAATCCCCAGCTAATCATAGAAGACAGTGCCAATGATCCGTTGATATTGTACACTGACATCCGTTGATGATGTATTGAGCGGTATCCGTTGATATTGAGACTTGAGCTGTATCCGTTGATAGAGTGGATTTGAGTTGTATCCGTTGATAGAGTTTTGTCTTCATCTGTTGATACACTTTCACTTAGACAGAATTACATAGCATAGCTTAATTACAATTGGCTACCCTATTCTGCCTATCCGATGATGGTCAACATGACTGTGGATAAAAACACTATCAACTGATAACATAGAGATACTACAGTATGCTACAAAACCTCATCCGTTGATGAGCTACCTGTCAACGGATAGAGTTATAAATCCTCATCCGTTTACAGCTACAAAACCTTATACAATTTGATTGATTGTGAAGTTATCATCAAGTACAACATATTCCTAACATTATGATCTATCGACACTCACAAGACTCGTGACCCATCGGCAATCAATTGGGGGCAAATATCAATTCATTGTCCCAACTTTGATTTGTCGGCACTCACTTGGGGACAAGAGAATCTTCGGTCTTAGACTAGTGATACACCACTTTAAAATAGAAGTACTGCATCACTTTGGAGGGAAAGGAGATTTGGGGCCGGATATACGCTTCAGTGCGAAGCTATGATGGTCCACCCGCCAACTTTTAAAGTTGGGAGATGAGAAAGAGGTGATCTAAAGTTTTTTAGATTTAACAATTTTATAGATCACACAGTCAATATGACAATATCTCATCGCTGCACAATCCGAACCAAGGTACTTGTTTGGACTTTTGAGGATTGGATGCAGAAGCTGAACTGAAAAACTGCGTTTAGTGCTATGATGGTTTAAAGTCACGCAAAAGAATTCGATGGAAAGTGGAATGATCACTTAGCCATTGGATTAAAGATGATAACAAATGGAACCAATCATACTCGATCCGATGCAAATACAAAGAAGATTAAAATGCAAACAATTGGAAGAAATTACAATGATTTTATATCATCAAAGCACAATCCGATGCAAAAGCGAGTACGAAACATCAACAAATAAAAGCAAAAATAGAGATTTGCCCGAAGGTGCTATCATAACAGGTGTGCCCGAAGGCAACTAAAGAAACCTGTACCCGAAGGCATGTAAAAAATAATGCATAAAAAATAAGTAAAATTAGATGAAAAGTGGGTAAAGTGATGGGATCTATCAATATTTAAGAATAGATTTGAGATAGTGGAGGAAAGTAGTGGGTGTAGTAGTATTTTTTATTATTAAATATGAGATAGTGGGGAAAAGTAGTGGGTGTAATACTAGGGGAAACTTACTATGTATGGTAACGTAAAGAAATGAGAGGAACATCCAAAAATAGCAACTGTAAAGAAATGAGAGGGACGGAGGGAGCATCTTACAGGAAGGTGGGTTTGATGAAGGGTACGAGAAATCAACCTGAATTTTATTATTTCATTTTTCTTTACAAAATTAAATACATTCGCAATACATATATCTTAACCATGATATTGTTTAATTTTAAATTAATTTTATTTTTTTTAATATTATTTATTATATTTTTAGAAATATTTAATTGGTCAAATTATAATTTACCAAATATGTATTTTTTATATTATTTTTTTATTTGTAAATTATATAATATTAAATTTAAGTGTATAAGTATACTTAAATTATTAATTATATTTGAATTAAACAAATTAATTATAATATATTAACAAAAAATGAATTATTAATTATATTTGAATTAAACAAATTTAGTTTAATATTGAACCAAACACCTCACATGAGGAATGATATCTCAAACTCATACCACCTTAACCCCATTAGTCATTCCAAACCCATTATTTGAGTCAAACGACCCCTCAATGTGATAAATTTTTTAGCTAAAATTTAGGTGACATTTTATCTTATATAATTAGCGTAAGGGATTTTAGGTAGTTTGGTTTGATCGTCACTAGATCCCATAATTTAAAGAAAGGATTGGTTGTTTACTGTGACATCCCATAATTCTGGTCCTAATACTATTCGTTCACCAACCTTCTCCCAATATACCAGAGATCGACACTTCCGTCTGTATAACGCTTTGTAAAGCGGTAATCCAACATTAGTATGAAAACTGTCGTTACATGAGAATTCTATCAGTGGTAAGTGATCGTCTTATTCGTCTTCGAAATCAAGTGTATATACTCTAAAATGTCTTTGCTGGTTTGAATTGTTCCATCGCTTTGACCGTCTGTCCAAGGGCGACAAGTCTTACTTACCTCTGACTCAGTGTCTAAACCTTTCTTTAAAACTTTCTAAAATCTCGAGTTGGACCTTGTGTCTCTTATGAGCAATAATACTCCATTATAAACTTGAACCTTTCGTTCACAAGTCCCGATAATTCAAAACGCTTGCTAGTCATAATGAACGTCCTGACCAAAGAAAAATCGGGCATGACCTTTTCGTATAACGGACTATACCCTGTGTAACAACTTCAAATACCAACCCAATCATTTATAACTGATAGTATTTTGTCCTAAACCCAATCATGTGTGATGGGTTAGGAAATACTTTCATGTAATCTTATTTGATTTTATTTATATTAATAAAAGACTTGTTGTTTTTATTACGGGCTTTATCTATTTAAAGTGTTTAAATAAGAAGTTCCATAGTTTAGAGTAAAGCTTCTAGAATTATAATGAGATTATAATAATGAGATCTAGAAGATGATAACACTAAACTTAAATAGTTCCCGATCGTAGGATAACTAATTGGGAGTTAGTCAATCCGTAAAGATCGGTACATACTATGCTTGCTTCCTCGGAAGGATGTCTGTCCTCATAGACATTCGTGTGGTGACACTATAGCTAGTATGTAGGTGCTTATTGGAGAATAAGTTCACTGAACGTGACTTGATCTAATGAACGACTAATGGAGTTTACTCACGTGTTAATAGTTGTTCATAAGTTGATGGTGGTACAAGTGTCCTTAGACTTGAGACCGTTAAAGTAATCTTATATACAATGAACTATGTTTTGGTTTAGTTCTAAGTCCTCCAGGGACAATCATTAGTTCTATTCCGGGTATAGGAATTTGTATATGAAGATAGTTAACGATCGATAAAGAATCTACCCCTTTCAGTAAAAGAAAGTGAATATCCTATGATGTTCTTACTATGTTAGTTCTGGAATCTCTGGCCAGAGTAACTGAAGTTAGAAAGAGTTTCTAATTCAAATGAACTAGACATAATGTATAAGAAATTATATGATTAAATTAAATAGGCTTGACACGCGATCCATGCCTTGTATTTAATCGGGATATTGTCGGGTAGAAGGAATTAATTGTACGGTAACCATTTGCTGAATAGGTTTTATATATTCTAAGCAATGAATTCATATTATCCGGATAGTCGCGATATATTCAAAAGTATCACTCACGATGTAGAATAAATATTAATTACTTATGTAATTATATTTAACGAATTAATTAGTAATTCGTATAAGTAATAATAAATAGTTTATTATTATTTATTTCTACTACCGGCTTAATATTGAACCTAAAGGGTCACACCATAAAAAGGTTAAATATTTATAGATGATGAGAATAATTAATAATGGCTATGAATTATTTATTTATTGAATAAATAATTAATTAGCAATTATTTATAATTTATTAAATGAGATTTAATAGATTATAAATAAATTAAGAAAAGTTCTTAATAATTATTAATTACAAAATTTAGTTTGAGAAATTAAATTTTATGAGAGAATTATTTTCAGAATGGGATTAATAATTAAAAGGGTTTTAATTATTAAATGATTATTTAATTAGATAAAGTAAAGACTTTATTTCTTTAAATATCAAACATATCCAAGAGTTGGAAACACATCACAAACAAACAACACAAAACATCCCAGGAGGTTTAGAAGATCATGTAGAGCTTTTGAAGTTCATCAAAATCATTCCAAGCCATTTAATTAATTTTCTCAATTGTTCTTAATCTACTATATGATATTTGATCTTGGTGGATACCATTAGAGCACTCCACACTTGAGGGGTGATTGCTGGAAATCAAAGATACATTCATAACAATCCCAGGAAAGCTATCAAGGTATTTTTCTTGTGTTCATACAATTTTTAAATCTATATACATGATTAATTAGGTTTTTATGCAAGTAAATGTGATTTACGCTTCCGCTACGGTCATAAATTCCTTCAATGGTATCAGAGCATAGGTTGCATGTATATAGATCCCAGAAAAAATTTCGGAATTTTTCAAGCTTGTATGAATTAGTTATGAATTTTTGAAGTTCTAGGAGGCTATAATCAAATTAATTACGAATTAATTATTAAATTATTTTTAAAATAATTTTGATCACTGATATATTTTCTACAAGTGTTGTAGAAGTCCCAGAAAAAGTTTCATAATTTTCCCATGGATAGATTATTTATTATTGATTTTTAAAGAGTTTAGAAATTAATAAATAATAATCTGTTTATAAATATATATATATTATTTATAAAAATATCTAGATGGGTAGTATTATTGGGGGCCCAAAAAGGAGTTTTAAAGTTGGGCTGGTGGGCTGAAAGTATAAGATATTTAAAATCCATGCCGACTGATATATATATATATATATATATATATATATTAAAACGACTGTCGACTGATTTTAAAAGGTTTCAGCGCGCGACTGGGCAACGCGCGTGGGCGGCACGCGCTGGCGGCTCACGCGCCGCGCGTGCAGCTCACGCGCCGGGTCGGGTTGGTCATGGGTCGGGTCGGGTCGGATATCGGGTCGGGTCAGGGCCGGGTCGAATGCTGACATCATCATGACGTCAGCATGACGTCATTACTACGTAACGCATCTGTTGAATGCGTTACAGAGTAAAAATGATAATTTTGGCCTGTAACGCATTCTGGTAATGCGTTATAGGGTCTGTATGTGACAGAAATGACCCTGATTCGTATTTTGATTTTTCCCGTTGATCCGTAACTCCGTTTAAGGCGTATAATATATCGTTGGATTCGTTTTTCCGAGACGGATCTAATGGAGTGGTCAAATAAATTTTAAAAATTAATTTTAAAATGGTTATAGCTTCCGGAAGTGTTTTAAAGCCCGTTTTAATTGTGTTAAAATGCTTTAAAATACTAATATTATTTCGTATAGATGTTTAACAATGTTTAACATGATATAACATGTTTGCCTATATATATGTGTGCATAGAAATGCCATGAGATAATATATATAGTTTTATATATCGTATATAAAATGCATGTTTGACTTTAGGTTTTAACAAAAACGTTTCGTAACCTAAATAATATAAAATCCCTCGTTATTTAATATCAAGTAATAAAATGGCCAATGTCACAACGGGCTTGTGTCGGTCATAGCCTTCCAACATGGTAGAAAGTAATTCTTAGTTTTGAGCTTTGTCGTTTCGTGCTACAGCCGAGGGCTTCGTTTTCAAAAATAGGAATTACTTGTCTATTACATGAGATGCGTATAATTAATTAGAATCCAATTGTCGTTACGTGCTACAGCCGTGGGCTATTGAGATCTTATTAATTTAACGAGATGTTGGGTCTCACTTGACTTAGAATATTGAATTTAGACGTGCTACAACCGTGATTCAATGATTCAAGAGGCTAAATGGAATTAGGGAATAACATGAGATGTAATTGATAAATAGTTATCTGCCTATGGAACATTACATAGCGTTTCGTGCTACAGCCGAGGTTATATAATGGAAAGTAGGATCCCTATTCTCACATGCATTGAGAATGCTTAAGTTATACATTTGAGGGTTGTATAATTTTAATAAAACTATGGGAGCCACCTATGAATAAAGACCCGATTCATAAGGTGTTATAATAAAATTGGATGTCTACTAATGTTGTTATGTGTTCACAAATTTCAGATTTATAGATCATGTCTTCTACTCTATCACTCCGTAGCATACTTGATGCGAACAAATTGACTGGTCCCAATTATGCTGATTGGCTCCGAAACCTGAGAATCGTTCTCAGGGCTGAGAAGAAGGATTATGTGCTTGACTCGCCTTTACCTGTACCTCCTTCTGATGATGCACTTTTCCATGAACGAGAAGTGTATGATGAATGGTTAGATGCTGCTAATGTTGCTCAATGTGTCATGCTAGCATCCATGACACCTGAGTTACAGAAGCAACATGAGAAAATGGATGCTCCAACCATTCTGATACATCTACAGGAGCTTTATGATGTACAAGGGAGAACCGCTCGATATGATATATCGAAAGAGCTATTCCAATGTAGAATGGCTGAAGGGTCGTCTGTGAATGACCATGTGCTTAAGATGATCAATCTGATTGAGCATCTAGGGCAGTTAGGTTTTGTCATGGATGGGGAGTTATGCCAAGATTTAGTCTTGCAGTCACTCCCGGATTCGTTCTCGCAGTTCGTTATGAACTTTCACATGAACAAGCTGGATGCCAGCTTAGCTGAGCTCCAAAACATGCTGAAAACTGCTGAGGTGAATTTTCCCTCCAAAAGGGGTTCTGTTCTTATGATCGGTGCCAGTACCTCTACTAAGAGGAAGAGGAACTGGAAGCCGAAGAATAAGAAAAAGGGTGAGAATAAGCCTGTTCCACCAAAGGCTGACCCAAAAAGCAAAGCAGTTTGCTTCCACTGTAACAAGGTGGGACACTGGAAGAGGAACTGCAAGGTTTACCTTGCAGAGTTAAAGAATAAGAAGGGCAATGAGATTACCGCTTCAGATTCAGGTATGTTCATGATTGAACTAAATATGTCTTTAAGTCAGATTTCTACTTGGGTATTGGATACTGCTTGTGGGTCTCATATTTGCAATTCGTTGTAGGGACTAAAGCAAAGTAGACCTCTGGGGGAAGATGAAGTGATTCTATTGATGGGCAATGGAGCAAGAGTTGCTGCTGCAGCTGTAGGATCATTTCCTTTGCATATGCCTACGGGCAAAACTATTATGTTGAATAAATGTTATTATGTACCATCTATTGTAAGAAATATTGTTTCTATTCCTGTACTTGATTCGGATGGTTTTACATTTATTGTTGAGAATAATAAATATTTAATTAAGAGAAATAATATTACTTATGGATACGGTACATTACATAATGGTTTGTATATATGTGACTTAGAACATAATTTGTTTCAAATTGAACAACCTAATAATAAAAGAAAAAGAGATAATAAAAATCCAACTTATTTATGGCACTGCAGACTAGGTCATATTAGTGAGAACAGACTTCGCACATTACATAAGGATAAGTTACTAGAACATTTTGATTTTGAATCATATCCTACATGCGAGTCTTGTCTCATGGGTAAAATGACTAAATCTCCATGTACTGGACATGGAGAGAGAGCTGCGGGGTTGTTAGACTTGGTACACACAGATGTATGTGGACCAATGTCAACAAGTGCTAGAGGAGGATTTTCATACTTCATTACTTTTACGGATGATCGATCCAGGTTAGGATATGTATATCTTATGAAATACAAATCCGAAGCTTTTGAAAAGTTCAAGGAATATAGAAATGAAGTAGAAAAACAAACCGCACGTAGTATAAAAGTTCTTCGATCAGATCGAGAAGGTGAAAACTTAAGCGGAGAGTTTTTAGGTTATCTTAAAGAAAATGCTATAGTTTCTCAATGGACCCCTCCCTATACTCCACAATTAAATGGAGTATCTGAGAGAAGGAATCGTACTCTATTAGATATGGTGAGGTCCATGATGAGCTTTACTGATCTTCCAGTATCACTATGGGGTTATGCTTTAGAGACATCAGCGTATTTACTGAACAAGGTGCCTTCTAAATCGGTTCTCACGACCCCACATGAGATGTGGAGTAGGAAGAAACCAGGTCTTAAACATGTTAAGGTTTGGGGGTGTCCAGCTTATGTCAAGAAAGTTGAACATGATAAGTTGGAACCTAGATCCGTGAAATGCAGTTTTGTGGGATATCCTAAAGAAGGTCATGGATATTATTTCTATGATCCTTCTGATCAAAGGATATTTGTTTCTAGACACGCACACTTCTTAGAGGAACAGTTCCTCCTTGATAGAAACAGTGGGAGAAATATTGAACTTGATGAAGTTCAAGAACCACAAAATGCAAAGATTAGAGAAGAAGTACCTGTTCAGAAAGAACAACCTTCTGTAAAACAACCTTTACGTAAGTCAGAGAGAGTGTCCCGCCCAATCGAAAGATATTACGGTCTTGTCATTGAAAATGATGATGATTTGTCATTTGTTGATGATGAGGACCCTATGACTTATGAAGAGGCTGTGAGTTGTAATGACTCAGAGAAATGGCAGGATGCCATGAAATCCGAAATAGACTCGATGTATATAAACGAAGTGTGGACTTTGGTTGAGGCACCTGAAGGAGTTAAACCCATTGGGTGCAAATGGATATACAAACGAAAGTTAGGAGCAGATGGCTAGGTGGAGACCTATAAGGCCAGGCTTGTGGCAAAAGGATTCAAACAAAGACAAGGGATTGACTTTGATGAAACCTTTTCGCCTGTAGCCTTGCTTAAATCCATTAGGATTTTTCTTGCGATTGCAGCCTACTATGATTACGAGATCTGGAAAATGGACGTAAAGACGGCCTTCCTCAATGGGAAACTTGAAGAGGAAGTGTATATGACACAGCCAGAGGGTTTTGTTTCCAGAGGAAACGAAAATCTAATATGTAGACTGCTGCGAACCATATATGGTTTGAAGCAAGCTTCTCGAAGATGGAACATCCGTTTTGATGAGACAATCAAAGAGTTTGATTTTATCAAAAACTTAGATGAACCATTTGTTTACAAGAAGGTTAGTGGGAGCGCGGTAACATTTCTTATATTGTATGTGGGTGACATACTTATAATAGGAAATGATATACCGATGTTACAATCAGTCAAGGTTTGGCTATCAAAGAACTTCACTATGAAGGACTTGGGAGAGGCATCCTATATTTTAGGGATGAAGATCTATAGAGATAGATCTAATCGAACGATTGGCCTATCCCAAGGTACATACATCGATAAAGTGCTAAAACGGTTTAGCATGGAGAACTCGAAAAGAGGTCTCATTCCTATTAGTCATGGGATTACTCTTTCCGAGAAGATGTCTCCAAAGACATATGAGGAAAGGGTGCGCATGAGTAGGATTCCTTATGCCTCGGCAATAGGATCCATCATGTATGCGATGTTATGTACTAGAGCTGATGTTGCTCATTCACTTAGTGTGACGAGCAGATATCAGTCTAACCCAGGTGAAGAACACTGGAAAGCAGTGAAGAACATATTGAAGTACTTGAGAAGGACTAAAGATGTTTTTCTTGTTTTTGGTGGATCTGAATTGAAAATTGAGGGTTATACTGACTCTAGTTTTCAATCAGAAGGCGATGGTAGCAGATCCCAGTCAGGGTATGTATTTACTCTAAATGGGGGAGCGATTAGTTGGAAGAGTTCCAAACAGCCTACAACGGCTGACTCCACAGCGGAAGCGGAATATATAGCTGCATGTGAAGCTGCAAAGGAAGCTGTCTGGATGAGGAAATTTGTTTCTGATTTGGGAGTAGTTCCTAGCATTGAGGATCCTATAGTGTTGTATTGTGATAACAACGCTGTGATAGCTCAAGCTAAGGAACCAAGATCCCATTAGAATTCCAAACACGTGTTGCGGCGCTTTCATCTGATTCGAGAGATCATAGAAAGAGGGGATGTCAACATCGTAAGAATTGACACACATAACAACATAGCGGACCCATTTACTAAGGCATTGTCTCAGGCTCACTTTGATC
Organism: Saposhnikovia divaricata; assembly: GCA_036435485.1. Classification (NCBI taxonomy): domain Eukaryota; kingdom Viridiplantae; phylum Streptophyta; class Magnoliopsida; order Apiales; family Apiaceae; genus Saposhnikovia; species Saposhnikovia divaricata. The sequence goes on from CM071595.1 coordinate 181,937,864, forward strand.
GACATAGAGATAAGATGGGTATAAGATACCAGAGTGATTGGCTTTAGTACAAGTGGGAGTTTGATAGTATTTTGTCCTAAACCCAATCATGTGTGATGGGTTAGGAAATACTTTCATGTAATCTTATTTGATTTTATTTATATTAATAAAAGACTTGTTGTTTTTATTACGGGCTTTATCTATTTAAAGTGTTTAAATAAGAAGTTCCATAGTTTAGAGTAAAGCTTCTAGAATTATAATGAGATTATAATAATGAGATCTAGAAGATGATAACACTAAACTTAAATAGTTCCCGATCGTAGGATATCTAATTGGGAGTTAGTCAATCCGTAAAGATCGGTACATACTATGCTTGCTTCCTCGGAAGGATGTCTGTTCTCATAGACATTCGTGTGGTGACACTATAGCTAGTATGTAGGTGCTTATTGGAGAATAAGTTCACTGAACGTGACTTGATCTAATGAACGACTAATGGAGTTTACTCACGTGTTAATAGTTGTTCATAAGTTGATGGTGGTACAAGTGTCCTTAGACTTGAGACCGTTAAAGTAATCTTATATACAATGAACTATGTTTTGGTTTAGTTCTAAGTCCTCCAGGGACAATCATTAGTTCTATTCCGGGTATAGGAATTTGTATATGAAGATAGTTAACGATCGATAAAGAATCTACCCCTTTCAGTAAAAGAAAGTGAATATCCTATGATGTTCTTACTATGTTAGTTCTGGAATCTCTGGCCAGAGTAACTGAAGTTAGAAAGAGTTTCTAATTCAAATGAACTAGACATAATGTATAAGAAATTATATGATTAAATTAAATAGGCTTGACACGCGATCCATGCCTTGTATTTAATCGGGATATTGTCGGGTAGAAGGAATTGATTGTACGGTAACCATTTGCTGAATAGGTTTTATATATTCTAAACAATGAATTCATATTATCCGGATAGTCACGATATATTCAAAAGTATCACTCACGATGTAGAATAAATATTAATTACTTATGTAATTATATTTAACGAATTAATTAGTAATTCGTATAAGTAATAATAAATAGTTTATTATTATTTATTTCTACTACCGGCTTAATATTGAACCTAAAGGGTCACACCATAAAAAGGTTAAATATTTATAGATGATGAGAATAATTAATAATGGCTGTGAATTATTTATTGAATAAATAATTAATTAGCAATTATTTATAATTTATTAAATGAGATTTAATAGATTATAAATAAATTAAGAAAAGTTCTTAATAATTATTAATTACAAAATTTAGTTTGAGAAATTAAATTTTATGAGAGAATTATTTTCAGAATGGGATTAATAATTAAAAGGGTTTTAATTATTAAATGATTATTTAATTAGATAAAGTAAAGACTTTATTTCTTTAAATATCAAACATATCCAAGAGTTGGAAACACATCACAAACAAACAACACAAAACATCCCAGGAGGTTTAGAAGATCATGGAGAGCTTTTGAAGTTCACCAAAATCATTCCAAACCATTTAATTAATTTTCTCAATTGTTCTTAATCTACTATATGATATTTGATCTTGGTGGATACCATTAGAGCACTCCACACTTGAGGGGTGATTGCTGGAAATCAAAGACACATTCATAACAATCCCAGGAAAGCTATCAAGGTATTTTTCTTGTGTTCATACAATTTTTAAATCTATATACATGATTAATTAGGTTTTTATGCAAGTAAATGTGATTTACGCTTCCGCTACGGTCATAAATTCCTTCAATAACAACTCATTTCTGTACTCCAACATTTCACAATCTCAATTTAATCATACAAAATGCTAATACGAAAGCTGCCTTGACTTGTAGTTAATAGAAAAAGAAATAAATCTGCCTTGACTTGCAGCAAACACGTAAGTAAATAATCCATAATACCTTGATTCCAATCTGTCAACCAAACCTCATATCATCTATTCTCGATCGCGTCCTTGAAATTGAATACTACAATCAAACACATACGTCATTAGATACACGCCAAACATGATTCGATTAAAAACTCAATTCTCACTCTTATAAAAACATTTCGGTTTGTTAAAGCTTTTAAAATACAGCCTCAAATATTTACAGTTTTGAAAACTAATAAACTTCATAACCTTGTCTTTGACATAACCCACTACAAGAACAAAATCTTGAAATAACTGGTTTGGAATATCAATTATTCCGGGGTCACAACCCCCTTCGATACCAATCGCAAAACAACGTTCACTTGCACAATTTCCAATAATCTCTAACTTTTATTAACATGACAATTCGGCTTAACATGCATCAAATCAATTATACTCCTCCAATAAATAACTCACGGCCTTCAGAGATCCTCTCAACTCCACTAATTCGAGTTCTTGAAATCAACTCCTGAAACATTACTCTAAATACACAAGGCTTCAGATATAAATTCTGAGCATTACAATTCTAACATCTAGCAGTATTCGATTTAACTACAGAAGCTACGACATTATACATAACTTGATCTCAAAAGATACAAAATAAGTACGCGTCCACCACTTATCCCTACTAACCACTCAATTCCTCTTCAACTAACTCTTTCACCTTCTGATTCGTCACCTCATTCACATCCTGGTTCCTTACCGCATCTCGGTACCTCTTAATTCTCTGATAACTGATATTGAAATGTTATGACGTATATCACCTTCGTTTGTATAGCTAGTCATTCAAGCTTCCACTTCTACGTCTTTTCTATCGAAGATCGAACATGACCTAGTCGTAAAATGGACTATGCCCGGAACACCACGCCTCAGGTACTAACCCCATCATCCACAATAATTCGGAAATATATATAATATTAACACGAAACCTGCCTCAAATAAAACTTTGAAAAGAAGAATATCAAGAAATCCCCCAATCATTCTTACTCCACTTTCAACGTACAATGTCGATTGATGAGGGAATAACTGGGAAATCATGAATCCCATTGTTATAATGAGAACCCAATTTTGATCGAGAGAGAAAACAACTAACTCTGAAATTCATAATTTCGAACAAATGACCATGAAAATTATCACGATCACTCCAACTCATGTGTTGACACTTTTGCTCATGAATACAAACAAACACCGTCTTAGGGCAATACACGACCTAAAACTTTATACGAAACATCATCGTACATCACAAAGTTTCCTTACTCATCTAGTTCAAAGCTTTCGATAATCTTCAAAAATTCTTGATTAATCTCACAAAACTTTCGACCTCTACTGGCATAGATTTCTTTCCATCCACAATTTATATAAAAAAAATTCTTGTGCATAATCTTCCTCTTCTTGAAATTTCTAAAATTATTTTCAAATGATCTGCATACTCTTCACCCATCTTCAACTATCTTGTAATTTCATCTATAACTATAAATTAAATTTCATTCAAGTACTCCTTGATATTTTATTCATTATAAACATAAAGCGATAAGTGCTCTTACACAACCAAACATCATCACTAACAACTCATCGTGTCCATATCGACTTAAAGTGTTGCTTCAATAATATCTTAAGATTTATATCTTTCAATGACGTTAGTATATTCATAGATCAACTTTAGGCAAAACATACAACACTATTCAACCGGTTAAGTAAATACCCATCCTTACTAAAGAGGTCCTCATTATTACTTATCCATTGACTCCCCTTTTTGAGATCAATGTATAACTTCAGACAATCTTCCTTCCTTCTCGCGAACAGTACTGGTGCATCTTCCTGAAATACGTTGAGTATTACTACTCCCTCTCTTGCTAAAATCCTTTAATTGACTTGCTAGCTCAAACATTTCCATCGAAGTCATCCGATATTGAATTCCTTGAAATTGATTTTATTTTGGAAGTAAATAACAAACAAGCTCTACATCTTTGTCTATTGACAATTCTGGTAATCCATCAAAATATAAATTCAAAAATTTTGAACCACTGAAATCCACTCTGATTTAACTGTTTACTTTCTGGCATCTACCTCTGTGCAAAACAACTTCATAATCTCGATACAATAATCTCTTAGTCTGCGTGATCGTTACAACTCCTTTGCCTACTTTTGGCTTCAAAACACATCTTATACACCTCTTGAGAATCACAATCTCACTTTATTGCCCTCAAAATTTTCTTGTACTTTGTAGTTTAGCTGATCCACCCAATCCCGAATTATACTGCCATCACATTCAAACCTTAATGACATTTTTCAGAGTCATACTGAATTTCTAGCTTCCTAGTGGTTTATAGAAAACGGTTCTATTACCCTCATCCTTGGGTCCACTAAGTCCGGTATGATATAATTACCGGCAAATTGTCTTATCTTCCCACCCTTATGGCACCCAACTTTTAACTCCTAACTCAATCACTTATTACCACCTTATTCTTTCTAGTTACATTTACATTCTCTGCGTTTACCTCAACACAATCTCAATATACTTTCTCTCAAATTCTTATCTCTCAACCATAAGGTCTTGTTAATCTCTGCTAATCCTCATCACGTGGGCAACTACTATGCCCCCACTCTCTTAACTCCAAATCTCCTAAATCTACATTCTTCCCTTAACTGAATCACATTTCTTTAAAACAACTCTGAAAATTCTTTGGTTCTCTTTTTTTTATACCATCTTGCTCTATCTCGGTCAACTCTCTTCTACTCTTAATAATCATGATTCTTTAAACTCACGCAAGTTATTAATTCCAACACAATGATTTAATTTCTTATTCAAGCTTCAATTCCTCCTGATAACTCTTACAAACAAATCTGTCCTACTTCGCTATGCTGTACTCAAGTTATCCCTCTTCGGTTCTAAAATCTTATATCCACAGTGGGTTTCAAAACATTTAAAATCTTATCATGTCTCTTTTACCATATCCAAGGTGCACTATGTCAATAGGTGCTCAAAACAATCTTTCATCAATACCAACTATAACAAATCAAACATCTCCACCATCATTCTCTTTTCAACCTTTAAATAAATCCGTCATCTTGTGCCCTTATTACCTGCTTCTTACCTTTACTCAATTCTCTACAATATCGAACCTTTGTACTTGCGTTATCAATCCAATTTGGTATGCCATCTCTATTTTAACACCAACTTCTCAAACTTGCTCAACCAACCCTTCGTCAACGTAATTGCAGTTTCAATCACTTAATATGTCGTCACGTCTATCTTCGCACCCCTTTATCACGGACATTTTAAAATCATCAGGGTTTCCGACAAGGAAGTCAATAGAATGGATAGGTATCATGTACAAAAATACGCTGGATTTTGTTTGATAAAACTTTTTGTAAAAGAATTTAACCGAGAGATCAATTAGATCTTTGAACTATTATCAGGTTGCATTTGTCAATTAGGTCAACCGCCATAGTACATAAAGATGGCCAATCTTCTGTACTTTCATGACAAACATAATCAGTGGCGTCCCACTAGACTTCTATCAGAGAGATAAAATGTCCCTGAATCCCCTATATAGATAGGTTGTTCATCTCAGTTTGAATAATGAAGATCAAGTATTCAGGGAAAATAGAAAAAGTTCAAGCATCTCAAAATTTTTTATATAAGGTTGGATCAAGAATCCACTGAAAAATAGGGATATTACTAAAAGAATAGGATTGAATTCAAGTGAATCTGACATACATAGCTCATCATCAATTGAAGTATAGTTGATCATCAAACATATGCATCAACTATCGATTAAACAAACGTTCAAGAAATTTCTAATTATTCATAATCTCACTTTTGTCGACTAAGCACTAATATGCTTAGCTGCCAAACCGACCTGACAATAATGACTTTAATAGGTAAGAAGACCTCAGTTCATTCTCGATCTTGAACAGTCACTACGCAACAAATGCTTCAACAACGATATAAACCGAGAATTAATTTACAACAATTCATAGCTAGAATAAAGATTTTCAAAACATCTGACAATTCCCTCAAAAAAATAAATAGAATGAGATCAATGACTAGAGGTGCACAGCTATGCCCTAACTTCCGACCCATGTCAATAATCGCTTCCCACATCGTGTTTATAACCTTATCGTACTCTCCCTATAACGTTTACATTGTAACTAATACCATAGAAAAGTTCTAGAATATACGTGAAAACCTCAAGATAATACCATCCAGACTGGTAGCTCCAACAGCCAAGTTAGCTTATGAGGATCCGGATTAGCTGTCTCGCTCATAGCCAATTCCTTAAACGAATCAAACTCCTATTCGCGCGATATGTCGAAAGACTACATGACATCGCAATACTCGTCGTGATAACCTAAGGGGAACCTTATCATAAATCTTTCTACCCAACGTCTATCTTAGACACGTACACCTAACCCTCCTAATCTGTTTCAGTGACCATAACCTGTAGCTCTGATACCAACTGTGACATCCCCTAATCCGGGGTACAGATTTGGGCCACTAACCACAATCCACACAACACATACCTGGATATAAACATAATATAATAATAAAATACCCCTGATCCAAGATCGCATACAGGTTATGGTATGAAACAAACTATTAAATTACATTATTACAATCCAATCTTCGAATAAAGTTGTTATACAAATTGCTAACCAACTAAGTCCATCTATTGAACTAGATAACCAACCTCTGACAAAGCTCAAGTCACTACCCGACCAAGTCAACAACTCGAGCATCACCTCTCGCTGTAGGAATAAGACAACTCATCTGACCACAATATCCACTCATCTCGTCTCTATAAACTGGAGAAATAAAATAACAATGCAAGAGTGAGCCAACAGTGCTCAGCAAGAATAAATGTGTATAAATATCAAGAACAGTAATAAGTTCTGATCAACAAGAACAACATCATAGGCTTCAAAGGAATCAGACTTTAAGCAATTCAAACTCAATGTATGGATTAGAATTGGATTTTTATATATTTAAAAAAAACAATAAGGTTAGGCTGCTGATCAGTCACGCACTAACCCCGGACAAACGCACACAGCAATGTCCTTTAATGGATCCACGACACACATTGGCCTTAACTTCTGACCATTAAACTGGTCTCCCCGAAGGGACATCCGTTGACCATTAATCTGGTCTCCCCGAAGGGACATCCGTTGACCATAATATGGTCTCCCCGAAGGGACATCCGAAAACATTCCAATTCTATATCCAACGCACTAGGTGTCGGAGCAATCGACAACCTCTGTCAATCAAACAATCTGGAACACTCACGTTCCAGAACAACAACTCAATTGGTAGAATAAAAGGAATCAACAGTTCTATACTGGATATCGACGGGATCGATATAATAAATGGGGTGATAACTGATTAAACAACAATAAGAATAACTGTCGATGAGATCGACAATAACTGGGGTAACGATTGAATGAACAACAATAACAATAAATATCTACGAGATCGACAATAAATGTGATGACATCATAATCAGAAATAATTAAAGGTAAATTTCACTTGAACAAGAAGTGAAGGGAAAATACTTGCTTGACAACAAACGCTAAACTCATCTACACTTGATCGCCTCACTCTACTTGAGCCTTCCCCTTTATCCCTCTGATTAGATTCTAGACTTTCCTTCGTCCCTCTTACTCGACTCTATATAATTAGAGCGTATTAATCACATATACAGCATTTAAGACTCGCTAACAATTAATACACATAATTCACATAGCACATAAGCATGTAAACTCCACAAAACAGCACATATAGTTCACTTCTATAATCAACTGACTAAAGAAATATTTTTAAAACAATCTTTGGTTTTTGAATAAAACCCAACTCAGAGTATTTTAAAGAATTTTTAAATCATTCTCTATATTTTTAAACAATTTTCTACTATTTTAAAATCATTTAAAATCAAATTTAAATCAATTTAATACATAAACAAATTAATTAGAAATTAAATAATTTTAATTAAATTAATTAAAATCAAGTAATAACTAATTAATACAATTATATGATAAATTATTACATTGAACAAATAATTGAATCAATTAGATAATTAATTGAAATTAATTAAAATAATTAAAAGTATTCTAAATTAATACATAATATTTAAAAGTAATATTCTAAATTTTTATAATATGCATGTAAACAAAAACAAAACAATCATTTTATTAAAATTAATATGTAAAAATATATTAACACAGTATAGCAAATAAAAAATTTCTGAAAATTAAATAAATAATAGCTTATAACCCGTGCGATGTACATGTTCCTTTTAACATATAATAGTTATTTTTTAATATAAAATCAATTGGTTTTTGTAATATATCTAATCATGTTAATTAGCCTTCATAACTAAATTAATTTAAATAATTAATATTGGTTAAACTAGTTTATTTATGAGAATATATAATGTTACTTATATATTATTACTAATAATAACAATTTTTTAGAATTAATAGTAATTTTAATTCAATTTTTTGTTACCGGGATTAGAAACTTGATCATTTAATATAATACTTCCAAAAAATATTCATTAGGATTAGATCTAACGGCTCTCATTTATTTACTAAAAATTTAACAATCATTATTCTTTTTATGGTTAAACCGTTGAACGAAATTATACCCTTATTTATTTATTTATTTATTTATTTATTTTAGTAGTTAAACACACACCGAGACTGCCACTAGAATCTATATCTCGACCTCCTTGTTATGCGAGGGTATTCACTCCACCAATTATTGGGAATACTCATTATTTGCTTATTATAATTTAATATATATACATAATTTCATTGCGATATCTAAAAAAGTTTATTGGAGTTAATGTTAGGATCTTTATTTTCTAACATAATAATATATTATAAATAATTTATTTATTTAAGTAATTATATTATGTACTTTCATATTATATATTCAAAATATAAACAAAAATATAACATCAAATTTGGATATATTTTGCGTTATGCTTTCATCTCGTCTCTCGTAATATAATTTTTATGATTTATCGCATATTCTTTTATTAAAAAAGTTATAAAAATTGTTCCCAAAATCGGTGAAAGAAAAGAAAATTACTTTACATGTGATGTGACACAGCTGCCAATTACCTGTCCCCGGATAATGGATAAATATCTCCATTAAGCCACTAAGATAATTGGCTAAAATGATATAAATTAATAAAATTTAATTAATGTATAAGGTGTTGTGTTCCAATGGAGTTGACTATGTTGATTGACTATATTTTAAAAATGATATGTTATTATTAGTTTATGTTATTAAAAATAGAAAATATTATTTTAATAAGCAACCGATTATATGGAAATTCACTACCGGTATGTAGAACTTCAGCAAATATAATCAATATAATGAGGTTGTCTATAATTTTAACTAAGGATAATGCACCATTGAAGTGCAATTTTTTTTACACATTCTTTATAATTTTTATTTATGGAAGTTGATTTTAAATTTTACCTAAGAGGGGTGTATTCAATCCGGATTTTGAAGGATTTTTTTGAATTTTTAAAATCCTGGGTATTCAATTTGGATTTTAAAAAGTCCTTTGAAATCTGGCGGTATTCAATAAGGATTTCAAAAAATCCACTAAAATTTGGGTGTATTCGTTTTAGATTTTAGAAAGTCCATTAAAATCTGGGTGTATTCATTTTAGATTTTATAAAATCCTTTAAAATTTGATGGTATTCAAAATTACATGGATTTTTTTTGTATTTGATAAAATGAAGGATTTTGAAGGATTTACTAGTATATTTTATATCATTTGAAATCTCACCAAAATCAATGAGATTTTGAAGAATTTGTTCGACAACTCTAGTTAAATCAGCAAGACTCTAAGAGATTTTTCATGAACTCTACCGAAATTAACATAGAATTTAAATCAACAAAAATCTTTTAAAAATTCATGAACTATTATCAATCCATTAAAATCTAAATTGAATACACTCCTCTAAGAGCTATCCCCACTGGAAATGCTGTAAGAAAGTAAACTAAAATAAAATATTTTAATTTAATTTTCTTTTATTATTCATATATGTATGAATAATCCGAAATGAACAAGCCAGTGTCTAAACTCCGATAATAAAAAAATATTCACAAATCTTCATATTAATCGAAACCCTTTTATCTATTTGCTTTCTTCATCATTTCCACTCATCAAAATTGAAGCTTGACAAAGGAAAAGGAAAAAAATTGAAGCTTTATGGATCCAATTCTGATCATTTCTTGATTTCAATTCTATAGCTATTTGATTAATGTAAGTGATGATTTTTCTACATGGGTTTTTGATTATATTGATAAAAATTGTTTCTTTTTGTGTTATTTGAATATGGTATCTTTGTTTTTGACCTAATTAGGTTTTTATGTATGTGTTGATGATTCTTGATTGATTGTTTACAAGTTTGTATTGTGCTCTGTATGTATTTTTCATGCTGAATATGTAATTGCACAGTTTGATGATACATACTGATGCTAAAATGGATGAATTGGTGTCACTAATTGTTTTGCGGTGATTGTGTCTATTGTTGAAGTTGAGCAAAAACTATGAATAGATTGTTTTGTTGGTGTTGAAAGTTTTAGAACAGTCAGTCAGGTAGGTTTAGTTCAGTTGGTGGAAGTATATTATTGTAGATGTGAAATAAGTGTGTCTTCTATGCTATCCCTTCATAGGGTTGTCATGCTCTAAACCCGTCATCAAATAAAGTTATAATTTGTTGTGTACAGATTCAACAGCTTTGCATTTAGATACAGTTGTTGCCCGTAAGAGATAATTATGATTTAATGCTAATTTTGTTTGGAAGGAATGCAATAAAAATTTGTAAACAGAATTACAGTCAAAAGAAAAGAGGTTAATGGGAAGAGTGAATTACCTGAGAGGTTGAAATTTTTCTTTGATGAGGTTTTGGAAGAAAATGAATGGAGGTAGGAATGAGGCATTCGTCCTTGTAATTGTGAGGTTGAGCCCTTGTATAATGAATGGAGTGGAGGGAGAAATTAAGTTAGGAATTTTTTTTTTTTTTGCTAAGCAAGTTACGAATATTTACCCACAAAAGTACAAATTTCATTCCATTCGCACCTAATTCCAGTCCTTCCAGCCTAACGGAGCATAAGTGTGTGCCTATAATAACTATAAGTGTTAAGACTTTGGGGGTGAAGTAATATATGTAATGTCATTTACTTGGTTAGTGAAGCATAAGTGGTGCCATTATATAGAGAAGCCATATAACAACAATAGGTAGTAAGACTTTGGACTGAATGGATATTTGTGATGAATTTCCTTTGTTCTATGTCCAAGCATTCAAAACATGATGTGCATCCCTACACTTTCCAAAAATGTAAAAGGTACCATTGGTGTAACTTTCGAGTAACTGGCACAACTGCCATGCAGAGTAACAAATTTCAATTTCTCAACCTTTTGAGTTTTACAATCTTTTATAGTGAACTTTTTATATTATTTGAACTTCACATCTGACGGTAATATAGGATAAATAAGCTGTCATCTAACAAAATGACAAAATTACGTAATTACGTTGGCAGAATCCAATTCTTGGTGGCTAGACTTGTATACCTTGCAGTATGGAGCTTAGGAATTCGGGTTATCCAGAAGGGTTCTAGGATATATCTTATATAAGCTATAAATCGTTCTCATGGTCTCCTGTTAGTTACGGAGAGCTTTGATGTAATTTGGATTCTTATTTTTTTTTTTTCTTTTTTGATATTTTTTTAGTTCATCCATTGTAACTTTGTCAGTCAGACTCTTAATTAAAAGATCATATGTTCAAGTGATGTATAGTATACTATTGACATAAACCTTTTCACCTGCTACATATAAAAACCAAAACCTCGATATTGTCAAAATTCAAACCAATGATTCATAAAGATTGAATAGGAAAGAACGACGTCCCGGTGCAGTAGCACCGTCATGTTTTTGATAATTTTGGTGCTTCATTATTTTTCTATTATCAGATAATATATTTAATGCAATGCCATCATGCTGGCATAACATGGATTGATCTACTGCTTTATATCTTATATACTCTCTTTTTTTGTTATCTGATTATACGTCAATGTCAGGGAATCAAATATACAAGCAATAATTCCTGGATTGCCAGATGATTTAGCTCTGAGATGTTTGGCAAAATTGTCCCATGGGTATCATGGTCTGCTACAAACTGTCTCGAAAGGATGGAGAGATGTAATACGCAGCTCAGATTATTCTAACTACAAAGCTAGAGAGGGATGGTGTGGAGACTGGTTGTTCGTTCTGACCGAAGGGTCTAAGAATCAGTGGGTTGCTTACGATCCTGAAGCTGATAAATGGCATTCTCTGCCCAAGATATATGAAAACAGCTCAACCGGTCAACATTATGGTTTTTCATGTGTATCAGTGTGTAATAAATTCCTGGTGATTGGGGGTTCCTATGCACCACATGATCCAATATTTCCTTCTCAGAAGCCTTTTATAACTAGTGATGTTGTGCAGTATGATCCATTTACTAAACGCTGGAGTAGAGCAGCAAGTATGCGAACTCCACGGTCTCACTTTGCTTGTACGGTTCTCTCTGGCAAGGTTTATGTTGCTGGGGGACGCACCTCATCATGTGCCAGAGGGCTTGCTGATGTAGAAGTTTATGATATAGTGACAGATAAGTATGGTTCTTGCTTAAAATTCATTTTCATTTCCGTTCCGGTTTAATGTAGAAGTAGATATATTCACTTGTGGTCCCCACCATAGTTAGCATCACATAGCTGTACCAAATGACAAACATGTAAAAACTAAAATATCAAATCTTACTTGCTAAAATTTATAATCATTGATATAATTATTATTCTTCATCCTCTAAATATTAATATTGTTATTACATATATAGTGACTTGTATATCAAAGCTTGTTCCTCAGAAGAACACACAACAGAACCACTGAATCTTGGAAATACAGAATTAAGATATGCATCTCTGCTCTGGCGGAGCCAGAGCATTGTTGAATCAAAAGATATTAAATATCAAGCCATAATTTATATAAGAACAATATTTAGTACTAAAGTCAAATTTATGCGAGTTTTCATATAAAGAAAATTTATAGCCTACATGCTTTGAAACTGTTCTATGATTTGTTAAAATACATAAAACGATCCTATTCTCTTGTCCTGTTTCTACTTGGCCTTTGTAGAAATTTATAATATATTAGAATATGTTTACTTTTTAGAGCCCATTAGGCCCAATCACCGATTGACCGACCAAACCGTTTAATGTTTTGGCTTTAATTATATATATATATATATATATATATATATATATATATATATATATATATATATATATCTATATATATATATATATGTCTGAGGGTCTATGTTGGTCTTGGTACCCCTTGGGTTGAGTTAAAGCTTTTCAATCTCTTTATTGCATAGTTTTACAGTTTTACTAGTATATTTTTTTCTCAACTTATATCAAAATATCAAAATCTTTTTAAGACTCAAACTTCATCTTCTTGTTTTGTTGACTAGAGCTTACAGCAGATGCTTATTTCTCAGCTCAATTGTTTTGTTTCCTATGCAGTCGTATTCACCTTATTATCTCGTATGTTACATGCACAATAAACTCTGTCCTCGCTCGAATGACTTACTTTTGCTATACTAGAAAATTAAAGTAGGGGTTATATGGAGCGTAGTTTCATTTTTACATGTGGCGGGCCTTGTGTAAGCACACACTACCCAATACCCATGGTTGTACTGATCACTTTTTGTGTCAAAAGTCCAGTCTGAAGGTGTGTACATGGTTTTGTATATCTGCTCAAGTCGACACTTTAAGTAGATCACACAGAAGCTAATATGTTCCAAGTTAAATCATTTGCAGGTGGGAAGATTTGCCACCAATGCCCAGTCCACAAGTGGATTGCTTAGGATTGTCTTACCAAGGAAAATTTTGTGTTCTGAGTGACCAGGTAGGGTTGCCTGAGCAGAAAACTTCTGACGTCTTTAGTCCATCAGAGAAAAAATGGTACACTGTCGATGATGTCTGGCCTTTCTCAAGGGCAATGCATTTTGCAGTCCAAGTGATGGCAGATGACCTTGTATACACAGTTTTAGACTGGGGAGAGAGCTGTATCAAAAGCAGAGACACTGAAAAAGGAGAATGGTACCATGTAGGTACGGTCCCCCCTGTACATCTTCCCGATCACCCTCGACCACTGGAAACTTTTGGCTATGGTTTTGCAGCATTAAGAAAGCAGTTATATGTACTTGGTGGTAGAGTGTTGAAGTGGGAAGCATCGGGGGAGGGGAGATTTGACATTGTTAAATTGAATTCAGTCAGATATTGTGACCCATTGGTTAGGCCTTTGAACTGGAGGGAAACTAGACCAATGTGCGCTCCTGCTTTTGGCTCTATTCTAGGGTGTGCAACTATGGAAGAAAAGGCTGCTTCTTAGTGCGAGTTCTTGGTTTATAGATTGTTGTCAGCTTATGTGCTCTATAATCTTATACAGTGATAGTCTTCTGTTGAACTATATTCTGACTTCTAAGCAAGATATGTAATTCATGGGCAGCATGTAAATCAATGGTACCAAATCATGTAATGTTTTCATATCAAGAAATAAATCATTTTCCCTTTTATATATTATTAAATTCTAAATTTTTTAATAATATTTCTATAACGTAAGGTATTTTCCTCATTTACATGAGGTTGGGTGCCAAATTATATTTCTGGCTGAGGCGAGCAGGTTATTGTCGATTTTGTACCTGTATAGAAGAACGACGGAAACAAGTATATATCTTCTGCATTATCTCACTCACAATAGATAAGCCTTCTGATTCTGAACTATTGAAGGACTGTTCTTTCGATGAGCTAGGGTGATCATTCAAGAAAGCTGATCTTCATGTTGGAGGATGATAAATTGTTATCCCCACCCAGGGGCGGAACTAGGGGGATCCCCACCCAGGGGCGGAACTAGGGGGGGCTAGCCCGGACGCTAGCCCCGGTCGAACAGAAAATATTAAGTAATTTTTTTTAATCTGGGGTTAATTTTGAAAATGATTATATATATTTTTTAATAGCCTAGGTTAAATTTTGAAATTTAGAATTTCAAGCCTTGGCCAAGCCAATAACTTCACACAATCTCATCCAAATTCATAGAATAAGAGATTCACCACTTTATAAAGGTAGTTCTTTAATTATTTTTTCTTATTATTTTTGATATAAGTCAAGATGAAGTAATGATTTCGAACTATAAAAAAAAAATTCGCACTTCGCGCGGGATCCGTAGTACAAATGTTTTTTTCGCGCTTCGCGCGAGAACCAATACATTTTTCAGCCCCCTGCAAATCGAACCTAATTCCGCCACTGTCCCCACCTGACTTGTTTTAAAGGTCTCACCCACACTTAACGAGCCTTGCTCAAATATTTAGATGAACCTAGTTATATATGTAACCCTCTTCCCTCCTCCGGTACCGGTAGGATGTAAAATGGTAAAAGGTAAAAAATTGTGAAGCTAGTAACTGAACCTAAAATCTTCTTTCGACGTGAAACATATAGGAAATTTTGCCATACCAATTGAGATATACCCCATTGTTATATTTAAAATCGAATTAAAGATGATCAAACCATAATTGTACTAAATAAAAACTAACAAAAAATTAAAATAATAAAAAATTATTAAATATAAAGAAGAAAGTATCGAACAAAAGACCTACCACTGGTCAATTGTTGCTCATCTACTCCAAAGTTCCATCCACTTCTCAACAGGTGACCCTTTCTCTCTTCACTTTTTTCTCATCTGTAAGCTTATTTTTGCACTTTTATCTGTAGCTTAGTATCTTTATTCCATAGTATATCTGATGCTTCTTTAAGAATCTTGAGAGCCCAACAAATTTGTTAAATGATTTGTTTCTAAAAGGTTATTGTTGTGAGAAAATTCCGCAACATCCCGAGAGAATATCGTTGTAATAACCGAATTTGTCCTTGAATATTGGACGTTGAAGCAGGTTCGCACGCTCGCAGCTTCAGCTTCAGCTTCAACTGCCGAAGTGGGTGGAGATTTGTGGTGTTTTGGGACTGAATTAGCAAGGTCACTGGACGGAAATGGCTATGATCTCCGGCCAAAACCACCCGGTAATTGTTTCACTAAGGCTACACGTGCCTTACGCGTATAGAAGTGAATTTCCAAACCCCCTTGTCAACTGCCTACATATCCTATTTATAGAATCAAGCCCCGATGTAGTTCTTTATGTTATGGACTCCTTTTCTTGATCAATAAGCCACAAAATTGATAGATTTTCCCTCTGAAATATGCCTTATCCTTGATGCAGCCAGCTGCCTAGTAGAGTCCTACTCGAAGTATAACACCTAAAGTCCATCCGTAAGATATATACTTATATTCATGAATGTATATCCCATATAACTGATATTTATCCAAGTATATACATATATATTATGTATATAACGTTATTATCACGTTTATAGTGATAGAATCCAGCTAGAAGTCCATTACTTTAAAATATTTAAGTTCTCCTAAAGTTTAAGAGGTAATTCTTATCCAAACAGCGAACTTGGCAGATGGAGGTGGAGCCATAATCGTACCTCCACCTCCAGAGCTTCCCTCAAACTCGTACCTTTACAGCTTCCCCCAGATTCGTACCTTTACAGCTGCCCCCAGATTCCTACCTCCACAACGGAACCTCCACAGCTGAACCTCCACAGCTTCCTCCACAACTGAACCTCCACAGCTTCCTCCACAACTTCCTCCACAATTGAACCTCAAATATTATTCAAACCACTCCAATTGGGCCCCCAAATATCCATGGGCCTAAAATTAAATCCATTACAAATTTTGGGCACAACAATTATTTACAACTTGATCCCCTGTGAGTCTGGAATATTTGTTTTGCATGATCCTCCCCAGAAATCAAAACTTTAATAAATTCGGAAGAAGATACTGTTTTCGTCCCGGGTTTAAGTGTCAAGGTCAGGATATAAAATTGGGAAATTTATGGAGAACCATAAAAAAAATTAGTTTAAGGATTCATGTTTATCCTTCGTAGAACAATAAGAGTGATAGATAATGTAAATAACCGTATGTCTACATCTACTCATGACTCTTGTACCAAATAGTTTAGTGTAGGACTTTTTTGACTATCTTTATTGGATGATTAGATGGAGCAAACAACCAATATTTGTTGAAGATTATGGTGCTTCTTTTGTAACCTTGATGGCCCAACAAATTCATGAACCAATTCTAGTAGAGATATGTAGCAAAGGTTTATCATACAAAATTGCTACAGAACCATAGAATTTGTTTTTCAGTTACATTTGTTGGAAACGTGTATGGACTTCTGTTTATTTTGTTAACTCAAACGCAGTGTGTTTCTTTTTATGACCTGGGTGATGATACAGATAAAACACAACCGACTTTTTATTACAACACGAACAATATAAAACACAAAGGCTACAACCCGTTTTCTTTTCACTCAGAGCTTCAACTCTCTTTTCTCTCACTGTTGTTTACAAACTCACTTCGGTGTGTAATATATTATCAGCTATAGGGAGATCTATTTATAGGCTGCTAATAGTTAGCACACCTCATGCCTTACATCACAACATTAAATACTTACCAGCCTTTCATAAGCAGACTTCAAAGGATAGCCTACCTTATTTTTAGGCTTTGAACAAAGACCAGCGTGTGTATGCTGAACATGGAAGAGCTGCTGCTGCCACGATATATAGTTTCCTATACTTGTCACCATCTATAATTTACACAAACTCTTTTGGTCACACTGTCTAAATATCTTATCATATTATTTTGTTGTGCTTGGTCTGAACTCTTGACAATAAACTTTCAATTTATTACACACGGTTTGTTTTACCACCTTGCAGGTAGATAATAACAAATTGCAGCGTACCATATTTTTAGGATCCTGTAGATTTTTCAACCATGCACTTATTCACTTTGTTTTATTCATTTAGTATGCTTCTGGAGAGTTTGACTTCTAACACTCCCCTCAAACTCGACTTTCCATTCCGAGCTTCTTTTTCATTTCATGAAATATTTCCGGCTTCAACGGCTTTGTAAAAATATCCGGTAAATTTTCTTCAATCCTTCAATGTACCGATTCCACAATTATGTCGTTCACCTGTTCTCGAATAAAATGATATTTTATGTTGATGTGCTTGCTCCGACTGTGTGACACTGGATTCTTCGCGAGTGAGATAGCAGATTTATTTATCCACATAAATTGTAACCGGATCTTCCTTTACGAGATTTAACTCGCCCAATATGTAGCCTAGCCACATAGCTTGACATGGGCATGCTGCTGCTGCAATATACTCCGCCTCACATGTTGACAGAGAAACTGTTTGTTGCTTCTTTGATGACCAAGAAAATATTGCCGAATCGATATGAAAAGCATATCCTGAAGTGCTTTTCCCGTCATCCAAATCACCACCATAATCACTGTCTGAGTAGCCAACTAATTTTGAATTTTGAGAGTGCGTGTAAAACAAACCTTGATCAAGTGTACCTTTAATATATCTCAAAATCCTTTTAGCTGCCATGATGTGATCTTGCTTCGGCTTCTCCATGTACTTACTAACCAGTCCAACTGCATACATGATATCTGGACAAGTGAAAGTTAAGTACCTCAGACTTTCGATCAAACTTTTGAAATGTCGGATTTACTGACTCTTTTGTTGAATCGATTCTGGGCTTTATGCTTGTTTCTGCTATCGTGCTCACTGGCTTGCAATCCTCCATTCTGAATTTCTTCAAAATCAGCTCCGCATATTTTTTCTGCGACATAAAAATCCCATCTTTGATTTGGTTGACTTAAACTCCAAGAAAGTAAGACATTTGACCAATATCTGTCATCTCAAATTCGTTAGTCATAACTTTCTTAAAATCTTTGAACATACCAGGATTGTTGCCAGTGAAAATCATGTCATCCACGTATAAGCACACTATCATGATATCTACCCCTGAATTTGTCTTTGTGTAGAGTGCATGCTCATATGGACTTTTCACAAAACCATTCTTCTGAAAGGTATTCATCAACCCTTGTGTTCTATGCTCGCGGAGCTTGCTTCAGACCATACAAGGCTTTCTTCAGTCTATAGACTTTATTTTCCTGGCTTTTCTGAACATATCCAGGAGGCTGCTCAATAAAGACTTCTTCTTCGAGATAACCATTTATAAATGCTGAGTTAAACATCCATCTGATAAAACTTCCACTGGTTCTGAGCGGCAATTGCTGTAAGAAGTCTTATGGTATCAACTCTTTCACTGGAGCAAATACCTCATCATAGTCAATGCCATATCTTTGCTTGTAGCCTTTAGCCACCAACCTAGCCTTGTGCTTTTCCACTTTGCCTTTTTGATTCGTCTGGGTCTTATAGACCCATTTGACACCAATAGCTTTGTGTCCTTCTGGAAGATCTGTGAGCTCCCAAGTATCATTCTTCTTGATTGCACCAATTTCCTCATCCATTACTTTATTCCATTCGCTTTCTTCAGAAGCTTCCTCAAATGTCACTGGACCACATTCAGCCATTAAATAGAATAAAGAATAATCAAAGGTTGTTTGTACCAGACTAGTTGCCTTATAAATATTATCCAGACTCCGCATTTTTCTTGGTGCTCCCCCTGAACTGTTGTTGCTACTACTGCTTCCTGAACTTGATCATGTCGATACATGAGTTTGTTGATTCGGACTTTGTGGAGGAGTTGGATCATCATCTCCGCCATCTTCTATGTTAGAGTCTTCACCATCATCATCATCATCATTAATAAATAAACCAGCAACTTTTCTTTCTTCCTCGCTCCATCTCCAATAATCAGATTCATCAAACTCAACATCTCGAGAAATGATTAATTTCTCCGTCAGGGGATTATAGAGTCTGTATGCCTTGCTCCTTTTGTCATATCCGGTAAAGATACATTTCTTGCCTTTATCATCCAGCTTCTTCCTTTTCTGATCGGGAACATGGGCATATGCAATACACCCAAAAATTCTGAGATGTCACACTGATGGTTTGCTACCACTCCATGCTTCATTTGGAGTTTTGTTTCTGACACTTTTAGTTGGTGTTAACTCGAATAACTTGTAGAAGGGGGTTGAATACAAGTTATATAATCGTGTCTGATTTTTGTTTAATTAGATGAACAAGAACAAACGAATAAATCAAACTATTTGTATTAATACAAACTCTACCAAAGGTGTACAATACCTTTAGCAGCTGCTGACAATAAATCTCTCTCTGTTTGTTTCGAACTCTCGAATACAAACCTTATACTGAGCTTCACGTTTTCTCACTTACGAACTCACTCGCTCTTTTTACAATGATATTGAGAGAGTATTTATAATGCTACCTATCAACTAATAACAGAAAGTAATGATCTATACATGACAATGTTCTGCCGTCCAGTTGATAGTTTCCATCTATAGAAAATTCTTTCCTTCATGATATCTTCTTGCTTGTTCTTCAAAACAACGATCCTGTTTTATAGCACTTGCCAGTTTCTGTAGCATCCGTAATGGCATCATCAGTAACACGACTGATATCAGGATTCCACCTTGTATCAGGAACTGACCATCCATCAGTATTTGTCGTCATATTAGGATCTGCTCATAGTTCCTGAAATGTAGTCCTTGACACACTATTCTTGATTTAACTCTACAGATTACTGTCTAACACATATATCCTATACAAAGTGCTAAATCCTTTATAAGATCAGGATATACAAGAAGTATATAAAAATTCTATTCTTAACATCACAACTTATGAATTATTCCTAACAATCTCCCCCTATTTATGCTTTAATCTGAAGCATAAATCTAAGTTGTAGATGTCAAAACATATAACAATACAACCAGAATAGAATTTATGAATTTAAGATCATGAAGTTAAGTACCTCCTTCTTTAGATGTAGAATTAATATCTAGTAATTAGAAGAAAGAATTCAACTATTTGATGCTTCTTTTCCTTTACCACTTCCCTGTTGAGATTCACCTCTGTCACCCTTAGTTCTTCTTGTATCTCCCCAGTCTGGTTATCTCCCCCAATCTGTTGTTGTTGTTGTCTCTAAATTGTCTTTATCTCCCCCTTTTTGACATCAGCAACATTAATTCCAAGAGATTCAGTAACAGAACAAATGAGATTCATCAGAACTGCTTGATTTTCCATAATAGTGACTTGGTTATCTTTAAGTATTTGAAGTCTTGATTGAATAGCAATTTGAGAATTCTGAATATCCTTTAGAACTTCAGAACTAACTTCAAAGTTGGAAGTGCTTGTTGTATCTTCAGATTCAGATGCAGAAAGTACCTTATCATCAATTCTTGTAGAAGAAGTTGCCTCTGTAGAATGATATTCAAGTAATAACACTTGAGTAGAAGTACAAACATCTTCATCTTTCTGATCTGGAGCTGAAATATGATCATCCTGTCCTTCACCAGTATTCTATGTAATAACATCTACAAATCCTGACTCCTCCTTAGAGTGATCGGATACTGTTGATGTCTCAATTCTAGCTGATTTGGAAGTACATACAAAGGAATACTAGGATCATTAGGAATATCTTCTGGTACACATGGAGTAAGAGATTGTCTCAGCCTTTCACCTCTTTTGTTGATGATTCCTACAAGACGTTCTTTCTGTTTCTGTGCTTTAACTTCTGGCTTTGCATTGTGCTTTGCTAAGTCATTATTCTCATACATTTTGATAAAAGAATAAGTACCAGCATCCATAACAAGATTATCAGACCAAGATTCAGGAAAAATCTGATCCCAGAAATCAAACGATGGTGGTTTCCTAATTTTCTCTCTCTCACTATGGAGTTGATCATCCATACCCTCATTCTCACTTTGACTGTCTAAAGTCAACACTCTTTCTACCTCTCATTTTACCTGGTCAGGAGCCAGCCTCTCTGTTTGTGGATCTATGTCCATCTTTTCAAGTGTATCAATCAAATTTGGATAAGTGCTCTCATGACCTACAGAAAAATAAGGGTTAGAAGAAGTTTTTATACCTAAACTCACATGGAGAGAGGGTTCCGCATATGGCAAGGGGCTTGAGGTTTTCTCCAAGGAGTGAGCTGCTATAGTCTCTGAACCCTCACAAACATCTACTTTCTTTCCAGAGACTACAGGCTCCAGTATACCACTTTCGGGTTCTACACGAAACTTTAATGCCTTCAGTATAGACACTACAGTTTTTGTGTTACCATCTTTAAGTGTTGTTTGCTGAGACACACACTCAAGGTGAATAGACTATGACTGAACATAATTTGTTCGATCTTCAGGAAAATCAATCAAAGTCATTCCTCCCATATCATAGGGTATCTCACTTGCAGTTTCAGCCATCACAGAAGATCTTTTAGCATCAGCTATCACAGTTTCTAAGTCATCCAACCTCTGACTAGATGGTTCTTGTGTTGCAGTGACTGTGATTTGATCTATCCTACTATTCACCACTGGTGCAATAGTATCTCCTGTTGACTGCATTCCACTAACTACTACCTCCTTTTGTTCACCTTGAGCTGGAGCATCTTCAATAATGAAATCCTTGTGAAACAAGTATGTGTGAAGTGATTGAAGTGCAACATGCTTAGAAAGTCCAAATGACTTGCGTAACTGTTTTCTGATAGTTACATAGAAATATATCTTCAGTAAGTCAAGTCTTTGATGTAAAAGTTTATATTCTTCAGGAAATGAAAGTCTTGGAACTCTTTCAGTCAGAAATTGTAGAACAGGTCTGGAAAGCTTCACTTTGATAGAAATAACTTCCATAGCTAGTCTGTATGTCAATGTAGTTTCCCATGAAGAATCAAGATTGAAGTCTCTCTTATCATTTGCTGATTTGGTTATAGCTTTATGTGTAGAGACCTGCATAATGTTAGTTGGACTAGACTCTGTGTGTGTAGGTGACAAATGAATCTTTCTCCTTGTTCTCCTAGTATAGTGAGTAATAGATTTATCTTGAGAAGACTCAAGAGGTGTAGACACAGAAGTGATCTTGGGATGAGATCCTTTTTCAATAGACACAGTCTTTTGAGAGACAGTATCCAGTAACTATTTTCCCTTTTTAAGAACTACAGCCTTTTGGGAGACTGCAGCCTGGCTATGACTAGGTTGTACATCTCTTTGTCCTATCTTAGAAATTTGAATTGCAGCCTTCAATTTTGCTCTTTCAGCAAGAGATATATTATCATCATCTTCACTAGAACTACTACTAGAAACAACAAATCTTCTCTTCTTTACAACTGATGTCTTTTGAGAAATGTTGAGTATTGAATAGAGTAAAAGAATACAGAGGGGGGGGGGGTGAATAGATTCTTAAACTTTTCTTTGTTCTTGGATCTTTGTAACAAGATACGTGTTTAGTGTGTGAGATATGTAAGTACAGATAGCAAAGACAAACACAACACAATATCACTTTAATCTAATATTTTATTAGATAAAGATTTTGCTACAATCTGTGAATACAAAATGGTAGTATTCTCAGCTTCGTTTTTCTTAGAGAGATATTTCTTGTGATGTATCTTGAAAAACTTATCTGCTAAGGAAGTGAGACTGTATCCTTATAGACATGGATACACCTACTTACTACAAATAAGGTAAGTAAAACAAAACTACTTTCCAGTATGTCTATCTTATTTGAGTAAGAGTCCAAACGGCTACAAATTTGACTTTGCAAAGCCTGTTCAGATCCACTTCTTTAGCTCCTTGTCCCTTTGTCTTATCTCTCCAAGCTTCTTTGTAGGCTTTCCAATCTGCTTTATAGTACATAGTCAAATAAAGCGTCTTGGCTTGTTGCAGGTTTCTGACTTGTACAATTCTTCAGTATTTTGTCTCCAAGAATGTATTCGAGAAGTGGCTAAGTGATTGATTCGAGAACTCGAATTGATTTAATCGATAACTCTGAGTTCTTGAATAGTGTTATATTGACATATCGAATCACTTCTCGAATAGTTCTTTTCTTTGGGATTCCTTGAGATATCGAATAAAGCATTTTGACATATCGAATCCCTGAGATGTCGAATAGCTTCTTTAGTCCTTGAGATATCGAATAGATCAATGACTTGTTGACTCTTAGAGAACTCGAATGATGCTTTGACTTGTTGACTCCATGAGTTCTCGAATAGAGTAATAGACATATCGAATCTCTGAGATATCGAATGAGATATCGAACAGTGTATTCAGAGATATCGAATAGTGTCTTTTGAGATATCGAATCTCTCACTTCTCGAATGCTAGACTTCTCGAATAGACATATGTACTTCTCGAATTGGTACTTAGGCAAATTCTTCATTTCTTCAAATCCAACTGTGATTATTTGGCAGTCTTTATCTCCTTGCTTGAGGCATGAACCTTGGAACTTCTTTCAAGCATTATTCTTGACTTTATAATTACAGTAACACAACTAGAATTTGATGCCTATTACAAGTACAGAACAAATAGAAACTCTACAACCAGAGGTTCCCTCAGTTAAGAGGTCATGTAGGTAATGCATAGCATTACACATACTTAGGCTTGTTATTAGATGTATTCAGGCATGCCTCTGTGACTAACAATCTCCCCCAAATTGTGAGTAAGACCCTTAGTCACAATTTCATGTCTGATAACAAGCCTAACATACATAAAGATAAAACTTGACAGTACATGTATGAATTTTGATTAGCAATGTGGATAGAACTACAGGGTGAGCAATCTTACAGCCTATGATGAAGTACTAGCCATTGTCATTTGTTTCCCTTTCCATAGCTTTGACTTGCAAATCATCATATGCTTTCTGTCTTCTTTCTTTCTCCTTCCTTGTATTCTCATCCATAGCTTTTATTATTTCTGCCATAGCATCCAATTCTTCAAGCAAAATTGAGTCTTTGAAATCTTCAAGTACTGAATTCAGAATGCTTGTAGGATAGTGGTTGAGTAGATTCATTCTGATGTGGATTTGATTCCCATTTCTCCTCCTATACTTCACCACATAGGGGTTAAACTGAACTCTACACAATCCCTTTGCCCTTAGCTTTTCTGCTTCAATCTCCAGTCTCTCAATTTCTTTCTCCCTTGCTAGCCATTTCTCAAGACACTCTTTTCTGATTTTCTCCTTATGATCTCTCTTCATCTTCACAAAATCAATTAGCTCCAGCTTCCATACTCTTTCCACTTTATCTTCTGAGCTCAACAATGCAATAATTCTTTCTATGTCATGTAGTTTGCCCCAGTGTTGACATCCTCCTTGTTTGAATTTCTCCTCCCTTCCATCAGTATATTTGATCTCAAGGCAGTTATCAACAATGGCAACATGATAGATTCTTTGAGCTTGTAAGAATTGCAGTTGGTCTTCATCAAAATCTTCATCTAGTGGTTGGAGTTTTAAGCCTGGATAGATTGTCAGAGTCCTTGACTTTGATAGCTTTGGTTTCCTTGCAGCTTGTTTCAATTTGATCCTTTTGACATGGTTGCCTGGCATTAGTATGTGACCTTTGTTTGTGGACCATTGTAGTATTCCATTAGCAGTATGCTTTTTGAAATGTACAGATGGTTTCTTGACTTGAATCTTCTTCTCTTCTTGAGGTGGTAAAACAGTTGCAGAAGCCATGGGATTAGATTTTGGTAGGTCATTACTAACAGCATTCACCCTAGACTTAGAGTCTTGTGTTGTGGTGAGGTTACTGCTAGCAATGCCTAAGGCTTGCTATTTTCCATTCTTCCTCTCATAGACTTTGCCTTGGTCATCATCCTTCTTATCCTTGCTGTCTTTCTTCTTCTTTTTATCCTCATCCCCCTTATCACTCCTGTGATGACTTCTCCTCCCATCACTCTTGTCTTCATCTTCATCATCCTTATTCCTCCTTGGCTTGGCCATTTCTGGAATTACACCAGTTGCAATGTATGATCTGAGAATGTGCAGTGCCTCTATCTCTTCAGCAGTACTTGTCCCCTTTTTCTTTTGCAGTAGATCAATGATGGCAATAATGAGTCTGTGATTTCGAGAAGTGAGATCATTGGGGATGACCAATTGTTTAATCTCTTCAATTCTGGTGCCAGACAGATAGATGATGGTCCATGGCTTCTTAATCACTTCTGGCAGCCTTGAAGGTTTGCCATTCCTCAAGTCATCATACAGACTCTTATTGTTTTCATTTACATTCCTCTTCTCTATGAGCTCTATCAGTGCATCTATCTCTGAATGTTTCAAGGCATGTAGAGTTTTGTAGGTTAGATGCCAGATTTTGGATTTTGCTACCATCATTACTTCCTTGAGCCATGAGCTATTAACTTTTCTAGGTACCATAGTGAAGTAATCGATCTGATCCTTCAAGCTCCTTAGAAACAATTGAGTGTCACCAGCCTGTTCTCTTGAGACTTTCAGAAACTCCAAGAATGCATCATCATGATAAACATTTGAGTTTGCAATTTCTTGTAGCTTGGCCTCAGTGACCACCTTCACTTCTACAGGCTTGGCACTTTTAGATATGGAGAGTGAAGGTTTATCAGATGGCATACTCCCTGCAACCACTGTGGTTGTGATAGTTTGCTTTTGACCACTGAAAGTAGTGATGTGCACAGTTGGTAGAGTGACAACTGGCAGAGAAGTAGGAGGCTCATCAACTTTGTCTTTACCTTTGCCAGGCACATGAATTAGAGATTTTGAAGTTCTTTGATGAGCACCTTCAGTGATTTTGATGCCCTTTACAGGTGGTTTCTCCCCCTTTGTATTTGAGTTCCTTGATGTCCTCTTCTCCCCCTTAGGCTTGTTGTCAGGCACAGAGGCTGTAGTATTGACCTTTGGAGTTGAAGATTCTTCAGGTAGAGGGAGACCCATGTGCTTCATCATTGCAGACAACATTGATTGTTGATGCAGAAGAACATCAGCTGTGGTGGTGGCTTGAGTGTTCAACTGCTCAGTTAGAGTTTGTACCTTGTCTGTAAGATGAGCATTGGACTGAGTGAGAGTAGCTACCTCCTTTTCAAGTGCATCTACCTTACTGAATAATGCATTAGATTTGAAGCCAGACAGGGATTGTTCTTTGAGTCTCTGCACTTCAAATCTAGACAGCTCATGCACAGGAACCTCAGTTACCAGCTTGTCTCCATATTGATTTGCAAAGAGTGTCCTAAGCATGGCATTGGCATCTGTAGTCTGATCAGATAAAATTTGAAATTTGCTTCCTAGACCTGTGACTGTATCTTTAAGGAGAGCTAGACTATTATCCATCTTGGTGCAGGTGGTGTTGCAGTGTCTGATATCTTTGACCACACTGTCTAGTTGAGGAAATTTGGCATCAAAGACCCTCTTTATCTCTTCTACTGAAGTGGCTGTCTTGTCACTTACTTTGTTGACTTCAGTTTTGACTCCCTTGCTAAGATAGTGTGCAGC
This sequence comes from Saposhnikovia divaricata, assembly GCA_036435485.1. NCBI lineage: Eukaryota > Viridiplantae > Streptophyta > Magnoliopsida > Apiales > Apiaceae > Saposhnikovia > Saposhnikovia divaricata. Next base: position 181,965,180 of record CM071595.1, read on the forward strand.
CTTGAGAAAACCCTTGTGGGAATCTTTGACAGCTTCATACACTTCACTAGGGGACATGTATTTTGCATTTGAACCCAGTGAAGTGATGTATTCCTCTCTAAAATATTGAAGTGCTTCACTGAGAGTTACATCATACTTTCCTTGCATCCAGGCATCTACATTGCCATCTCTCTCAGCATCATCAATAATCTTGGCCTTCTGCATCTCCACATTATCCCTATGGCATAGTAGGATGGCTTCATAATCTGGATTTGAGATGTTGGAGGTGACAAGGTTCTGGGCTATTTTGACAAACTCAGGAATCTGATCCACAACATAGCTTTGGAGAGCTTCAATGGACATTTGTGGTGGAACAGACCCTGATCCTGAAGCACTGTCATATTGCACAGGCTTCAGCCATTGGGACAAAAAGTGAGAGCTAGAGCTAGGCAAGCTAGACTCCTCAGTTACAGATGCAACTTCTGTAACTGGATGAAAAGACTCTGCTACTGTTGTCTCCACAGAAGTGGGATGAGTTACAACAGTAGTTGACACAGGCACAGAGTCTCTAGTTAAAACTAGTGAATCCTCTGTGTTTGTGATGGTGTCATTAGGAGATGCCCCAACATGCATTCCCTGACCATCTAAATGTGGTACCTGGGTGGTGAGCAAGGTGTCATGCACCAAGTCACTTGAATCCATTGGCTCATCAAGAGAAAAGAATTCTTGATGATCAATGCCTTGCTCCTCAATTGCTTGAGTTGCAGGCTCCAAAGAAATATGAGTGGTAGATTCTGGAAGAGAAGTGTGTTGTAGATTAGATTTTGGCAACTCCCCCTGAGAGATAGAGGGAGTTTCAATTGTGATGTGCTCTCCACTCAGTGTTGTGCCAGCCTTATCACTCCCATGTGCTGACTCTGTACAAGTAGGTGCATTAGGGAGAATGCTTGATTCTATAGATGCACCCTGTTGAGAGGATACACCTAGTGAGCTGTTTGCCCCTGATTTTACAACTTCAGCCATTTTGGTGACTGAAGAGGTGGTTTTAGACTTCTTCTTCTTCTTCTTTGGCCTTAGTAAGGGTGACTCAGGTTCCTCACTTGCTATGCCTAATTCTATAGCCAAGGCTGCTTCAGTTAAGATTTTTAGAGGTTCAGAAGCAACCTATTTTCTCTTCTTTTTACTAACATCACCCTTTTGAGAGGATGATGCAGTTGTCTCTGTGTTTGGTAAAGTGTTTGGCTGAGAGGGTTGGTTAGCAGGCCCTGGGTTAGCATTTTGCTCTACTTGCTTGGGCCTAGCTAACTCAAATTTTGAGGCACATATTGGCATGTTGTGGGGGTAAGTCCTAAATAAACTCTCCATAAGGGGAGTTATTTTGAGCCTTACATCCACATCATTCCTAGTCTCCAAGCTACCAAAAATGAGTTTGGTCATGGATTTCGGATAGCCTATTCTATTTTTGTCTAACCCAGGCAATTCATTCAATTTAACATCTATGAAATTAAGTACAGATTGAATAAAGCGAGGGAAGAAAATTTCATTACCTCTCTTGGCTGAGTTCTTGCCAAGTCTCCCATACAGTTCTTGCATTATGATCAAACCAACATCAATCTTTCTCCCATATGCTAGAGCATATCCTATTTGTTGAACAGGTGTGCTGATTTGATCAAAGCTGGACTTCCTTGCTGTGAAGACTTGAAGAAGAGTGGCAAAGACATAGCTCCATTCCTTCCTCAAGTACTTCCTATTCAAATTTCCAAGCTTGATTCTATCTGAGTAGTTGATAAAATCAAAGAAATCTTCCAATTCCTGATCAGTTGCTTGACTGTCATACACTCCTTGTTGTAACCCCAGTGCTTGATTCATATTTTTAGTAGTGATGGTGATTTCCTTGTCCTGAATCTTGCAATAGATTACGTATGAAGTTATAGCATTCTCTAGGGCCACGACCTCCACAGTAGCAGTTCTCCAAAACTGTTATAGTAAATCTAGATACAGAGTTGGGTTGGCTGAGAGTGCATCCTTGATGTATGATTCAGCCATCCATCGAACGAAGCACTTAAAGTTTGCATTGGGTGCTTCAACATCGTTGGTTATTGCTATGAAATTGGTGTGGGTAGGAATTGTAAGTTGGGTATTTGCCATTGTTACACAGAGAGATGAGAAGAGAATGAGGGTTGAAGAAGAAATTTAGCTTTTGACGTTAGGGTTTACAGAGGTTTTGGAACTTTAGCTGCCTGAGAAATCGAATGAAATGATTTGAACAGTTGTGGAATTGTATATATGTGAGTGACTTGAGTTGTCGATTAGATATAAGTTTTGTATCGACAAGTCAGTCATTCGAGAAGTATAAGACAACTATTCGATAAGTCAAGAAAGGCTTATTCGATATCTCAAGCAGTTTGTAACTCACAGCTGGCAGTTATTTAACTCAGAAAATAATTCTAAGCTAAATAAAATATGTTCTTATGAGCGAAATGAAATTTTGAATATAAATCCAAAAAGCGATTAAGTGTCAGCGAGAAATCAGCCTTTTCAAATGATTCGATAACTCAAATACAGTATTCGAGAACTCCATCATTAGAGAACTAAAATACTCTATTCGAGAACTCAAAGTGTGCTATTCGATTTCTCAAAAGACACAATTCGAGAACTCAGGAGGGTTCTTGATAGGCCTATTCGAGAACTCGAGCCATGACAAAACAATGAACCATTCGAGAAGTCTGACTTATCGAACTATACTTTTCACTCATAAAATTCAATTTTCACTATCTTTTAAAATTTACCAGAAATATTCACTGAAGAATATTCTACTAAATTAAATAGTGATTCTCTCAAAATTTCACAAAAATTTCAAGCTAAAGATGTATGATTTTCAACATATACAGCATTGTGGAATATTTATAAATCATAATCCAGCCAATACTTACTTTAAAAATATTGAGCATTTGATAAAGTAAGTATTTACTGCTGCAACAATCTAGTTGATATATTCACTCAGCCAGAATTTGAAGAATTCAGCATTCCAATCTCACTAACCAACCTTGTAAAGGTGGCTTCATCTAATGGCTTAGTGAATATGTCAGCTAGTTGTTTCTCTGTGGGAACATAATGTAACTCAATGGTTCCATTAGTTGCATGCTCCCTTATGAAGTGATATCTGATGTCAATGTGCTTTGTCCTAGAATGATTGACAGGATTGGAAACTATAGAGATTGCACTTGTGTTGTCACACATGATTGGAATTCTTTCCAACACAAGTCCATAATCTCTAAGTTGGTTTCTGATCCAAAGCACTTGAGCACAGCAACTTCCAGCAGCTATGTACTCAGCTTCAACTGTGGAAGTTGACACAGATTGTTGTTTCTTGCTGTACCAAGAGACTAACCTTTGTCCAAGAAACTGGCAGCTACCTGAGGTGCTTTTCCTATCCACTCTGCATCCAACATAATCAGCATCAGAATAACCAACCAGATTGAACCCTATGTCCTTAGGATACCATAACCCCAAGTTTGGTGTGCCCTTCAGATATCTGAAAATCCTCTTTATTGCTATCATATGTGATTCCTTTGGATTTGATTGAAACCTTGCACACAAGCATGTTGCAAACATGATGTCTGGCCTACTAGCAGTGAGGTAGAGTAGAGAACCAACCATGCCTCTGTAGATTGAGATATCTACCTTCTTGCCCTTACCATCTTCATCTAACTTGGTGGCAGTGGCCATGGGTGTCTTTGCAGGTGAGCATTCTTCTAAGTCAAATTTCTTCAATAGATCCTTGATGTATTTGGTTTGACTAATAAAAATGCCATCCTTCCTTTGACTCACTTGCATCCCAAGAAAGAATGTTAATTCTCCCATCATACTCATCTCATATCTGCTCTGCATGAGCTTAGAGAATTTCTCACACAGCTTCTCATTTGTAGAGCCAAATATGATATCATCCACATAGATTTGAACTAAGATAATATCATCACCATGTTTCTTGTAGAACAGTGTCTTGTCTAGTGTGCCTCTAGTGAATTGATTCTCAAGTAGAAATTGTGACAATGTGTCATACCATGCCCTAGGAGCTTGCTTAAGTCCATACAATGCTTTGAGCAATCTGTAGACAAAGTGAGGGAATTGTGGATCCTCAAAGCCAGGTGGCTGTTGCACATATACTTCTTCTTCCAACTCCCCATTCAGAAATGCACTATTGACATCCATTTGATAGACCTTGAAATTAGAATGTGCGGCAAATGCCAAGAAAATTCTGATGGCCTCTAGTCTGGCAACAGGGGCAAAAGTGTCATCATAGTCAATGCCCTCCTATTGAGAGTATCCTTTTGAAACCAACCTTGCTTTGTTTCTTATGACTACACCATTTTCATCCATCTTATTCCTTAGAACCCATTTTGTTCCAACAATGGTTCTACCCTTTGGTGCAGGCACAAGTTCCCATACTTTGCTTCTTTCAAATTGGTTTAGCTCCTCTTGCATAGCAATTATCCAATCAGGATCCAACAATGCATCTTCAAGTTTCTTAGGCTCAACTTGGGATAGAAAGCAACCATAGAGACATTCATTTAGAGTTGCCCTCCTTGTCCTCACTCCTGTATTTGGATCTCCAATTATCTGATCTGCAGTATGTGATCTATCCCATTTCCTTGTATGTTCAGATTGATTTCTCAGCCTTGATGTTGCTTCATCATCCAGCTCATGATCATTTACATTTCCTCCCCCTGTGAAGTTTCCACTAATCACAGGTGTGTCTTGGATGTTTGTTTCTTCATTGTTGGTTGACAAAGGTTCTTCATTCACTTGAGTTTGTTGAATTGTGGGCTCAAATTCAGTTTCAATCTCCTCATCAGAATCATCTAGATTGTCAAACTTCAAAGGATCTTTATCTTCATCATTGGCTTCTTCTAATCCAGGTAGTTTGCTGTCATCAAATGTCACATCTGTGCTTTCCATAACTTTCTTTTGAGTGATGACATAAACTTTGTATGCAATTCTTTCCATAGAGTAGCCAAGAAAAATTCCTTCAAATGCTTTTGCATCAAACTTTCCAACATATTCTGAGTTGTCTTTTAACACAAAGCATTTGCTTCCAAAAGTATGAACATACTTTAGGGTGGGCTTCATTCCAGTCATCAAGTTGTAAGGTGTCTTTCCAGTGTTTTTGTTGATGAGGGTTCTGTTTTGGATATAGCATGCAGTGCTCACAGCCTCAGCCCAAAAACATGTAGGCATCTTTGCATCAAGTAACATTGTTCTAGCAGCCTTAATCAGAGATCTATTCTTTCTTTCAACAACTCCATTTTGTTGTGGAGTCCTTGGAGCTGAGAATTGTTGAGAAATACCATTTTCTTTGCAGAATGCTTCAAGCATGGCATTTCTGAACTCTGTTCCATTATCACTCCTTAATGCAATCACACTTGCATTGTTGGCCTTTGTTTCCTTGTCAATTTTCTTTATATGCTCAATGATTACTTGGGGAGCCTCATCTTTTGATGCCAGAAATTCTACCCATGTATACCTTGTGAAATCATCAACCATCACCAGAGCATACTTTTTCCTTCCTAGTGACATAATATTGACAGGCCCAAACAAGTCCATATGAATCAGTTGTAGGGGCTTGGTTATTGATGTCACTGTCTTTGACTTGTGGCTTGATCTTTTCATTTTTCCCTTTTGACAAGCCTCACACACTCCTTCTTGACAGAATTCAAGTGTGGGCATGCCTCTTACTAACTCTCTTTTGACTAGAGAATTAATGCCTTTGAAGTTCAAGTGTGATAGCTTCTTATGCCACAGCCAACTATCTTCATTTGACGCTTTTGAGTAAAAGCAACAGATTTTGTCCTTGTTTGCAGAGTTCATATTGGCTACAAACAGGCTTCCTTTCATTACTCGAGATAGAGCAAAGTCACCAGTCTTTTTGTGGGTGATCAAACATTCATCTTTGTCAAAATTCACTTTGAAGCCTCTGTCAGTAAATTGACCAACACTCAGTAGATTGTGCTTGAGTCCCTTGACCAGTGCTACATTTTCAATGATGACATTTCCAATTTCCAACTTGCCATATCCCAGTGTGTTGCCAATGCTGTCATCTCCAAAAGCAACCATTGGGCCAGCCTTCTCTTCATACTGTGATAGTAGGGCCATATCACCAGTCATATGGTTTGAGCATCCACTGTCCAAAATCCACATGACCTTTCTTTCACTTTCTTTTCCCTGCAAACACAAAGGTATTACTTCTCCTTTGGTACCCAAACAAGTTTGGGTCCATGTGGCTTAGCAACAGTCTTATCATAAACAGCATGCTTATCAATTTTCTTGATGTTAGTCTTCTTGTCACTGTTAGAAGTCTTAGAATCAGGGTTCTTAGACTTAGGTGACAGAGGCATCTTCCTAACTTTAGGAGGACTTGAAGACTTTGTTCTTGTGTAGTGTGTGTGAACATTGTGACTGATGCAACCTTCCATGAATTGTCTTCTCAAATTAAAGCAACTAGTCATTACATTCATGTTACATGGCATACAATCAAATTTATCACAGAAAGGAGAGTCTCTATGTCTTAAAGGCACAGAGCAATCATAGAATGGTTTAGCAACACTACCAGATGGTTTCTTGTATGCATGAGTTAAATGATTAGTGCTAAAACAATTTTGACAAACTTTCCTAGGGGCATTTGGCACATAAGCATAATTGTTGTCCTTGTTAATCCCTAATTTGCCATTCCTGTTTTGTTTCTTTTTAGCCACTTTCTTCTCAAACTCATTATTCCCAGCTGAAACAAACTTCACAAATTTCTCAAGTCTAGGTTTACCTCCTACTGACTCCTTGGCTTTGGTTTTGACATTCTCACTCTTAGAGGATGCTTGTTGTTCATTTGATTGTGCCTTATCTTCATCATCCAACATTTGCTTAGTGAGTAAGGCATCCTCATCAATCTCAAGTGTTGGTGTTTTAAATATTGGGGTCTCAGCCTTTTTCAAAACCTGAGGCACTTCCTCTTGAACAACAATGTCATCTTCAATGACTGCATAGCCTTTCCTCTGCTTGAGAGTGTCATAATCAAGTCCAATAGCAGCCTTAGGTCTAGCTAGATTTTTCTCATGGTAGGACTGCAATAGACTAGAGGAATTCTTGAATGTTTTCAATTTAAATTCATTTTCAGCTAGTTCATCCCTAAGAGCTTTCTCAACTTGACTAGCACATAGAACCTTATTCTTTAGATATTCGATTTCTTGTTTAAGGTTTTCTATTTGCATAGCAGTTAGTTCTAGTTCCTCATTCCTTTTGTTTAACAGTTCATTCCTAGTAGACAGTTTAGCAATTTCTTCATTAGCAGCAGTCATACTAGTATGAATATTAAACATCTCAACAGATAGTTGTTCAACCATAGATTTGTATTCAGAAACGGACATGTCTATAGTAGTGAGGGATGGTACCTGAGAGTCTGATTCAGATGGTTCTTCCTTGGAGTTGGCCATCAAGGCATAGTTGCAGAATTCTTGTTCTTCTCCATCACTATCAGAATCATCCCAACACTTCCCTTCAGCTATGTAGGCCTTACCTGGTGCATGCTTCTTTAGCAGAGCCTCATACTTAGCTTCAAGCTCAAGAAACTCCTTATCCTTCTTCTTAGGCTTCTTGCATTCACTGGCAAAATGCCCTAGGTCATTGCATCTATAACATCTCATAGATGACCTATCCACATAGTTGGTTTTGAATTTGTTTTTGTTTGCTTTCACAGGTGCCTTGCTCTTGTTGAATGAATGATTTTGAGATCTAGACTTGAAGGGCTGATTCCTCTTAATTTTGATGTTTGGGAATTTTCTAGCCATAAAAGCATATGAAGTGTTTTCCATGGCATCCAACTCTTCAAGAGTATAGAACTCATCTTCTTCCTTTTCATCAACAGGTTCAGTCACTTCTTCTTCAGTCTCTTCATCATCTACTATCTCTTCTATTCTCAGTTGACTTGTAGATGCTTCCAGGTCTTGAACGGATTTGTTGACAATCAAGGCACAGGATGTGTTTATCATTCTGCCTTGGTTGGCTTGGATAGCCCTCTTCTGAAGCAACTCAAGCTCATGAGTTTTTAAAACCCCATAGAGCACATCATATGTGACTTTGTTCAAATCTCTTTCTCTTAGAGATATGACCCTTTGCTCTAGATGGTTTGGTGTAGATAGTAGAAACTTCATGTTTAATTCCTTAGTGCTGTAAACCTTCCCATTCATTTGAAGCTCAGTCACCAGCTTGTGAAATCTCTCAAACATATCAGTAATACTTTCTTTGGACTGTGCCATGAAAGCTTCATACTGTGTGACCAGTATCTGTTTCCTATTTTCTCTTACCTCCTCTGTCCCTTCACATAACACCTCGATGTGGTTCCACATGTCCTTGGCTGATGTGCATGATGCTATATTAGCAAACATCGACATATCCATGGAGTCTATGATCAGCAACATGAGATGACTGTCTAGAGCAACCTTTTCCTTCTCTGAGTCCGTCCATTTGGATGGCTCTTTTGCAACATATGATCTAGGAATGACTATTGTGCCCACTGTAGATTCAGCAATTTCTTGTTGTGGTACAAATGGACCATTCTTGAGGATGTCAGGGTAGAGAGGATTGGCAGCTTTGATGAACAACAGCATTTTTATTTTCCAGAGGTTGTAATTCCCTTTGTCGAACTTAGGGACCTTCACCGTACCTGTAGTCTTTGGTGTATTCGAACTCATGATCGTTTTCTGTTTGGATTAAACAGCCTGCTCTGATACCACTTGTTGAGTATTGAATACAGTAAAAGAATACAGAGGGGGGGGGGGTGAATGGATTCTTAAACTTTTCTTTGTTCTTGGATCTTTGTAACAAGATATGTGTTTAGTGTGTGAGATATGTAAGTACAGATAGCAAAGACAAACACAACACAATATCACTTTAATCTAATATTTTATTAGATAAAGATTTTGCTACAATCTGTGAATACAAAATTGTAGTATTCTCAGCTTCGTTTTTCTTAGAGAGATATTTCTTGTGATGTATCTTGAAAAACTTATCTGCTAAGGAAGTGAGGCTGTATCCTTATAGACATGGATACACCTACTTACTACAAATAAGGTAAGTAAAACAAAACTACTTTCCAGTATGTCTATCTTATTTGAGTAAGAGTCCAAACGGCTACAGATTTGACTTTGCAAAGCCTGTTCAGATCCACTTCTTTAGCTCCTTGTCCCTTTGTCTCATCTCTCCAAGCTTCTTTGTAGGCTTTCCAATCTGCTTTATAGTACATAGTCAAATAATGCATCTTGGCTTGTTGCAGGTTTCTGACTTGTACAATTCTTCAGTATTTTGTCTCCAAGAATGTATTCGAGAAGTGGCTAAGTGACTGATTCGAGAACTCGAACTGATTTAATCGATAACTCTGAGTTCTCGAATAGTGTTATATTGACATATCGAATCACTTCTCGAATAGTTCTTTTCTCTGGGATTCCTTGAGATATCGAATAGAGCATTTTGACATATCGAATCCCTGAGATGTCGAATAGCTTCTTTAGTCCTTGAGATATCGAATAGATCAATGACTTGTTGACTCTTAGAGAACTCGAATGATGCTTTGACTTGTTGACTCCATGAGTTCTCGAATAGAGTAATAGACATATCGAATCTCTGAGATATCGAATGAGATATCGAACAGTGTATTCAGAGATATCGAATAGTGTCTTCTGAGATATCGAATCTCTGACTTCTCGAATGCTAGACTTCTCGAATAGACAAATGTACTTCTCGAATTGGTACTTAGGCAAATTCTTCATTTCTTCAAATCCCAACTGTGATTATTTGGAAGTCTTTATCTCCTTGCTTGAGGCATGAACCTTGGAACTTCTTTCAAGCATTATTCTTGACTTTATAATTACAGTAACACAACTAGAATTTGATGCCTATTACAAGTACAGAACAAATATAAACTCTACAACTAGAGGTTCCCTCAGTTAAGAGGTCATGTAGGTAATGCATAGCATTACACATACTTAGGCTTGTTATTAGATGTATTCAGGCATGCCTCTGTGACTAACAAGAAACACCAGAGGTTGGTTTCTTTGAAACAATAGGCTGTGAATCAAAATTTGGTTCTAGAATTGTTTCAGAAACTGTGATGTTTTGGGTTACTTGGGTAGACATAGAGAGGTTCTCCACCAAATGAGATTCCTGAGTCATTTCACCACAAAAGAAAGAAGAATTATAGATAGTAGGAAGATGAGTTCTTAGAAGTACCTGAACAAGTTGTGGATAGTGTATTGCAGGTATTTCATCTAGATTCTTTTCACTGTCCTTCTTAGTAATGTCAGAGAAAATTCTCTTTTGCTGTACATAAGAAGAAACACAATGTTCTCTACCAAATCTAGCTTTAACATTAGGAATAAAATGGTTAATAAACAATTTCATGAATCTGTGATAATAAACCATTTTTTTATCTTGATCTCTTGACCCAAGTTTGATACACATCTGACTTAAGATAATGTGACCAATGTTAATTACTCTGTTATAAAGCAAACTATATGCAATGTGAGATGTAACAGCAGTAATTTGTTGAAAAGAACTACATTTACCAGTAAAATATTTAGCAAGTTGATCAAAGAAGAAAGACCATTCTTTCATAAGAAAGGATCTATTTAACTGGCTCATGTTATCTAGAGGTCCATTATAACCTAACTCAAATAACATAGTTCTCACATTATCATCAGATGGTACATTCTCAAAATTCATACAAACAGGTAATTGAAGTACTGAATTAACAACAGATTCAGTAATATCAAATGAGTCTTGTCCTAAGTGTAGAACAATCTTACCTGTTTGACTCTAAAAAGAATCAATTACCTCAACATTCTCCCAAGCTTGTGAAACAGCAGCTTGATTAATCTGTGGAGATGCTGTCAAGGCATAACTTAATGATCCTTTCGCCATAAAGTCCATAATTGGGTGAAAATCAGTTGACACCCCTTCCTTATTAGTGATAGCTGCAACATGATTGTTCATCATAAAATCAAAGTCACTAAACTTGAAAGCTACTAATTTGGGTAGTCTTCTTTGTGCTGCCATTTTGATCTAAAAAGAACTTAAGAAATCTTTGAAATTGATTAGTGATTTTGAGAACTCGAGAGTGTTTTTTCTTTAGAAAATATGAATTTAGAGAAAGCAATAAACAATTAGAGTTTCAAAACAAGTATATTTCAAAAATCCTTCAGACCCACTATCCCACGTTGACACATAGGTTGACAAGTGTCAGTGCCTGAAAAGGTGCAGTTACCCACGATTTTTGGAAAATAAAATCCAAAATTGATTTTAAAAAAAAATCAGGGTATAATCAAGATAAAAATCAATACTGATCAGCTTCCTTTTCTTGATATGATCTTCCCACCAAGATAATCACAAATTTTAATGTGATTTCTAAATATCAATAATCACGAATCCTGATGTGATCACACTTGTAATTCCTGATCAATATCATCCTGATTCCAGAGACTAAATGGAGTTCCACGTGGCATTTTCTTTTATCTGAAAAAAGAATAAGTAATAATATGAACAAAATCAATTTGTTAGATACATTTAACATTTCTTGAAAATATAAGAAATACAGTCACGCGCAATAATAATGACTGGCTGCATTGATAATCTCCAAATGACTATTCAGCTTCCCACGTCTTTCTATAAAAACAAACAGACGTCTTATGCCATTCTTCACTCCAAAAACCTTTCAATCTTTTCTCTATAAACTACTCATTTCCTAATGGATTTCAACCCAAATATTCATATGAACCCTAACTTTCGGTTCATTTCCTCTGAGAAGTTCTATGCTCTTGATGATTAGAAGCAAGTAAACTATCTCTTAGAAGAGATGACTTTTCTCATCGAGTTAGATATGGTTGATATCAACCCAAATGATGTCCAAAATTCTCCTCTAAAGCATCTACCAGTTGAACAAAATCCTCCTCTAATCTTTTCATACCTTGAGGATGAAGAATTTGGTGAAGAGTCTGAGGTTGATCTTGATGGAGATGCTATTCATTTATCCATCAGTCCTCAATAAACATGGGGTTGTACCAGCTGCTCTCATTCAAGTCATCCTGAGAAGAAATCCAAGAGTAGATGGGACTGTTCAAATCCCCAAATGGATTTTGAGGTGCTCCTTGTCCTGTATCTTAGATGCATGAAAGAAGCAAGATTCAATAGCCATAACATTAGACAAGAATAGGATTATCAGTAGAAGTTAGATAAAACGAAGTTTGTATTTCATTTCCATGTATGTAATGCTTTTGATTAATGAAAATACAAGTTTTCTTGTTATCTGCTTGTCTATTGTTATTTATTTGATTGATCTGAATAAAGAATAAATTATCAGTATGCATGTGTTAAAACTTTCTAGCATAGACTTAACAATACTCAGAATTAGACCACTGAATGAATTGAACTTCAAGATTTGAAACATTAAGTCACAGACTAAACAATTTCACAATCCTGATACTGACATAGAAATCCTGATGACGTCAGCATCCTGATAGCAATCCTGATCCTGATGATTATTAACAAGTCTATCATACTGTAATTTATCAAAGTAAGATGCTACAGCTTAAGCATTTAACAATCAAATATGGACCCTGACAAAGATATCAAGTCTATAAGCTGAAACAACATAAATTGTTACTTATGCAGATGTTAAAGATCTAGAAATTTAACATTCCTAACTCACTAACCAATCTAATGAATGTAGCCTCATCAAGTGGTTTAGTTAGAATATCTGCAAGCTGTTTGTCAGTAGGAACAAAATGAAGTTCCATAGTACCATTCTCAATATGTTCTCTAATAAAATGATACCTGACATCAATGTGCTTAGTCCTTGAATGTTGAACTGGATTCTCTGTAATTTTGATAGCACTAGTATTATCACAAAACATAGGAATATTACTAAGTTTCATACCATAATCCATCAACTGATTTCTTATCCAAAGGAGCTGTGCACAGCAACTGCCTGCTGCAATGTACTCAGCTTCTGCAGTTGAGGTTGAGACTGATTGTTGCTTCTTGCTTACCCAAGAAATCAATCTGTTTCCCAAGAATTGACATGTACCTGTTGTGCTTTTCCTGTTTATTTTACACCCTGCATAATCAGAGTCTGAATAGCCAATTAGGGAGAAATCAGATTCTCTAGGATACCACAAACCAATGTTTGGAGTTCCTTTGAGATACCTAAAAATTCTATTCACAACAATTAATTGAGATTCCTTAGGATCACTTTGGAATCTAGCACATAAATAGGTAGAAAACATTATATCTGGTCTACTTGCAGTTAAGTATAATAATGAACCTATCATGCCTCTATAACTAGTGTTATCAACACTCTTTCCCTTAGGATCAGTGTCTAGCTTAGTGGCTATTGCCATGAGTGTTTTTGCAGCTGAACAATCTTGAAAGTCAAACCTTTTTAAAAGATCTTTGATATACTTTGACTGATTAATGAAAATACCAGTCTCAGTCTGTTTGACCTGCAAACCTAAAAAGTAATTTAGTTCACCCATCATGCCCATCTGATACTTAGATTGCATAAGCTTGCTAAACTTAGCACACAACTTTTCATTTGTAGAACCAAATATGATGTCATCAACATAAACTTGAAATAAAAGCAATTCACCTTTAATCTTTCTAAAGAATAGAGTTTTGTCAATTGTACCTCTTGTAAAGCCATTTTCAAGAAGAAATTTAGACAAAGTCTCATACCATGCTCTTGGTGCTTGCTTTAGTCTATAGAGTGCCTTGTCAAGTTTATAAACATGATTTGGAAACTTTGGATCAATAAAACCAGGTGGTTGTTCCACATACACTTCCTCATCAAGCTTGCCATCTAGAAAAGCAATATTAAAAAATAAAATCAGTTTTTATTTTACCATTATTATTATGTATCATAACTCTTATGAAACAAAATTTACACGCACCACTATAATTTTTGTTAGGGTCAAAGAAAAAAAATTCACTTCAAGACGGCCCGTTTCTAGAACATTCTTCATCAGCTATATATACTAGCAATCGACTATCATTCCAACTCACAATATCAAACCCTACATTCTTCATCAGCTATATATACTAGCAATCGACTATCATTCCAACTCACAATATCAAACCCTAGGCGCCGCTACCTTCCCAACTCACAATCTTCTTTATCATTTTATTCATCAAGATATGTGTCACTTATATAATTATATTTTCAAATATATATATATATATATATATATATATATATATACATGTATGTGAATTGGGATGATACTACTCCTGCTTTGAATAATGATTCATTGCTATGTTTTTGGTAGTCGGAATATATTCTACTACGGAATTTATAATCTTTTTTATATTTGCATGTTTGGTGTAATTTTTTTGAATTGTTTTAGTATTTCATTTTGTTTTGATATATATGTAAGTTGAATTTGTTAAATGTTTCAATTTGGTCATTTTATTTTTTTGGGGCTATGGAATGAAAGCGCTTAAAGATAAATATTTAAATATTTGTTTTGTATATAAACATTTATTTGAAAAGAAATGAAGTGAAGTGACTTAACAAAAAAAAAGAAATGAAGTGAAGTGTTGTGCTGACCAAACATATGTTTCTCTTTAATATAGTCCTAAATAGTTTTTTTGTTCTATTGTTCTAGTTTTACTTTTATTGTTTGCTTATTACTACTGTTATATGATATTTGTGTTTGAACTTTAGTTGTATATTTAATTATTTAATTTTTGGATTGCTAATTCTTTTACACAATAATAAATTCATTAATTTATACAAATTAAAAAAAACAAAAGACTATGTAAATTAAGTTTTTATAAAAATCCCTTTTCATAATATCCATATATGCATTGATATAAATGAATATTTTTTTAATTATTTATTTTACATAAATTTTAAATAATTTTAAAAGTAAACTATGATTCTAACAAATATTGCCTTATAATATATGTGCAAGGCACGACTGCTGTTGTTGATTCAGGTTGTGCTACTGGTGGTCCTAGTGCAGCAGCTGGACGTGGTGGTGGTGCCTTTGCCGATGCTGATGGTTGTGCTGCTGCTGGCCCCTCCTCCCAGTCTCTCCAGTCAGCAGCAAATCAATGCAATGGAAGCGTCCCTCTGTACAATGAAGGTTATACAATAACGTGTGTGTATTTATATGTAGTGATGTTCTGTTCTAGTTATATTTAAACATTTCTATGTGTATACTACTCGTATAGATGTAGATGGTTGGGGGAACTCCACCATTTGACCATGAGAATACAATGGAGTCCTCTTTACTTCAGAAAACCAATAATCCTAGCTAGTAAGCTGATTACTTAGACTCCAGTTATGATAATATTTTGATGTGGTATCTTTTCATGTATATGATTGTTATCTGATCCAAGAGATTTACATAATCTCAATCAATGTGTTGTGTCTAACGATAAAGGTCGTGAATATGAACCACCTGCCACTGTAAGCATTAGTACTATGAAGAACAAAGAAACTTTGCCATTTGTTAAACGTCTCCGTTTTGGAAAATATATGTTCTACGTAAACATAGAAGAAGATGACAAAGAAGCCACACCTCCATCCTTTGAATGAACACATAGATCAAACTCGGTCACGAGTTTCATCCATATGTCCATTTAAAGGACGAAAGTGTTTCTTCTCCGTCATCTTCTTGTATGTTTCGTAGAATAGATATTTTTCAAAATCGAAGAAAGTTTAACAAACGGCAAACTCTCTTCGTTCTCTAAAGTAACAATGCTTACAATGGCAGCTGGTCCCTGTTCACCACCTTCATCGTTACCGAGCACATTGATTGAGATCAGGAAAATCTCCTGGATTAGATAATACACTACAAGAAACAGAGTCTTTTCCGACCATTATAAATCCGACCAAGTTTTTACTGGAGCCAAACCCGATGGTTTTGTCTGACGGTCGGATTTAATTTAAACCCGACCATTTAAACCGACCAATAGGTCTTGTGGAGCCCACTTTTGTTGACTGACGCACCACGTCAGTATAATCCGACCAATAAAACCGACCAATCTTATTAGCGGAGCCCACACGAATACTAAAGAATAAAACCGACCATTACTTCCGACCAATAGGTCTTGTGGAGCCCACTTTTGTTGACTGACGTGCCACGTCAGTCTAATCGACCAATAAAACCGAACTATCTTAGTGGTGGAGCCCACACGAATACTAAAGAATAAAACCGACCATTACTTCCGACCATTGTTTCTGGCCTTTCCACGTCAGACTAACCCGACCATTAGGACGGTCGGGTTTATGCGATATTTAAATATTTTTTGTAGTTCCCCGTTTTATTTTTGTACCGTTATCTCTACACCTCTCTCCATTAATTAACCCTCTCCTATGGTAACTCCTCTCTCTGGCCGGTAACTCATCTCTCTCTCTCTCTCTCTCTCTCTCTCTCTCTCTCTCTCTCGTAACTCCTCTCTTTGGCCAGTAACTCATCTCTCTCTCTCTGGTAACTCATCTCTCTCTCTCTCTCTCTCTCTCTCTCTCTCTCTCTCTCTCTCTCTCTCTCTCTCTCTCTCTCTCTCTCTCTCTCTCTCTCTCTCTCTCTCTCTCTCTCTCGCTGTTATATACTTACACACACGCACTGTATCTATATATTCGATTTGGGCTTTTAACTTTATGGATTTATGAATTTGGGGCTAGTAAATTGATTCTCTATTATATGATTTTGTATGTTGGATTTCTTGGTTCGAATTATGTTCGATTATATGATTTTTTATATCGGATTTCTTAGTTCGAATTATGTTCGATTATATAAATTAGTATGTTGGATTTCTTGGTTCGAATTGATGGATTCAAATTTATTTTCGATTATAGGATTTTGTTTGTTGGATTTGTTGGTTCGATTTGACACATTCAAATTTATGTTCGATTTTTATGTAATTTTGTTGTTCATTCTCTTTTTTTGAATATATAGAGATGGATGGTCAAAATTACCTCTTTCCATGTTTTATGCGCCTTGTCCATCCCAGCGGATATACACCACAAAATAAAATGGTATGAGTAATGGTCAATTAATGTATGCATTTGAATATATAGATAATATATATGACACCTCTTTTTCCCGCAGAGAATACCACCGCCGATTTTAACACGTTTTGGAGCTGAGATGCCAGAAATAGTTATATTTGAGCTTCCTAACGGTGAGAAGACCCATGTGAGATTCGATCGGGATGATGGGATTTTTAAAAACATATTAGAATTTTTTAAAAAATTTCGGAGCAACTATGGTATATGCGCCGTGTTTACCTACAAGGGCAACAGGATCTTTATGGTAAATGTTTTGAATGAATATCTGACAGAGGTTGAGTATGATCCCCCGACCTATGGTAATTTTTCTATCATTTATCCTTTGTTATATATATATATATATATATATATATATATATATATATATATATATATATATAGCTATCAATTAGTAATTAACTTTACTTTCAATGAGTAATTGTTTTTTTTATTTTTAGATAAACTTACCATGGTTGGATGTAAGGTTTTTTCATTATGTAAGACTACAGATTTAGCAGAAAGGGGTCTCGTAGTAAGTTCACATTATCTTACTTTTAATGCATTACACGCAATACAATTTTCATCTTTTTGATATAATTTTGGTTGGTCATATATATATATGTACAAATCCAGGCCTTCTCCCCGGCTTTTTTAAGCGATTTGCTCATCTTCTACCTTCTAAAATTACCGTTACTTTACCAAATGGCCAAACCTTCATTGGATCTTACTCACCAGAAAGCAAGATTTCTGGCTTGAGGTTTTTTGAGGAGGGAGACATTATAGTGCTTACTTATCTTGGTGATGGGCGATTTGAAGCAATTTTATTTGGTCCAAGCCTCGTGGAGAAATCATATTCTGTTAATGAATTTGAAATAGGAATTGTACCATCACATCTCCTGAATTATTGCTATGGAATTGTAAGTTTTTGTTTGTTTTATATTAAAATTTTTATGATTTAATTATTTAGCAAAAAAAAGATTTATGATTTTGCAAATGTTTAAGCTGTGATTAATGTGTAGGAGCTAGCAGCAAAGTTCAAATCAGTGATAGAGAAGTGGCATCACGGTGATGTCTTGGAAATTAAGGATGAGCTTAACAATAAAACGTGGCACTTACAAGTTAAGGGGACCGGTCGACGAATAAGAATTCAGGATCGAGCTTGGGTGGGTTTTGCCAAATCGTTAGGGCTAGAAGTTGGAGATGTTCTAGTCTTTACCGGGGGCCTATTAATCCTAGGAAATTTATTGTAATTTGCTACAAGAAAAATGGTCCGAATTTGATGGACATTGATGTATGATTACTTTTGGTCCGATTCGATGACTGTGTACCTTTAAAACTATGGTTTGGATTTGTAGACATTTGGTTTGGATTTGTAAACTATGGTTTCATATATTTAAAGATCTTACGTAATTTTAATGTTTTAATGATTCTAAATATACTGGATACTAGATGGATAGATAGATTTGATGGATTGATTTTATGGATGGATTGATTTTATTGCGTTGATTGTGTTATTGGTACAGTTGGGAACCAGAACTGCTGTGAAAAAAAAATTTACAGGCTTTAAACCGACCGAATACTCCGATTGAAGAGCCTAGACCGACCATTTTTTACCATTGCATCCCCAGTAAACCCAAACGTATTCATAATATAGTGGTCAGTTTAACGTAGTCGGTTTCAAAGCCCTCTGATAAAAAACCGACCATTGTGGTCGGTATCTAAACCGACCACTTAAGCCGACCAAAACGGTCGGATTAAAACTACATTAAATGCTCCCAACTACCTCTGCAATGATGGTGACAAAAAGTTGATATTGCTTTATTTAATCCGACTGTTACAGTCAGATAAGAACTGACCCTAATTCTATCTATACGCCTCTTTTTCTTCACTCTTCATTTATTGTTTTTCTTGAGAACTTTGTTGAGTCAAGTGGTTGGAGCTAGAGAAACATTGAAAGCTCATTAAGGTGAAAATCTTGGAGAACATTGAAAGCTCATTAATGGCATGTTATAAATTCATTTTTATATTTATTTTTGTTTTAATTTTTTTTCATTTGTGAATATATATATATATACTTGTTTTGTACATACAAATATACATGTTTGTACATATTCTTTAATTGTGAATAGAAATGTATTATGACATTGATATATATATATATATATATATATATATATATATATATATATATATATATATATCGAATCGTGATTGAATGAACTGACGTGTGGAAAATAATGTACTTTCATCGAGTAATGAATATTGGGATGGTGTGAAAGAATTTTTGGAATTCGCGTGTAAAAATGGTATGAAGGGCGAAAAAATATTATGTCCGTGTAACAAATGTAAAAAAGCGTTGTGGGCGAAAGTTGAAAGTGTTGAACTTCACTTATTTAAAAATGGTATTATAGAACATTATAAAGTATGGACTTTGCATGGTGAAAAAAGAGAAGTTATCAAAAAGAAAAAACGTAAGCGTACCTCGGAAGAGATTGTTGAATAACCCTTTGATTTAAACGCATTATTACGAGATATTAGTGGTGAAAATCATGGTAATGCTGTTAGGAGTTGTCCCACATCGGTTGTGGGAGGGGCAGATAACTAGTTTATAAGCAACCAGTTAACTCCATTAGTGTGAGGCCTTTTGGGATATGCCCAAAAACAAATCCGTGCGGGCTCGGTCCAAAGCGGACAATATCATACTAATGTGAAGTTAAGGCTCGCTGGCAGCCCAACAAGTGTTATCAGAGCTATGGTTGTAACGGTCCATAACAATCTCCGATGGGCTCCCAGATGGATCCAGGAAGAGGCAGATGGGCTATCCCAGATTGGGCTTAAGGGGGAGCAGATGGACCTTCCAGTATGTGCCCAGGGGGAGCCAGATGGCCAGGAACTTCCAGTATGGGTCAAGGGGAGCAAATCACATAGAAGGAGGCAGATTCGACAGGTGTCGAGCCCGATGTGAGAAGGGGGAGATTGTTAGGAGTTGTCCCACATCGGTTGTGGGAGGGGCAGATAACTAGTTTATAAGCGACCAGTTAACTCCATTAGTGTGAGGCCTTTTGGGATATGCCCAAAAACAAATCCGTGCGGGCTCGGCCCAAAGCGGACAATATCATACTAATATGGAGTTAAGGCCTGCTTGGCAAGCCCAACAGATGCGAGTAATAGTAACGTTGAAGAACCACCAAATGCATATGCTTCTCAATTTTACAATGATGTTAAAGATTCGGGAGCTCCAATTTATCCGGGTAATACAAATTTTACAAGAATGTTATTGACCACTCGATTATTACATTTTAAAAATATGGCACAATGCTCTGAAAAGATCTTTGATTCTTTACTTGCATTGCTTGGTGAAGTTCTTCCTAAGGACCATACTTTACCGAATTCTTATTACATTATGAAAACAATGATGAAGAAGTTAACTTTGGGATATGAGAATATTGATGTATGTGAGAATGATTGTATGTTGTACTACGGTGATGATGAGAACAAGATTGTTTTTGACATTTGTGGTAAAAGTCGTTACAAAGTTAAAAAAAAAGAAAAACAGAAGAGGGATACCGTACAAGGTCTTGAGATATTTTCCACTTATCCCTCGTCTACAGAGATTGTATATGTCAGAGCATACCGCTAAACACATGACATGGTACAAAAAAAAGGAAACAAAGCCGGGAGAACCTAGTCACCCTGCAGACGGACATGAGTGGAAAGAATTTGATCGTCGTTATCCAAGATTTGCAAGGGAGAGTAGGAATATCCGTCTTGGACTTGCAACCGATGGCTTTTGCCATTTTAGCAATTCCTGGAAAAAAGGTGTACTCGGTGTGGCCAGTGATAGTGGTGGTCTACAATCTTTCTCCTTCTATGGGAATGAAACGTACACTTTTATGCCTCTTTTAATTCCCGGTGAAAAGAGTCCGGTGAAGAATTTAAACGTGTACCTTAGACCTCTCATAAATGAATTAAAGGAGTTGTGGGATGTAGGGGTGGAAACCTTTGATCAATCATTGAAGCAAAATTTTACCTTGAGGGCGGCGGTTATGTGGATAATAACCGATTTTCCTGGGTTAGGTATGGTTAGTGGATGATCAACACATGGAAAACTCTCATGTCCGGTTTGTGGTGGAAAAATTCAAGGAATTCAATTGAAAATATGTGGAAAATGTAGTTTTTTTTGGTACAAATCGTTGTTTCTTACCCGAAGATGATCCTCTCCGTCTTCCAAGTACTAAGTTTCCAAGTGAAGAAAAAAAGGTGTTTGTTGGTCGCTCAAGTGGTGAGACTTTGAAGAATTTTTGTGAAAATTTAGAATTTTCACCACCCGGAAGAGAAAACAAAAATAAGAAAAGCCTCGGTTTCGGAGTTGATCACAATTGGACGCACTTTTCAATATTGGTCATCACTTTCGATTAAACCCGACCGTATTCATAATATAGTGGTCGGTATAATTTGGTCGGATTAAAATATCTCTCATCAAAATCCGACCACATTGGTCGGATCCTAAACCGACCAATAAAACCGACAATATATATATTCAATAGTCAACGACTTGTGGTAATCCGTGTGGTAATTTAGAGGTTTGACTGTTCATAAATCACCCAATAAAACCGACCCTTCTTCAAACAGACAGTCGATTTTAGTGTGGGGGAATATATTTGTTCAATGCATCTGGTAATCTGTGCGGTTATGGGAAATGAATGGGTGAAACCAGTAAGTGAAGGGGCGCCTACATATGCCTATAAATATCATGTAGTTTCATCACTTTTCTTTTCATTATTTCATATTGTAATTTCTCTCTATAATATTAGTAATGTATATGCATGTGTGTATATATATATATATATGAAGTGTATATATTCTCTCTTTTGTAGTTTCATCACTTTTCTTCTCTTTATCTTGCAGTTATGGATTCGAGCAAGAAGGCCGAGATGAAGACAAAGTTAAAAGCCGAGTTAAAAGACGCAAGGATGGAAAACAAGTTGCTCGAAGACAAAGTTAAAAGCCGAGTTAAAAGTCTCAAGGATGGAAAACAAGTTGCTCGAAGACAAAGTTGTTGAACTGGAGGTGCAGGTGGAGGAACTCCAACAGGCTTTGGAGGAGGCAAAAATGGAGATACATCATTTAAGGAAAATTGTATAATCACGACTTTCTTTGATTATGTAATTTTAATTTTATTTTGATTATGTATTGATTTTAATTCATTCGGACTGAAAGGCCTTATGTTTGGACTTCGATTATGTTTAGAATTTTATTGTATTTTATGTGTTTATTTTTTTAGGCTGCAGTTCTGGTCCCAGAACTAGGGCTGCAGCCTAAAACAATAAAAATTATAGTCTAAAACTGACCGCTAACTCCGACTAAAAGTCCAAAACCGACCAATACTGACCTTATGTTTCAAGTATAACCGATCGCTTTCGTATAAAACTTACCGCATTTGTATAAAACCGACTGTATACACATATGGCCGGTTTTACAATTAAAGTATCAGAAGTTTTTTCTACACACACATATTAGAACTGACCAAAGAAACCTTAGTGGTCGGTTTATAAACCGACCCTAATGGTTGGTTTTTTGCTGATGTCATAAATAGTAAAAAAACATTCTCGTTTCAAAGATTTTCAGCCACTTTTTTATTATTCTTTTTTCTAAATTTGATTAGTACTAAGTTTTATGATTTAATTAAACAAAAATCAATTTTTTAATATAATTTTACATAATTTTCAATAATTATATATTATTTTAGGCAATAAAAAACAATAAAAATAACAAACAATTAAATTTACCAACTTAAAAAATATGAAAATTTTCTAATTTCATAGTGTTGACTTTCTTCATAAGAAACAACATTAAAAAATGTTTTTATATTTTTTTAAAAAATTTCTAATATCGTGTAATTAATGCATAATTAAGTGTCATTTTTAAAAAAAATTTGTAAAATAATGTAATACCATGATTTTGACCAATTCTCGAACTATTTATGTTGTATATTGTATATAAAGTCAAGGTATGTCTTCAAAAATCTTAGTTGACAACATTTAAATACGATTTATGGAGAAATCAGAGTATCTGGATTACAAAATAATACAATTCGTAGCCATTTATCAAAATGTCCAAAATTATCCTTTGTTAATATTTTTGCAAAAATTATGTTACAAACAAACCTTACGAATTGAAACATCACTTTAAAATGACTAAGCACAATTGATCATTTTAATAATTAAGTGTTTTAAATTTTTGTGTAGTTAAAAATTATTATAAATATAACCGACTAATTTGGTCGGGTTTAAATGGAGGGAAATGGAAATATTTTAATTTTCAATAAAATAATATGGTCGGTTTTAAAATGGACGAAAACATTCTAATTTTCAGGGAAATTTCAATATCGCGCCAATTTTAAAACCGACCATTCTAACCCGACCCATGTATAAGTTAACGGTCGGTTTTGGGACTGATTAGGGTAAAATTAGTCGCAGTTTCCCCTTTTTCTTTTTATCGCTTTTACTCCCATTTCTCTCTTTTCTCCCTTTTCTGTCTTTTGCCTCAATTGTCAAAACTCAATAATATGGGTCTCAATTATGTGATTTCTCTGCTGATTGCACTTTTCTTGCTGCTTAACTGCTCATCCACTGCCGAAAATCCCAAAAAAATGTGGAATCGAAGAGCTTTAAGTACTAGGTTTGTAAGTGGGTTTCGAAGATGGGGTTCCATGGAGGTATCTACTTGTTTTCAAGCATGGTTGTCTCGATTTTACAACTTGTTTGTATTTACTTGTTCCAATTTAATATATATATATATATATATATATATATATATATATATATATATATATATATATATATATATATCTACTTGTTTCCATGGGTTTTATTAGTCTAATCCTTACTTGTTTACTTCTATTTTTGTATTTATTTTGCTTTAATATATGAAATTTGTTTCCAAATGACTTTGTTTTTAGATAATTTTCAAAATGGGTTTTGTTTTCGAAATGGGGTAATGACTTTGTTTAATTTGTTTTGTTTAGGTAACTTTGGGCTGTGGGAATATATTTGTTGAGATGATGATATAACTTTGTTTTGTATAATTATGTGAATTATGCTTATATTAATTGTTGCGAATTGGTAAATGTTATATGAATTGGTAAATACATGTGATGAAAAGTGTATGTACGTATACGTGCATGCATGAGATTGTGTAATTGGTCGGATATATGTACTTTATACATTTACATGATTTTGATCACTCTTACTTTGTAGGTTGTTTGGTGTTTTTTGTTGGTGTGTATGCTTGTTATCACTATCTCGGCACTAATGGCTAGAGTAGGTGCTAAAGGCAAGGGAAAGAAGAAGGCACGTGCTACAAATACAAGTCGGCCTACGAGTCGGGGTAGACGAAGAACTAGTCGTCATTTGAGGGATGAACCCGAAGAGGAGGATGGCGAAGATGAGCAGGAAGATGAGCAGCAAGATGTTAATGAAGAGGAACATGGAGGATGTTGGTTGTCCAGCAAGAAGCAGCACGACGAGCTCGAATAATTGCAACACCAGTTCGGCGTACACATTCAATCGGAATTTAGGGAACTCCACCAACACACCCTCATGCCATAAATATATCGAGTGGATAGTAAGTTTCCTCTCTCGTTGTAATTCGTTGAATAATAAGGCATATTAATGGACTAATTAAGCATGAATATGTTAGGGAATATGTAATTAAGCATGGATATTTTTATGTTTGTAATCAAGTACAACCAAAACAATAGACAATTTGAATTCCCTTGATTGGTATTAAAAGACACTGCTTAGTATCAAGTTGTTGTTGTCATTGTTATTATTGAGTTGTCATTGTTATTATTGATTTATAGTATCAAGGATCCGGTGGCTAAAAAAAACGATGTTACAAATCGTGCGATCAACGTGGCCACGTCGTTTGTTTACCTATAGGGATATTGTGGAGAAGAACCCAAAATGGATTACGGATGTGATAGCCGAATTCAATGTAAGTCAAATACTATATATATATGTGTGTGTGTGTGCATGTGTGTGTGTGATTTTATGATGCTTATCTTTTTTTTTTTGTAGAATTATTACACACACAAGGAGGATGAAAAAACAGCCGAGGGTGCTTATGAGAGTATTTATAAGCATGTTCAAAGCGAACTTAAGCACACATTAAATGAGGCGAAAAAAAAGGCCAAGGCAGATGAAAAGAGGTTAAACAAAACCCTTTTTGATGTTAACCCGGGTTATTTTGATGATGATTTTTGGAAGGAGCTTGTGGAGTACTAGAATAGCGGTCCCCATGCTCATCGCTCCGAAGTTGGTGCCAAGAACAGAAAAAATTTGAAGACTTTGCATAGTTCGGGTGCAAAGTCATTTACGGAGATGGAAGATGTATGTTTTGTCTTTTGTTGGTTATGTTTACTAACATTTTGATGTTTTGTTGTAATTTTGAATACTTGTGATTTGTAGGAATACGTGGACAAGGTTGGAAACCCCCCCAAGGTTGGTGGTATAAGAAGACTCATTTGAAGAAAAATGGTAAAAAAGTGGCGATAGATGAGCTTCCATGTGATTCGGATTTCCTGACCGATGAAAGCCGATTGATTGTGGTATAAATTTAAACCCTTTCCTTCCTAATTTAGTATATGTATATGTTATTTATAATACTTTTAATTTTATTTTGTATATATAGGTTCGATATGCGGACATAGTCGAGCGAAACCGGGACTGGTTTGCGAGTCAACCCGGCGGGGAGGAAGAAGCTACTCATCCTATACAATGGTGGCTTGAAGCAACTGCCCCGGGGTGTGCAAGACCCCCGAGAAATCAGCTTATTGGTTATACACAGATCCCGACGTCCATTCTCATCCCATATCTTGCGGCAAATTATCGAGCCCAACGTATTGGTGGTGCAGGTACTTCAAGCCAAGCTAATCAAGGATCGGTTATTCCGGATCCCCTATTCATCAATGTAGTGAGGAATGTCTTACAAGAAGCACAAGCAAATCTGTTAGGTCCCAAAGTATCGTAGAAGGGGGGGTTGAATACGATACTACCAAAAAACTGAACACTCGAAGGGGTGTTACAACTTCTAATCCGATGGATTAGCTTCAAAACCTGAACACTCCTAAGGATAGGTTAGGCACGAGGACCTTCTACCCGACACTTCCTGAAAGCGGGCTAAGCCGACTTTCCTACTAGATGGACTGTCTAGCAGCTTACACTCCTAAGGATAGTTTAGGCACGAGGACCTTCTACCCGACACTTCCTGAAAGCGGGCCAAGCCGGCTTTCCTACTAGATGGACTGTCTAGCAGGTTACACAGAGAAGATATAAGAGAGAGAAAAGAGAGTTGTGTGTTGAGGTTTGTTTTGAAATGAAATACAATAGGCCTATTTATAGATTTTAGAAAGTTATTATTTGACACTATTCCAACAACCCCCAAATAGTAACCGAGCACTATTCCAATAACCCCCAAATAGTAACCGGGCACTATTTCACCAACCCCAAATAGTAACCGTTGGGTACTATTCATATGAATAGTACTATTGATATGAATAGTGATTACGGATACTATTCACATGAATAGTAATTTCAGATACTATTCATTTTCCTCTTAATTTGACATCCATAAATATTCAGCTTCCAACTAACCAGAGGATATCAATACTGCTCTAAACTCAATCATACCTCTTGAACAATTTTTCTGAGTTAGATACTTCGATTCTTTTGTGAAGTGTTGACGCCTAGTGCAACTGGTCTGGTTCATAGACGACTAACATTCACTCGTGGTCTTCATATCATGTCTTTAAGAACACTGCTAAGAATTGTGCAATCATAAAAACTTTATCACTGGAATCTTTTGGCCCTTCAACAAAATCGTCTGTACATCTTATTTTGTCACTGAGGCTTGATCATGTTAATGAACTTCTTTCATCGACTTGATCCTTGTTGATGCCTGTTCTTCAAATTTCACGATCCCTGTATAGAGTTAATATTATTTATCTTTTATCCTAGTTGAGTTATATATGTCTCTATTACATATTACATTACATTATGCTTTACAATCTCCCCCATTTGATTGTTAGGGTTTAACAAGCAAATTCTTAGAGGATAACTCAACTGATACAACAAAATAAAATACAAAGATAAATAATATTAAAGTGCATTCTGGATCATATATATACATTTTCCAGATTTCTAAAATTTGAACAAGTACAAGACAAATTGTTCCTCTAGACTGAACATATCTTCAAGTTTGCCTTGCTTTCTTTCCACATAGCACTAATACTCTCATTAGCTTTTCCTTTCCCAAAATAAAGTTAATTCCGTGTCAACAACCTTTTCTTGCCCTTACGCATAGTAGATTTTTCATGATCATCCAACTTCTCCCCCTCAGTTGGGTTATCCTCCAGAGTAGTAGGATGTGGAGTTGGTAAATTAGACGAAGATGGCTTTACCAAGGAGTTGATTACATCATTAAACTGGGTTGCCATGGTATTCAATTGAACCTGGAATACATCATGTTGCATAAGTTGCAATTTTTTGATTTCTGCAATGGACTTACAGATATTTGACAACGCTTTCTCCATTGTTTGGACCCGTGTAAGGAGTCTGCTGTATTCCTTTCTGGTTATAGGTGCATGTGGTTGAGTAGGTTGCTCACTCGTACGTTTTGCAGGTGTTTCACTCAACACTCTATATTCACTCGGTTTAGTGGTTTGGGTTACACTTACATGTTCTGTTTGTGTTTCCCTCAACTCTCTTCCAGAGCTTCCACCGAGATGTGTACCTACAAATGAAATTATCCTAGCCCCTTTTTCAGAGGTCACAGATGGTGCAATGAAAGTTCGTGAGCTTCCATCCTCGCGTGAAGCGAGTTGCGCCGACCACTGGTAAAGAGTGGTAAATCTCGAAAGAGATCCAGAGATTTTCCCTCTGGGAGGTTAAAACTTGAATCGATTAAATGGCACAAAACCCAAGTTTCCCTCGTATGTCTGTGAAGACACTTGGTTCATAAAGAACCACCTACTGATGGATCTTTCTATAAAATGGAAGATTCACCAGCAGTTATTGAGGTAGGTAATTCCACCTCGGATGCCTGTGAAGGCATTTGATCTTTAGAAAGATCATCAAGCACTCTTATGTTCCATGAAATGGAACTCAAGATAGTTGCTCCCGTCAATTCAACCTCATTTACATTTTCACTCATTGGATAAGGAAGAATTGTTTCACTAACAGTTGCCGTTACCTCAGGTTCATTGGGTTTACTCCGTTTAGAATTAGGTAGAGCGGCTGATGTAACTAACTCCTTATGTGCTTCTGCTGAGGCACTATCTCCCACAAAAGTGTTGATGGATGGTCGTTTAAGTGATAAATGAGGTGTAGGAGTTTGTTGTGTTTGTAGAATGGGCTCTTCGACCTGTGTTAGAGTCGGTGGGATTTCTTCCTCTTGGTCGGCTGTAGAAACTGTATTTCCTGTGACACATCAGGGAATACAGAGGTTGGAATAGCAGAGATTGAAATATTACCTTGTCGTATACCTGCTCTCACTGGTCTTGGTAACAACGGAAGTGGGACAGTCTTTAGATATTCAGTTAGGACTGTAGGCACATCCGTATATTTCTTTTTGCTTATGTAATTAATTACATTCATCTTCATGGAAGAACATTCCACCTTTTGACCATTTTCCAAGCGTGCCCTGTCTTCATCATTCAAAAAATCATTTAATATTAGTTGTAGAAACCTTGGATATAGACATTTGACATTTTGAGTCTGAACATCTCTTCTTCCTAAGTGTTTCATCTTTAAAATGATTTGACCAAGCACTATTTTTCCAAAATTAATCCTCAAATTATTGGCGACCGCATACCCTATTTTTTGAATAAATTCAGGTATTCGATCTTGATTTTTTCTATCTGAGGAAAAAACATAGTTAAGAGTGTGAAAGAAGAAATTCCAGTACTGGGTTAGAAACGTTCTAGATAGATTACCAGTATTGAAATTGCCATCTTGGTACCTTATAAAATGAAAGAACATTTCAATATGTTCAGGTGTAGGATCAGAAACAAGATTTTCCATAGGAAAATGAAGAATTCGATTAACATCTCGTTAAGTGACCCTAATCGACCTACCAAATAGTCGATATGTGAATGCACACCCGTCCTGTCCAGAAGTGTTAACCGCACTGCAATATAGTTCACGCAATGCATCATGGTTAAGCTGCACTAGTGGAACTAAAGCATAGAGAATTAATGAATGTTAATTCAGAAATTGTGTCCAAGCCCGAAATTGCTCATGCAGAATGGTTTCGATTTGCTGAATGGATATAGGATTAACTTTAGCAATTAAAAAACTTCCCTGTAATGCCATTTTCAAAACTTTGAGGAAATTCAAAAATAAGGGTTAGTTTTTATAAAGGATGATGTATAAAGCAAGAATATGAAATCCGATCTAAAAACCACCAGCTAGATTGAGAGATCTTTCCGATCAAAGCTCGAAATATTCAGCAATTGTGTGTATATGCTCTGAATATCTGAAAAATGATGATGTTAAACACAAACAAAACTCATCATTTATTAAGTTTCAAGGACTAGTGGGGTAGGTGAGAGCGTGACAGGTTAGGTTAGAAAAGAAATTAAATGCATTTATCACCGCTCAATAATTCTAACCAAACAACCTAACCAGCCGAAAAACATCTTATCACCGAAACCTGTCAGCCAAAAAATCTTATCACCGAGACCTATCAGCCTATGTACACACACATACACATATTTAATACTTCTAATTATTATGGATTTAAAAATAATCACGCAGTAAATCAAGAATTAATCCACAATAATCAGATAAACTCACAATTAAATAGAAATAAAATTAACAAAATATCATTAATTGATATATGTCAATAAAATATTTATTTAATTATACTACAATGATATCTCCAGAATAATCATGCAGATAAACAAATAAAACAAACAAAATCTAGAGAATGAAATTCACTGGCTGCAAGTAAATTGAACAGACATTTTAAAAGATCATGTGAAATTTAACATACCAAGCTCACTTACCAACCTTGAAAAGGTTGCTTCATCCAAAGCTTTAGTAAAAATGTCTTCCAACTATTTTTCACTAGGAACAAAATGCATTTCCACAGTGCCTTCCATCACATGCTCCCTGATGAAATGGTATCTGATGTTTATGTGCTTGGTTCTAGAATGCTGCACTGGATTCTATGATATTGCAATTGCGCTAGTGTTATCACAGAAAATTGGGATCTTTTCAACTTTAACTCCATAGTCAAGTAGTTGATTTCTCATCCATAGAGTCTGTGAACAACAAGTCCCAGCTGCTATGTATTCAGCCTCTGCAGTTGAGGTAGATACTGAGTTCTGCTTCTTACGGAACCATGAGACCAGCTTGTTTCCCAAGAATTGACAGGTTCCTGTCGTACTTTTTTTATCCATTTTGCAACCTGCATAATCTGCATCTGAGTAACCAATTAGATCAAAACCAGAATCTCTAGGGTACCAAATGCCAAGGTTTGGTATTCCCTTGAGATATCTGAAAATCCTTTTAGTAGCTACTAAGTGAGATTCCTTAGGATCAGCTTGAAATCTAGTACATAAACATGTAGCAAATATAATATCAGGTCTACTAGCTGTTAAGTATAAAAGAGATCCAACCATGCCCCTATAGCTTGTCATGTCCACCTTCTTTTCCTTACTATTCAGTTCAAGCTTAGTGGCAGTGGCCATGGGTGTTTTTGCAGAAGAGCAATCTGCTAAATCAAAACTTTTTAAAAGATCATAAACGTATTTTGTTTGACTTATAAAAATTCCCTCATTCACTTGTTTAACTTGTAAACCAAGAAAATGAGTTAATTCACCCATCATACTCATTTCATATCTACTTTGTATGAGTTTGGCAAATCTCTTGCAAAGTTTCACATCTGTAGACCCAAATATTATATCATCTACATAAATTTTGAAAAGTATCATAGAGCCATTGACATTTCTATAAAAGAGAGTTTTATTAATCGTACCTCGAATGAAGTTATTCTCTATAAGGTACTGTGAGAGTGTGTCATACCAGGCTCTAGGTGCTTGCTTCAGGCCATAGAGTGCTTTGAGTAGAAAGAACACATATTCTGGAAAGTCTGGATCTTCAAAACCAGGCGGTTGACTAACATACACCTCCTCCTCCAGAATACCATTCAGAAATGCACTCTTGACATCCATTTGATAGACTTTGAAATTGGCATACGCTGCATAGGCTAGGAAGATCCTTATTGCTTCTAACCTTGCCACTGGAGCATACATTTCTTCAAAATCAATTCCTTCCTCTTGACAGTAGCCTTTAGCAACTAATCTAGCTTTATTCCTTATGACTATGCCATTCTCATCCATCTTGTTCTTGAATACCCACTTAGTGCCAATCACTGATTTGTCTTTAGGTTTGGGTACAAGTTTCCATACTTCATTTCTTTCAAACTGGTTTAGCTCTTCTTGCATTTCTAAAACCCAGTCTGGATCCAGAATAGCATGTTCAACTCTCTTTGGTTCCTCTTTGGATAGAAAACTGCTATATAAGCATTCTTCTTGAGTTGCTCTTGTGGTTTGGACCTTTGCATTAGGATCTCCAATGATAAGCTCAAATGGATGATCCCTGGTCCATTTTCTTTGTGGTGGTAAGTTTGACCTTGATGAAGTGGCTTCATTTTCTTTGTGTTGATCATTGTGGCTTATTGTTGAGTTTTGACTGTGAGAAACTCCCCTTGAGTGTATGGCCCTAGAGATTGATGGAGTTCTTGCAGATTCATCAAAATATGTTTCTCTTTGATTTCCAACTGATGGTGTAAGTTGCTCTTCAACAGGTGGTTCATTCTGCACTTCAACTGACGATCCTTGTCTGTTTCTCACACCATTTGATCTCCATTCTTCATCATCATCTTCACTTTCTTCACCACTTCTCTCATTCTCAAATGAGAGAGACTCATGAAAACCTTCATCTACTAGACCAGATATTTTCTTGTCATCAAAGACAACATGTATGGACTCCATTACAATGTTTAGTCTTTGGTTGTAGACTCTGTAGGATTTTCCAGCTGAGTATCCAACAAAGATAGCTTCATCTGCCTTTGAATCAAATTTTCCATGATGCTCACCATGATTTTTCAGTACAAAGCATTTGCATCCAAAGACATGCAGAAAGTTGATTGTTGGTTTCTTGCCTTTGAAAAGTTGATAAGGTGTCATGCCTTTTGCTTGATTGACCAAAGAAATATTCTGAGTGTAGCATGCAGTGTTTATAGCTTCTGCCCAGAAGTATGTTGGTAGCTTAGACTCTTCAAGCATTGTTCTTGCAGCTTCAATTAGAGTTCTGTTCTTTCTTTCCACTACACCATTTTGTTGAGGAGTTCTTGGTGCAGAGAATTCTTGGATAATTCCTTCTTCTTCACAAAACTCTCTTATTACAGAATTCTTGAACTCAGTTCCATTGTCACTTCTGATTGACTATCTTGATGTGATTTATAATGACTTCACCCGCCTTATCCTTAGAGTACAGAAAGAATGTCCAAAAGAATTTTGAGAAATCATCAATAATCAGAAGACAGTATTTCTTCTTTGAGATTGACAACACATTGACTGGTCCAAAGAGATCCATGTGAAGTAGTTGCAAGGGTTGATCAATTGATGACATTGACTTTGATTTGAAAGAGGCCTTCTTCTTCTTCCCTTTTTGGCATGCATCACACAATCCATCATTGGAGTAATCCAATTTTGGAATACCTCTAACCAAATTCTTCTTTACCAACTCATTCATTGCTTTAAAACTCAAGTGTGACAGTATTTTATGCCAAAGCCAACCTTCATCTACACTTGCCTTGCTGAGAAGATATGTAGTCATGTTTGCATTTGTTGAATTGAAGTCAGCAATGTACACATTTCCTCTTCTATCTCCTGTCAACACTACCTTGTTGTCACTTTTCTTGAAAATGACACAAGCTTCAGATGTGAACCAGAAATTCTGGCCTTTATCACACAGTTGGCTGACACTTAGCAAGTTATGCTTACGTCCATCAACCAGTGCTACTTCTTCAATGACAACATTCCCTTGTGAAATCAAGCCATATCCTCTAGTATATCCTTTGCTGTTGTCTCCAAAGGTAATGCTAGGGCCAGCTCTCTCCTCAAGCTTAGTGAGCAGGGTAGAATCTTTAGTCATGTGCCTAGAACAACCACTGTCCAGATACCAAAGATTCTTTCTATTTCCCTGCACACATCAAAACAAAATCAAGTTGATTTTGGTTCCCAAGTTTTCTTGGGTCCTGCCTTGTTAGCCTTTTTCTTATTTTTCAAGCCCTTACTACCCAGGGGTTCTGATTGAGTTAAATCAACCTTAACTCTTGGTGTAGGTTTCTAAAAAATAGGTTGTTTCACTTGCTCACATGCATTAAAACTAGATGTATAATTTGGCATAGTCTGTGCAGACATGTTATTCATCGTCCATGGCAACTAAGGCATATTAAAAGCATTGTAATATGGATTATACATGAATGGAATGTTAGCATAATGACTAGATGCATGAGCAGGCTGGACAAACATGTTTGGCATAACATTCATAGCAGGCATAGGTACTGACTTAGGCATACTAGGCACAAAAGCATTCTTAACCGATTTACAATTGACAAATAAATGATTAACACTACCATAGTTCACACATTCCTTTCGAGGAGCATATTTATCAGGTGTGTAATTACTATGTTTGTTAATTCCTACCTTGTCATTTCTATTCTTCTTATTAACCTTAGCCTTAGGTTCAGTCTTTTCGAACTTATCCTTCAATTTCTTGATTAACAAGTTTCTTATGTTTCCTTGTTCAACTGACTTGGTTTTGCTACAATCTCCATTAACAAGGTTCTTATTGACAAGCCCGTACTTTTTATTCAATTTAGTTAAAGTTGCTTTGCTAACAAGCTTAAGTCTCAAAGAACATTCTTTTTCGACTAAATCACTGTCTGAAGCAACTTCCCTATCAACATCTAACTTAACTTCTCTTAATTTGTGAAAAGAATCAACTCCTTGTATACTATAAATTTCTTCAGTTTTAGCCTTTGATCTCTTCCACTTAGCAATTAAGTCTTGTTCCTGTTTTAACTTTTTTATTAAACACTCTTCTCTTTTCAGAGCCTCAAGTAACTCATTCTTAGCATCCTGGCAATCTCTTTTCATTGCTTCAAAATCAATTAGTTGAGTTTCTAACAGAGTAATTCACCTATCTTAGCATTAAGATCTTTAATCTTTTTGTTCTCCTTGTTAAACGATTTTAATGTGACATGCATGTTATACAATTCATTAGACATTTCATTAACAACATTATCACATTCATCTTTGGAAAGTTCAGTTAGGTTTGTAGAGTATACCTGGTTGCTTGCTGAACTAGCCTCTTCATCAGTTTCGTTTGCCATGAGTGCAAGATTGACAAACTCCTCTTCTGCATCTGAGTCTCCTCCAACTGCCCAATCATTATCTCTAGATACACATGCTCTTTCCTTTTGCTTGACAAGATCAAAGTATTTCTTTTTGTAATCAACAGTCTCGAACTGTTTCTTCTCTTTCTCAGCTTTGGATTTTCTGCATTCATTGACAAAGTGACCAGTAATTCCATAGCTATAGCATTTGATCTTTGATCTTTCAACCACATCCTTGTTCGGTTGATAGCTTTTTTTGAATTGCCCGACTTTTGCTGGATTTCTTTGATAGAAATGCCAAATACTCATCTAGATCTTCAGCTTCATCCTCACTTAATGCATCAGGTTCTTCAATCATCTTGCTTTTACCTTTGCTAGTTGCAGCTCCACCTTCACAAGTTCTTTGACTTGGTGTGGCTTCCACATTCTTCATCTTCTCTCCATCTTGGTTTGTTGGAATATTTGCCACCAAAGCTACACTTCCACTTTTCTTCTGGCTCTTCTCAACTTCTTCATCTTGTTGGAACTCGAGCTCATAGGTCTTTAAAATTCCATACAGTCTCTCAAGTGTGAAATCTTTGTAATCTTGAGAATTTCTCAATGAGACTGTCACTGGCTTCCATTCTTTAGGTAAAGACCTCAGAAATTTTAGGTTGGAATCTTTGGTTTCATATACTCTCCCATACAGCTTTAGCCCATTTAACAGTTTCTGAAATCTGCTAAATATATCAGTTAAACTTTCACCTGAATTAAAGTGAAAATGTTCGTACTGCTGTATGAGGAGTTGCATCTTATTCTCTCTAACTTGCTCAGTCCCTTCACAGAGTGTTTGTGTAGTGTCCCACACTTGCTTGGCAGTGGTGCAGTTTATGACATTATCGAACATGTCTTGATCAATTCAGTTGAACAGTATGTAAATGGTTTTCTTGTCCTTCTGGACTTCTTCTTTGTCTGCCTCTGTGAATTCTAATGGCAGTTTGGGAATAGGCCTTCCAGTAGCTGCAGTTCCAGCTGTTGCTCCAACTGCAGTATTAGTCTTCATAGGAATATGAGGGCCTTTCTCGATGCAGTTTACATAACCTTCAACAATGGATAAGAGATGTAAATGCATCTTTACTTTCCAGTGAAAGTAATTATCTTTGTCAAGAACTGGTATTTTCACGCCTATATCCTTCATTCCCATGGAGGTGATCTTTAAACTTCTTGTATGTTAGAAGCTTGCTCTTGATACCGATTGTTAGGTCCCAAAGTATCGTAGAAGGGGGGTAGAATACGATACTACCAAAAAAATAATTCCGAGAATATATCTTTATTGATAATAAACTCGAAGGGGTGTTACAACTTCTAATTTAATGGATTAGCTTTAAAACCTGAACACTCCAAAGGATAGTTTAGGCACGAGGACCTTCTACCCGATACTTCCTGAAAGCGGGCTAATACGACTTTCCTACTAGATGGACTGTCTAGCAGCTTACACTCCTAAGGGTAGTTTAGGTACGAGGACCTTTTACCCGACACTTCCTGAAAGCGGGCTAAGCCGGCTTTCCTACTAGATGGACTATCTAGCAGCTTACACAGAGAAGATATAAGGGAGAGAAGAGAGAGTTGTGTGTTGAAATGAAATACAACAAGCATATTTATAGGTTTTAGAAGGTTACTATTTGACACTATTCCAACAACCCCCAAATAGTAACCGAGCACTATTCCAACAACCCCTAAATAGTAACCGGGCACTATTTCACCAACCCCAAATAGTAATCATTGGTTACTATTCATATGAATAGTACTATTCATATGAATAGTACTATTCTTATGAATAGTGATTTCGAATACTATTCACATGAATAGTAATTTTGGATACTATTCATTTTCCTCTTAATTTGACATCCATAAATATTCAGCTTCCAACTAACCAGAGGATATCAATACTGCTCTAAACTCAATCATACCTCTTGAATAGTTTTTCTAAGTTAGATACTTCGATTCTTTTGTGAAGTGTTGACGCCTAATGCAACTGGTCTGGTTCACAGACGACTAACATTCACTCGTGGTCTTCATATCGTGTCTTTAAGAACACTGCTAAGAATTGTGCAATCATAAAAACTTTATCACTGGAATCTTTTGGCCCTTCAACTGAATCGTCTGTACATCTTATTTTGTCACTGAGGCTTGATCATGTTAATGAACTTCTTTCAGCGACTTGATCCTTGTTGATGCCTGTTCTTCAAATTTCACGATCCCTGTATAGAGTTAATATTATTTATCTTTTATCCTAGTTGAGTTATATATGCCTCTATTACATATTACATTACATTATGCTTTATAAAATCCGGGCGCCTACCATACTCCACCAACCTTTGAACAAGTCACAAATATCGCCAATGCCGCTCTAGAAATGCAAAGGAACCCGTAAATAGGGTCACAAGCATTTTCTAATGCTATTGTTGGTGAGGTAACTCGATTTGTTGGAGAAATCCTCCAATCGATTTATAACAAATATGAAAATGCAAATGCGGAGGTAAATAAATATAAGAATTTTTCAAGTCACATTTTAGTTTAGTTATTACTATAAATGTTAGTGTAGTTTTGAATATATATTAAGTCTCGTCTACTCTTATATTTAGGCGATAAGGAGGGCTGAAGGTGGTGCCGATGATGGGGGAGAGGACGATGGAGGAGAGGGACATGATAATGAAGAAGATGATGGAGGATACGATGCTTTTGAAGAAGAGGGTAATGGAGAAGAGGGTAATGGAGAAGAGGAAGAGGAAGAGGGTAATGGAGGAGAGGAAGAGGGTAATGGAGGAGAGGAAGAGGGTAATGAAGGGTTTGATAATAACCAAGAGTAGCCGGTTGTTAAGTTTTTAAAAAATTGCAAGTAAATTAAGTTTGCTATATTTTGGAAAACTTGTGGTTTAATGTTAATGTATGTATTTGGTTTTGATGGATTATACTCGTGGTTCAATGTAAAATTGATGGTTGTTATGTACTTGTTTTGTTGGTACTGCTTTTGCTTGAATCTTATAGGTAATATTGCACAGGGGAACCAGAACTGCAGCTAAAAAAAATAAATTGCAGACTAAAACCGACCATTTAATCCGACTAAGTAACTAAAATCGACCGTTTTTGACCATTCGTGTGCCCAGCAAACCGACCGAATTATGAATAAACCCGACCGTCTTCATGTTAAACTGACCGAAGTCATAATTGTGATGGTCAGTTATATTTGGTCGGATTACAATCCCCCTGATCAAAATCCGACCACAGTGGTCGGCGATTAAACCGACCAGTTAAAACCGACCAATATTTAAGATTCATTTTATGTAGAACCCGACCACTTTCATAATTGTTTTGGTCGGTTGTATTTGGTTGGTTTAATTGCTCTCTGGAATAAATCGGACCATTATGGTCGGATACTAACCCGACCATTAAAATCGACCAAAACAGGTCTAAATACGTGGGTAGTGACGTGGCGGCCCCACTTACGTGGCACTGAAGTGGGGCCGCCACGTCAGTGGGTCCCGCCTACGTGTCACTGACATGTCACTGTTATGGGTCCGCCACGTCATGTGGGGCCCATGACACGTGGCGCTGAAAGCCATTCCTTGGTCAATTGAAGTCAACGATAAAACCGACCATTATTGTACAAACCCGACTAGGTTTAACCCGACCAATTAAAATCGGCTGTTAAAGACAAAACCGACCGTTACTGTACTAAATTCGACCGTTGAAACGGTCGAAAATGACTCTGTTTCTTGTAGTGATAGTAATAGCATATAATTAAGTTACCAGGTCAGAATATATTATCACAATTAGAGTTCAAATCATCAGCTTACTAGGACCATTAATTTTCTCAAGTAGACAGGACTCCATTGTATTCTCTTGGTCAAGAGTGCCCAAACCATCTGCATCTTTACTAGTTATACACATTGGAATGCTTAAAAATAACTAGCATAACTGAACATTCCTACATATATGTACACACACATTATTGTATAACCTTCATTAATTTGTACACAGCAACGCTTCCATTTCTTTGATTTGCTGTTGACAGGTTTTTCTTCCTATAGGAGACTGTGGGGAGGTGCCAGCAGCAGCACCATCTACACCGGCACAGGCACCACCGCCACTTTCAGATGTTGCACCAGCACCACCCGCAGTACTACAAAAACAGCAACAACAGGCGTGCCTTGTCAATATTTATTAGGCAATATTTGTTATCATGATACCAATATTTGTAAGGCAATATTTGTTATCATGATAATTTACTTATATTATTATTTACTACAAGAAAAACGGCTAAATTCGACCGAATTTTTCGGTCAAATTTAGCTAAATTCGACTGATATCGGTCGAATTTAGCAAAATCCGACCGAATTTCTGCTGGTCATATTTAAGCGGGTCAAATTTAGTAAATCGATCATATTTAGGATAAATTCGACCAATTAATTCGGTCGTATTTATGATAAATTCGACCAAATTTGGTGGAAATTGATATTAATTAAATTCGACCGATTTTAGTCGAATTATAAATTCGACCATAAAATCCAAAATTTTGAAAATTTCAAATTTTGATAAAAAATTCAAAACTGTAAAATTTGGCGCCCGAAGTGCACTAAATTCAACCAAATTTGGTCGGATTTAGTATCCTAAATTCGATTGAAAATAGTCAAATTTATATACTAAATTCGACCAAATTCAGTCGAATTTAATGTGCACTAGTTAAAAAAAAGGCATCTTATTCGTAATCGCAAGTATGTTGTCTCTGCTTCTTATTCGCAATCGCATAAGTCTAACTCCTACTCCTAAATAAAAGTTAGTTCTTTTGATAATTCCAGTTCCGGTTATGGTTGTAACCCCGGATAATACTCAGTAAACTTGTACAATCCTTTATCTATCGACACAAAAACAGTGTAGTGACTTTAAATTGTACACATAATTGGTTGCGGCACTTAATCTAACACCTTAAGTGCAAAACTAGAAAAACACACAATCAAAAGAACTACCAAATCGCATCATTTAAAAAAATAATAAATTTAAATACTCACAACTATTATTTTAAAACAAATTCTAATCTCAAGATCAATACATCAATACATGTGCGTATATATAAGTTCTTCAGCTTTCTGAGTTTTGAGTTCTTCAGCTAAATTTGGAGTTTGTGATTGTGTGGGTAGGGGAGGGGGAGGGGCCGAGGATTTGGGGGTAGGGGTGGGAGTGGGAGTGGGAGTGGGGGTGGGGGTGGGGGTGGGGGTGGGGGTGTGGGGCAATTAGGGGGGGCGGGGTGGGTTTATGTTTGTGTGTGTATATATATATATATTATATATATATTTTAGGGATATTTACATAAATACATAAGATTTTAACAATTACTTCCAATTTTACTACCATCCAACTATCTTTTCACTTCTATAAAATCATTTTTTCAAAAATACTACCTCATTATAATTTTATGTTTTCAATATTCCAAAAATACTACCTTGCTCAATTGCAACTTTTGCAACCTCATTTGCAACTTCCAGTTTTCAAATTTCTGATTTCAAGTTCTGGGGTTCAGATGACATTTTCTACCACTTTTTTGGAATCTAGATATATATATATATATATATATATATATATATATATATATATATATATATATATATATATATATATATATATATATATATATATCTGAACCCCAGAACTTGAAATCAGATATCTGTAGCATCTCAGTTGCAAATGAGGTTGCAAGGCCCCGCCAGAGGCACTCATAATTGGTGAATTTGGGTTGCAAGGCCCCTCCAGGGGCACTTGGTGGATTTCTGATTTTGCAACTTTCAGTATTCAGTTGCAACTTTTGCAACCTCAGTTGCAACCTCAGTTGCAACAGTTGCAACTTTTGCAACCTCAGTTGCAACAGTTGCAACTTTTGAAACCTCAGTTGCAACATCAGTTGTAACTTTTGCAGTCTCAGTTGCAACCTCAGTTGCAACAGTTGCAACTTTTGCAACCTCAGTTGCAACTGCGGTTTGCAACCTCAGTTGCAACTTTTGCAACCTCAGTTGCAACTGCGGTTTGCAACCTCAGTTGCAACTTTTGCAACCTCAGTTGCAACTTTTGCAACTGAAAACTGAAAGTTGCAAATCAGATATTTGTAGCATCTCAGTTGCAAATGAGGTTGCAAGGCCCCGCCAGAGGCACTCATAATTGGTGAATTTGGGTTGTAAGGCCCCGCCAGGGGCACTTGGTGGATTTCTGATTTGCAACTTTCAGTATTCAGTTGCAACTTTTGCAACCTCAGTTGCAACTTTTTCAACCTCAGTTGCAACTGAGGTTGCAACAGTTGCAACTTTTGCAACCTCAGTTGCAACATCAGTTGCAACTTTTGCAACTTTTGCAACCTCAGTTGCAACTGCGGTTTGCAACCTCAGTTGCAACTGCGGTTTGCAACCTCAGTTGCAACTTTTGCAACCTCAGTTGCAACTTTTGCAACTGAAAACTGAAAGTTGTAAATCAAAAATCCACAAATTATGAGTGCCCCTACGGGGCCTTGCAAATGAGGTTGCAAAATTTGAAAACTGGAAGTTGCAAATGAGGTTGTAAAAGTTGCAACAGAGGAAGGTAGTATTTTTGAAATTTTGAAAACAAGGTCGGTATTTTTAGAATTTTAGAAAGGTTGGTAGTATATATTTAAAAATCTAATAGTTGACATGGGTAGTTTTAAACTTATCCCATTATTTAAATGAATGGCTAGGATTCATATTCGTTGTTTTAAGGGCTCAGATTAACTACTAATTCATCAATTCATGTAACTAAATGGACCAATGAGAGATGGCCACGTAGACATTAAATTCGACTAATATATGGTCGAATTTATGAGCTCGGCTAAATTCGATCGAATTCGGTCGAATTTAATATTTGGTGGAAATTTAGTTGAATTTATTATTTTAAAAATAGGAATAAATGTCAAAAAATTAAATAAAATAGAAAAAAAGCAAAATTTTTGTTCAGAATTTATAATCACCCACGAAGTCATACCACCAAATTTTATGTTCAAAAAAAGGCATTTTTCCTATTTTTATTTAATTTTTTAATTTATTTTACGAACTAGTTAAAAATGGTGAAAAAATTTAAAAAATTGAAAATTAGTGAAAGTACGATAAGATTCATCACACAAAAAATAGTGAGTATGAATACTTTGGTGTATATGAGTTTTAAATTAAATCTTGGCTTTTTTTTTTTATTTAATTTTTTTATTTACTTTCCGAACTTGTTGACCGTTAAATTACAAAACCAAATTAATTTATTTTTTCCTAAAATTTTGACAATAACATTAAAAAATATGGATCTTGACCTCCGTACGATTGGGTCCTCGAGAAATATTTTTAAAAAAATTGAAACACTAAATCCTGACGAAACCCTATTTTGGGGTTCTAGTCAAAGTACTAGTTGACCGTTAAATTACCATACCAAATTAATTTATTTTATTCTGAAATTTTGGCAATAACATTAAAAAAGATGGATCTTGACCTCCGCATGGTTGTGTCATCGAGAAATATGTTTTAAAAAAGTGAAACACTAAACCCTAACGAAACCCTGTTTAGGGGTTCTAGTCAAAGTACTAATTGACCGCTAAATTATCAAACCAAATTAATTTTTTTTTAGAAATTTTGGTAATGACATTAAAAAAGATGGATGTTGACCTCCATACTATTGGGCCGTCGAGAAATATTTTT
Source organism: Saposhnikovia divaricata (assembly GCA_036435485.1). NCBI lineage: Eukaryota > Viridiplantae > Streptophyta > Magnoliopsida > Apiales > Apiaceae > Saposhnikovia > Saposhnikovia divaricata. The sequence continues at coordinate 182,007,444 of CM071595.1, forward strand.
AAAAAAAATCGAAACATTAAATCCTGACGAAACCCTGTTTAGGGATTTTAGTCAAAGTACTAGTTGACCGTTAAATTACCATACCAAATTAATTTATTTTATTCTGAAATTTTGGCAATAACATTAAAAAAGATGGATCTTGAGCTCCGCATGGTTGTGTCATCGAGAAATATGTTTTAAAAAAGTGAAACACTAAACCCTAACGAAACCCTGTTTAGGGGTTCTAGTCAAAGTACTAGTTGACCGCTAAATTATCAAACCAAATTAATTTTTTTTTATAGAAATTTTGGTAATAACATTAAAAAAGATGGATGTTGACCTCCATACTATTGGGCCGTCGAGAAATATTTTTAAAAAAATCGAAACATTAAATCCTGACGAAACCCTGTTTAGGGATTTTAGTCAAAGTACTAGTTGACCGTTAAATTACCAAACCAAATTAATTTATTTTTTTCTGAAATTTTGGCAATAACATTAAAAAGGATGGATCTTGACCTCCGTTTGGTTGGGTTGTCGAGAAATATTTTTAAAAAATTCTAAACACTAAACCCTGATGAAACCTTGTTTAGGGGTACTTCTAGTCAAAGTACTAGTTGACCGTTAAATTACCAAACCAAATTAATTTATTTTTTTCTAAAATTTTGGAAATAACATTAAAAAGGATGGATCTTGACCTCCGTATGGTTGGGTAGTCGAGAAATATTTTTAAGAAAATCGAAACATTAAACCCTGACGAAACCCTGTTTAGGGGTTCTATTCAAAGTGCTAGTCGACCGTTAAATTACCAATCCAAATTAATTTTATTTTTTTCTGAAATTTTGGAAAAAACATTAAAAAGGATGGTTTTTGATCTCCGTATGGTTAGATTGTCGAGAAATATTTTTTAAAAAAATTGAAACTCTAAACCCTGACGAAACCCTATTTAGGGTTCTAGTCAAGGTACTAGTTGACCGTTAAATTACCAAACCAAATTAATTTATTTTTTTCAGAAATTTTGGCAATAACATTAAAAAAGATGGATCTTGACCTCTGTACGGTTGGGTCGTCGGGAAATATTTTTTAAAAAATTGAAACACTAAATCCTGACGAAACCCTCTTTATGGGTTCTCGTTAAAGTGATAGTTGACCGTTAAATTTTTTTTTTCTACTCAATATTATTTTTTATTTTTTTTATAGAATGTAATATGTCTTCCGGATACTCTCATTTTTTTGTATTCTTTTACAACTAATTAGATATTTTTCAAAACAATTTTAAATTATCTAATGAGTAAAAATTCAACATTCTCTTATCATATGAATATGTTTTTTGTAAAAACTAAATTTATACATGTGATTAATGTCATCCTTCTATTTAAAAGTATTTTTTCATGATGTATACAAATATTTAAATATTTAATAATATTATTTTTGATCAAATTTGATCGAATTTGCTCTTTATTTTTTTTAAAAAAAATTAGGTTATATGCAGTATGTCTTTCCAATAACCTCATATTTTTTTTTTGAATTTTTTCAAACGAATTAGATTCTTATTTAATTTATTTAGACAATCTAATAAATAAAAATTCAAGTTTCTCATATCATATGAATATTTTTTACACAGAAACTAAATTTATACATTAGATATATATATATATATATATATATATATATATATATGTATATATATATATATATATATATATATATATATTCATGATGTGTACAAACATATAAATATTTAATAATATTGTTTCAATTTCTGAAAATAATAAATTCAACTGAATTTGGTCACATTTATTAAATTCGACCATATTTGGTCGAATTTAATTCTGGTAAATTTAACCGTTTTTGGTCAAATTTAATATTTGACCAAATTCGGTCAAATTTATAAATTCGACCTAATTTCGACCACATTCGAAAATTTTTTTTCGGCGGCAAATTTCCCACTCCCCATTAAATTCGCCCACATATTTTCGACGGCAAATTTCCCACTCCCCATTAAATTCGCCCACATTCGGTCGAATTTAGCACGTCCCAAAATATTATGGGCGGGACTTTTCCCCATTTTTTGGCGGGTGCTAAAATTCGATCGAACAAAAATAACGGTCGAATTTAGTAGCTAAATTCGACTGCCTAATTTCGACCGGTTTTAATTTCGACCAAAAACGATCGAATTTAGCTGTGTCGAATTCGGTCGACCGAATACGGTCGAATTTAGCCGCGGTCTAGTTGATTTGGTCATATTTAGCCTTTTTTTCTTGTAGTGGAAGCCTTTGCCGGTACTGATGGTTGTGCTGCTGCTGGCCCCTCCTCCTATTCTCCCCAGTCAGCAGCAAATCAATGCAATGGAAGCGTCCCTATGTAAAAATGAAGGTTATACAATAACGTGCGTGTATTTATATGTAATGATGTTCTGTTCTAGTTATATTTAAAAATTTCTATGTGTATACTACTCGTATAGATGCAGATGGTTGGGGGAACTCCACCATTTGACCATGAGAATACAATGGAGTCCTCTTTACTTCAGAAAACCAATAATCCTAGCTAGTAAGCTGATTAATTAGACTCCAGTTATGATAATATTCTGATGTGGTATCTTTTTATATATATGATTGTTATCTGATCCAAGAGATTTACATGATCTCAATCAATGTGCTGTGTCTAACGATAAAGGTTGTGAATATGGACCACCTGCCACTGTAAGCATTATTACTATGAAGAAAAAAGAGACTTTGCCATTTGTTAAACGTCTCCGTTTTGGAAAATACATATTCTACGTAAACATGGAAGAAGATGACCGAGAAGCCACACCTCCATCCTTTAAATGAACACATAGATCAAACTTGGTCACGAGTTTCATCCATATATCCATTTAAAGGACGAAAGTGTGTCTTCTCCGTCATCTTCTTGTGTGTTTCCGTAGAATAAATATTTTTCCAAATCAAAAAAATTTTAACAAACGGCAAACTCTCTTCGTTCTCCACAGTAACAATGCTTACAATGGCAGCTGGTCCCGGTTCACCACCTTCATCGTTACCGAGCACAGATCAGGAAAATCTTCTGGATTAGATAATAGTAACAGAATATAATTAAGTTATCAGGTCAGAATATATTATCACAATTAGAGTTCAAATCATCAACTTACTAGGACCATTATTTTTCTCAAGTAGACATGACTCCATTGTATTCTCTTGGTCAAGAGTGCCCGAGCCATCTGCATCTTTACTAGTTATACACATTGGAATGCTTAAAAATAACTAGCATAACAGAACATTCCTACATATATGTACACACACATTATTGTATAACCTTCATTAATTTGTACACAGCAACGATTCCATTGCTTTGATTTGCTGTTGACGGGTTTTTCTTCCTATAGGAGACTGTGGGGAGGTGCTAACAGCAGCAGCACCATCTGCACCGGCATAGGCACCACCGCCACTTTCAGATGTTGCACCAGCACCACCCGCAGTACTACAAAAATAGCAATAGCAGGCGTGCCTTGTCAATATTTATTAGGCACTACTGGTTATCATGATACCTAATATTTGTAAGGCAATATTTGTTATCATGATAATTTACTTATATTATTATTTAAAATTTTAGTAAATTAAATAATTAAATAAAAGTATACAAGCAATACTTCTATACATGCATATAAGATGTTCAGATATGACTTGTACTCTGTAGCTGAATAGAACCTGACTACATATTCATACACATTATTATATTTACTTGGTCAAGTGGTGGACTCCATTGTGTGTAGAGAGAGACAGAGACATAGACGGACATCTTGTCCATTTGGGGTATATCTTTATGTGAAACTTGGTTTGTTTTGTCATGTCCTGCATTTTATTAATTTCCATTTTTATTTCGATAATATGATGTTTTCTTTGTTCTCAATGTAGCTACTTCAAGAAGGAAAGAGTCCCTGACGAGGTGCAAAGAAATGAGTTTTCTAGGAGCTTAGAATTGCACCATACTTCTCAAGGTGTGTGTAATAACTCTAAAAAACAAAAAAAGATAAGCATAATCATAATATCACACACACACACACACACACACACACACACACACACACACATATATATATATATATATATATATATATATATATATATAAACTAAATTAAAATAGAAACTAGAAACTAAACCCTAATCCAATATTTCAACCTATTCTAATGACCAAATTAGGGGTACCCAATACAGAAAATGTATAATAATCTACCCTCTATCAAGTAAAAAAAGAGAGTCTGTTCACTGTGCTGACATGGCAGTGACGTCAGCAGTGAACAATAACTTTTTTTTTCCGCTAAATATTGGTGAGTTAATTTATGACATTTTTAGTGAAGGTGCCCTAGCGGGGCCCTTATAATAGGTGAAATATAATATATTTAGTGTTGGTTTCTAGTTTCTATTCTAAGGAAGGTTTCTATTTGAACGCTAGCTAGTGGTCAAATAGAAACCAAAGTTAGAATAGAAACTAGAAGCCAACACTAAATAAATTATATTTCATTTATTCTAAGGGCCCACCAGGGGCATCTTCATAAAAAATGTCATAACTTAACTCACCAACGTTCAGAAAAAAAAATCACTGTTCACGTTGAAGTCACTGCCACGTCAGCACAATGAACAGTATTTTTTTTTTGCTAAATAGAGGGTAGATTATTATGCGTTTTTTGTAATGGGGTACCCCTAGTTTGGTCATTAGATTAGCTTTAATTTTTGATTTGGGTCTGGTTTCTAGTATCTATTCTAATTTAGTTTCTATTAGAACAAGACCTTATAAGACAACCATGAAAACAAGTAAAATTAAAACAAATAGATACAAACAAGTTGTAAAATTTAGACAACAATTCTTGAAAACAAGTTGATACCTCCATGGAACTCCATTTTCAAAAGCCACTTACAAACCCATTTGCAGCTCTTCGATTCCTTTTTTTTTTTTTGGGATTTTCGGCAGTGGATGAGTAGTTAGGCAGCAAGACAAGTGCAATCAGTAGAGAAATCGCAGAATTAAGACCCATATTGTTGATTTTTGACAGTTGAGACTTGAGAGAGAAAAGGGAGAAAAGAGAGTTTAATTAGAGAATAAAGAAAAGGGGGAAATTGCGTTATTTACCCTATCTAGACCAGACCCGACCGTCTTCTTTTAAACCGTCGGGGTTTAGTCTGGTCGGTTTTCAAATTGGCGCAGTTTTAAACTTTTTGTGAAAATAATTTTTTTTCATTTCCCTCCAATTTAAAACCGATCACTTTAGTCGGTTCTACATAATAATTTGAAATTTTAGAAATATACTATACAATAAATTGGAGGGAATTGGTCAAAATTCCCTCCAATTTATTGTAGAGAATTTTGTTACTTTTTGTATCCGACCAATATATTATGAATACGGTCGGTTTTACTGGGAACGTAATGGTCGAGGACGGTCGGTTTTGGACTTTTAGTCGGATTAATTGGTCGATTTTAGCCTGCAATTTTTATTTCTTTTCCAGAAATGCAACCTAACAAAACACCCAATCAAAACCAATTAATACAATATAGCAACCCGAATGAATAAAAGTCTTCAAAATACATAATCAAAATAAAAATCAAATTACATAATCATGGAAACTCGTCTCCATGATTATAAAATTTTCTTAAATAAACTATCTCCATTCTACCCTCTTCCAATGCCTACTGGAGATCCTCCACTTGTATCTCTAGTTCATCAACTTTCTCTTGGAGCAACTTGTTCTTCATCCTCGCATCTTCCAGCTTGAAACCTTCTTCGAATAGACCTTATTCTTCTTTGTATCAATAACTGCCTTCTTCCTCGAATCCATAGATGTAAAATAAAGTTGTATTAAAATACAGATTACCAATAGAGAGAAAATAAACACTACATATATGTACATATGCATTACCAATAGAGAGAAAATACAATATAATGAGAAGATAAGTTATGACATATAGGCATATGTAGGCACCCCTTCATTTCCTAGAGTCACCCTTTCATTTCCCATAACCACACAGATTACCAGATACATTGAACAACAATTCTTTTCAAAACTAAAATCAACTGCATGTTTGAATAGTCAGTTGGTTTTGATGGTCGTTTGTCAACAGTCAAACTTCTTAAATAACCACATATATTAATTACCACAGGTCAATTTTTTTAAATGTTAAACCTGACCGTTAGAGGTAGTCGATCGGGTTTGAGGTCGGGTGTTATTTGAAAATATGATTTATGATTAATAATAATGGTCGGTTTTATTGCTCGGTTCAGGTACCGACCATTGTGGCCGGATTTATTCCAGAGATATTTTCAACCGACCATTATCCGACCAATGAAAACCGACCATTATATTATTATATTATGAATACGGTCGAGTTTACTTGATTAATTTAAAAATATATTATTTTAATTGAAAACATTTAACATATGGTATTAAACTTGATGATGATCTTTTCACAAAAGGTGATACGTCATAACCCTTTTTGTGTTATTTTTATGTAAATTAAATATATTATATATAATTTTGTAATCCTTACTTTTGGTGTTATTTTTAATATAAATTAAATATGATATTACTCGAATTTAAATATTTACTTTATTTTTTTAAAAATTTATTAACTTACATAGCTAATTTTTATTAAATATTCACTATTTAAAATAATTAAATTGGAGTTAAAATAAATAGAAAATTAAAATTTATTAAATTTTAGACCTTGACTTTTGTTTATTTGGATATTAGTTAAATTAATCTTTTTATTTCGTGTTAACATTTTAATTATAAATACTTAGTTTAAACACTGTTTGAATATGATTTTTCATCAAGTTTATACGCAGAGTATGTATGTTGCTGATGCTTGGAAGCACTCCGACATATCTATCAGAATTATGTGCTTAATTGTGTGGTTGACTCATTGTATAACGTGTATAGTTCGAAGCCAACAACTAAGGTCTTATGGGAGTTACTTGACCATAAGTATAAAACCGAGAATGCTGGGGCAAAGAAGTGGATTGCTGGCCGCTTTCTTGATTAGAAGATGGCGGATTCTAAGACTGTGGTCAGTCAGGTGCAAGAACTGCAAGTGATCATCCATGATATTCTTGCTGAAGGGATGATCATAAGTGAGTCTTTCCAAGTTGCTGCTTTGATTGAAAAGCTGCCACCTAGATGGAAAGATTTGAAGAACTACCTTAAGCACAAGAGCAAGGAGATTTCTGTGGAGGATCTGATCGTTGGACTTCGCATTGAAGAAGACAACAGGGGATCCGAGAAGAAGATGAATGTTGCCACTGAAAAGGCAAACATGGTGGAACATAAGCCCAAGAAGAACAATTCTGCTAAAGGGGCAAAGATGGCACCCAAGGGAGGAATTTTGAAGATGAAGTTTCAAGGGAAATTGCTACAACTTCGACAAAGTGGGTCATAGGTCTTCTAATTTCAGGAAGCCCAACAAGAAGAAGGAAGCAAACATGGTTGATTGTATCTCAAAAGAGATGGGTGACATAGACCTCTATGCTATGGTCTCTGAGGTGAACCTGGATGGCTTTAATTCGAGGGAATGGTGGATTGATACGGGAGCTTCAACCATGTTCATTTGACAAGATGATTTTCTCTAGCCTCAAAGCTTTAACCATTGAAGGGGAAGGCATGGTGAATCTGAAGATGACCTTTGGAAAGAATTTGACTTTGAAGAATGTACTTTTTGTGCCTGATATTCGCAAGAACCTTGTGTGTGCATGGTTCTTTGTTGAATAAGCATGACTTTTGTATTGTAATTGAGTCAGATATATTTATTTTGTCTAAGAATGGTATGTTTGTAGGCAACGGCTATGTAACTTGATACGGAACGTGATGTTAAGATGGAGAAACAAAACTCTAACTGTGAATCTCCGAATGGAGAAACAAAATTCAAACTCTAAATTCACTCTTGAATTCGATTCTCAAAGCTACTGAATAGCCAAAATTTTATTATCCACTATTGTCTCCCAAAAGATTACAAGATAAGAGTATTTATAGGCTACATAAATAACCTTATTCAACCCTTATTCAGATAGGATTGTAAAAGAAATTCAATATCATCAGCTAGGAATTTAGCTAATACCTGAACCCAACTAGAAACCCATCAAAATCCTGATCCAACTTGAAACTAAAATCCTAAGTGCTTAAAACAAGAAAAACCATTTCAAGTGAAAGGTAAAAACTTGCAAGCCAAATATCTACTTTCTCAATAAAGTCCATAAACAGTTGGACTTATTATAAATAAACTAAATAATTAGAACTCGTTTAACTAATAACTATAATATATTTTATGAATACTAGATATAAATAAAGTGTATAAAGACTCTATTTTATTTCCACTTCTATTCCTCTTCATAACCGATGGGCTTTTTAAGCTCAATGTGATGTCCGTTAAGGACGATAATGAAATAAAGAATTCTTCCGCTTACTTGCTTGAGTCTCCTAATTTATGGTGATATGTCCCGAATGTGGGTTAAATAAGCTAGAAGGGGGGGGGGGTTGAATAGCTTATTACCATTTTAAAATATGAGTTTGGCGTTTTTAAATTTTCCTTCTCTTTTAAAATTAATCGCTTATAAATAAGTAATGTAAAATGCAGAAAATAAAAGAGAGAAAGATGACACGATCGATTTATCCTGGTTCGTGATGCCTCAATCCCCTAATGGATTCGAACACCCATACTCCAGTCCCCGAGCTCCTCCCCGGACTCGGGATTTCGTCCACTATAAGTAAAACTCCTTATAGCAGGTGGAGAAACCTTTACAAATTACAACTATATATTTATCTTGAAGCGTTACTCCCCGTTACCTTCTCAAAATATAAGCTACCCCGCTATATATTTAGCTTGGAGTGTAACTCCCCGCTATCTCCTCAAAATATAGAGCAAACCACCAATTATTTATCTTAGAGCGTAACTCCCCGTTACCTCCTCAAAATAATTAGTAAACCACTAAAATATTTATCTTAGAACGTAACTCCAAGTTACCTCTTCAAAATATTTTAGTAAACCTAGATAGCCTCGATGCTACCTTTGTAGGTCATGGATCTTAGGTCTTGGGTCTTGGGTCTTTCCTCCTCACGGTGTCTAAGACTTGGGTCTTAGAGCGAAGATCACCTCACTTCACTTAACCTCACTACAAAGATACAACAACAAGCTACAAACAAAAAATATGTAAGAGATAATATAATATAGGCCGTGCAAACCTAGTATGTTACGGTACTAGCCACGGGGATGCTATTACGCGTTAAAATAATTGATTCGTTATTAGTTAAAGTCGAGCGAGTCACGACGTCAATAGGATGAGCTACGGAACTTTAGTGGTGTGTGCAAGAGTGCTTAATTATTCAACTCACAAGTGTGAGGACGAAATAAAAATATCAACTTGCAAGTGCGAGGACCGTTAAGAAAAACGCTTATTAAACGTTAGCGATTTGCGTAGTGCGGAAAATAGTAAATAACGGCACGGGATAAGTCACACGAGGGACTAATCAAACGAGCGGTGATGCAAGACAATAAATTAACCGTGCAACAATTATATCCATGAATGTAACACACATTACACACGCAACACACACAACACACACACAACAAAATTTAACTAGTTTATGACCTTTGACTTTATCCGATGGCTTGGTTGCCTAAAGCAAAGAATTCTCAATGGATACGAACTAGGTTCCGGGACTAGTATGTGTAGATGTACACACACTAAACAATAAGTAACTAACTTAGAATCACTTGAAGTCTAGAAATAAATCAAGTAAAACAAGCTAGGATCGAAGCCTAATAACACCAAAACTAATGGCCCAAAAGAGCACCAAATGAAGGATATTCAAGAGGTTATCAAAGGTGGCTCAAAGACACAAGAAGGGACACTCTAGTTGCTGCCTAAATTCGAGCTAAGGGCTGCATAAAAGAGGTTGGCCGAGAGGTGTTGAACAAGAGCAAGAATGAGACCTGAAAATCACCAAAAAGAGTTACCAAAACAAGGCCACCAAGATCAATCAATGAAAGATAATTTAAGGGGGACAAAAGGATCCTTAAATCTCTTCCAAACCACTTCAAGAACCCACTTTAGCCGAGCTAAAGTTTTGTCTTCGAAGTGGTCTTGGATAGAATTGTTTAAGAGCAAGAAATGGTGATAAAAACACAAGCTAAATGACCTCGTTTGAGCACCAAAAGAGAGATATTCAAGGATTAATGAAAGGTGAATCAAAGACACAAGGAAGAACTCTTCAAGGGCTGGAAAAATCGAGGTAAGGGACTGACCAAGAAGGCGTTTCCGAGAGGTGTGTTTTGGGTGAAGAAATGAGCTAAAAACAAGTTAAAAGGTGTATAAAAGATGAAGATTGAAGCTTGTTTGCTAGATACTTTTTGGAGCAATTAAATTCTGGAAAATGGTGTGTATCTAAAGAGAAAGTAGCAGCATTTCTTTGGTTCTTGAGGCTTGCGGAAATGGGTGGCAATTAGCTTGGTATTTATAGGCAAAAAGAGTGGTTAATGATCAATGAACAAGAGCAAGCAACCAATGAACAAATAAGCAAAGAGTTATTACCCAACTTGGTCACCAAGTTACATAAAATATTCAGATACACATGTGGGAATAACAATTATAAAATATAGGACGCCTCTATTGGTACGTAATTAGCCAATAAATACGATACTACGCGACAAACCCATTTCGTTTGATTTTCTTTAAAACAATTTGGAAAAATATGAGAACAATGCCAAAAGTCTTCAAATATTATATGAAAAATATGGTCAAAGTCTACCCATAGGTTTCCATATATTTGGACGACTTTTAGCGAACCCCGAAATAAAAACCGAAGCGATTTTAGCGGGTTCCGGAAAATTGTTCTCATATAATCATGAAACATTTTCTAAAATTATTTTTAAGTATTCTAGTGACATTCTCAAAGTTTCAAGTCAAAATAACATGTTGAGGTATTTTATTCAAAAATATTTTGATTAAATGTCCTTACGCGACGAAATAAAATACATTAGCCGTTTGTCGTAACTTGTTGACATTTTGGCTAAAGTTTTGACTTGAAATATATTCAAACATAATATTCCTGAAATAATAATGACGATTAAGTCCTCGGAATATTTATTTTGAATATTTTATGATTTTATCCAATTAAATGAAAACTGTTAGGGGTTCGGGATAAAATCTGTTTTTGACCTTTCGACAAGTCAATATATAAGAAACTTTTGAAAATAATCTTTTGGAAAATATATCAAATATATTTGGAGATAAAACATTTGAAATGAACACTATTTTGAATAAATCTGTCATTTTTAGTACGTTAAAATCATTGTTCGGTAATATATCGATATTTGTGCAGACTTGACTTTGCCTTTAAAATGTATCATATAGAATCTAGACTAGGTTATATCTTAGCACGGATATACCTTATCTAAATCAAATGATTAGGTACAAGAAAATGTTTTTGTCAAATTGACTCGTTATTTGTTAATGTCACATCGAATAATCCTAAGGGATGAATTACTATATTAACTGGTAACTTCCTAAATCTAATTTAATTTACATTTTCGTACTTTGACAAATCACAAAACCTAAAAGAAAAAGACTGTCTCACAATCTTCCTCTTTTTGGCATTTGTCAAAACTACTCACGGAAATTAAATATGTGTGTGCACCTATTTCTAGTGTATGCATGAAAAACGTTTATTCATTTAAACCTATTTAAACACCTTCCCTTAAAGTGATGAAAACTCCTTGTTCTTTTTACGCGAAAACACATAGGCATACATGCATACAAAAACACACAATCAAATAAGCACACAAGTACATCAAATAAAGATAATAACAATTAACTATAAGTGATATACCTTTCGTCGATAATAGAATTCTGCAAAACAAATCTGTTAGAGCACGTGTATAGATAAGCAATCAAATAAGACAATATAAGTGATCTTGCTTATCTAGTACATTCCATTTAGAGAAACAGAATCTACTTAAAGATTAGCAAACTTCCCTCTTTTGTATCAAATAATGATACAAGTGCTTTCCACTTAGAAGAATATATGTTGGTTTTAAAATTTTCGAAAAATGACTTCCCCTTGCTATATATACCCATTTTCAAAAATATTCGAACAAAAGATCTTAAACTTTTGAGCCAAGTTCGAATTTTGAAATTTTGTGAAAATTTTGCAAGGGTCCATCTATTTTAAACCATACCAACATATATCTTCACCTAAGTAAACATTCTTCTTCCCTTATAAATAATCACATAAAGCACACATATTGAATTTTTCTTCTTCCCCTTTTTGATAAAAACCAAAAAGTAAGAAAATTAAAATTTAAGAGGATAGGGAGGGGGAACATTCAACCATACAAACCATGCAAATAAGGGAGGATGGGGATGAAAACTAAGCTATTACAAGTAAGTCCACTAATCCACCTTATCTCTCCAAACAGTCCTATTCCATAAATCTTCACATTTAATGGACTGTTTTTAAGGATTACAAACCAATAAAATCCTAATCAAATTACAAGTCTAATTCTCCCAAATTAACAAGACATAAAGAATATTACAATGTAGTACTAAGTCTTGAGCTGAATGTGCAGGTTGCTAGAGCAATGATTAGAGCTGAGCTGTGGTCAAGGCAAGTGATAGAGCTGAGAGTGATCAAGACCAAGGCTCGGAATGGATACCTGCAGTGTTAGTTCTTAGCAAAACAATGTTAGTCAAATCTTCAGAATGAGAATATGAGCAATGCAAGTGCAAAGAAAAATTGACAGAGTGTAGAACTTGTTTCAAAATTAAGGTCAAGGTTTGTATCAGAGAAGGTTTGTTATATATAGTGTGGTTCAGAACAAGAGAGATTGCAAACATAGTCCAGGACTGAAAGGCATTGCAGTAGGTGTTAAAGGTTGTGACTAATTGGTTATCAGAGCTTGAAAGGGATATGAGTGTTTCAGGGATCAAATATGACTAAGGCATCAGAATTTAAAGTTCTCAAATTCGATCAAAGCTTGAACACTTGGGTGCTCAGAATATAATTCAAAACTCAGAATCAGAAACCTGCAAATTATTACTTAAATAACAATGTGAATAATAATTTGTAAAAAAAATGTAAGAGCAGAATTGACAAAGTTCAAGTTCAAGAATACATTACAGTGCTTTCCAGTGCCCTACTCAAGTCCAAGGCACCTGTTAAAACTTAAGTCCGATACATGCAACTATATGATCCTAGGAAGTGACCAGTTTCCCTTGGGTTCAGATCAAAGAGATCTCTAAGGGATCTCAATGCAGTCTATAGGTACGGTGGTATGTGTGTGCTCGGATTCTAATCATGCAAATGCACTATTTCGAATTTAAACAAGTGCTAAACATAAGAAGCTGCAGTTCTATTTATTCAAGCAAAAGTACAATATCATAACTTCTAAATCCAACTAATAACTGAAAACAGTTAGAAATAGAACTACTACACACATCAACCGTTACATAAAGCCAACAAGCTACATTAAGCATGAAGCAAAGTAACACATATGCTAGAGCAAAAATAGATAGCTACTAGTAGAGATACATGCATACATAATTAAACAAGCATACTAAGTCCAACAACAACTCAGTTTCCAGCCACCATCATCAAAACCAGTTAAACCAGCTAATCCACCTTATTATACTCAGCATTATTGGTCACATCATCAGTAGTGTTCTCACAATCCATACCCTCATTACCATTTTCTTCAATAGGCTCAAGTTTCACATTTACATCCACCATAGTCACATTTTCATTGTTATCAAGATCATCAATCTATATAACTTCAGTAGTGTTGGGAACAACTGAAGCAATAGGAATACCTAAGGCAATGTTACTAGGAGGTGGGTTGTTATGCATGTTGATCTGAAACTGAATAATCTGAGCTAGAGTGCTCTCAAGCAGTGTCATCCTAGACAAAGCAGTATTGACATAGCTTTGAACAGTCTCTAGCTTAGACACAACCCTATCATAATTCTCAACAAGGATGTCCAGAGTGGACTTCAAAGCAACACAGTCAGTCTTAAGTTTATCCAGATCTGCAGTCATAGTCCTAATGGTCTCATAGGGTACTTTGACAAGAAGTTAAGTAGGTTTAGATTTCTCAACAACAAGATCCTCTTCAACAGGAGGATCAACATGAATGTTGAGAGGCAACACAGATCTAGAGGTGTATTCAGAGATCTTAGCTATGACATGAAAGAGAGGGGGAGTGTTGATGTTGTACTTAAGAAACCCAAAGATTCTAGTCAAAAGAAGACCATAGGGGTTGAGACCTTGCTTAGAGGCAGAATGCATCCTAAGCATAATCATGTGACGAATGTTGAAATTGAGTCTATTTGTGGCTTCTCATCACTGGGAAAGAAGTTGTGTTTGACAAACAAAGCAAGATTTTGATAAATAGGAGTGAAATGGTCATACCTAAGACCTTTATCATTAGAAAAGACATTAGGAGGCACCTCTACACCACAGAAGAGAGATATAAAATTCCTATACTCATTCCTCTCAAACACAAAGGTCTTAGAGATGTCAATGTGATCAAAAACATAAAGAGTGGGATGGAAATTAAGAGCTTTGACACAGACTTCTTGGTCAACAAGACATGGAATGCCATTCACAATGGAAGTGAGAAAGAGAGTTCCATTAGGACCAAGATTAAGAGTTAGGTTATTTTAGAAATCTGCAACTAAGCTCATAAGAACCCTCTTGGTAGGATAGATGAGAAATGGTTCTAGCTTAGCTCTAGTGAGAACTCTTTGAAGGTCTGAGTCATGAAATAACTCAACTAACTGACCAGGCACAAGCTTACCCTTTACAGGCTTATGCTTGGACATGAACAAAGCATTGTTATACTTGGCTTTCTTCTTCTTGTTTCTGGAACTAGAAGAAGATGGCTTAGTATGAGTAGTTGTGTTGGTTTGTGTGGTGGGAAACAGAGACAGAGTTGTGTTTAAGGGAGTCAAAAGAATTGAGTAATTAAGACAATCAGGAGCCATGTTTAAATGTATGAAGACAAACGAAATGAATGCAAGAATATGAAGTAAATGTATCAAACACTTCTCTTAAATACACAGATTCAACAAGGTTTAAGCATGTAAAGATGTGCAAGAACAGTACAAGAACAGTGAATACAATACATGCACTGTGACACAGGATAGTCAAGTACACATTGAGATATTATATTGTGCAGAGAAGTAAGGCTTCTTATAAGTATATATAGTACTAACTAATTCGGCCAAAAGCAAGCATGCATCTTTATTTATAGCACTTAACAGCAAATAGCAATAAATGCAATTTAAGGTAGTTGAAAAACAAGGATAAACTTTTAGCAAAAGTACACAAGTCTCACATCTTACCAGCTGTATTAACAATATAAATAAAGTCTCACACATACACAGACAAACAGGCTTCTGAGCATACATAAGTGTATGTATAGAAAACATACATACTCTCACACAGACCACACAGACATTCATAAAATTAATTATGAACTCTAAGAATTGGAATGCAGAGCTAGAACTTAGGATATGAAAAGTATCAAATCAAGAAAATATCTTAACTAAGTTGGTAACTAGATGCACAAGGTTATCACACAGAGAGCTCAATGTAGTTAAGAGACAGTCTAACCAACTCAGTTCAAGCAACTAGATTATACACAGATACTTGTCTAAGAATAAGATCAAAACAAGTTCAATGTACTTAGACATAAAGCATACAATCTGCAAGCAATAAACAAATGAATTTCTAGAAGCTCAGGGTAATAAAATGCATCTAGCACAGATATTATGACTGAAGTCTATAAGACAATATAATTCTCTAAATCTCATCAGTTCCTAAATGATTAGAAAATTCAATTTTAATCCTATTAAGTCTAAATGATCACATAATCAAATAGAATCCAATTTTATAACTCAATAAACATTAAGTGATCAGATAGGCAAATATTCAAGAGATTTCCATTTTTATTCATCTAGAAATCCTAAGTGATCAGAGATAAAACTTATATAAGGTAATATATAAATTTTATAAATTTTGCAGCCTAACTTAGATGCACACAGAGATAATGGACTCATGTGAGCAAGCATGTAGTTGCAGTTATATATAGTACTTAGAGTTAAATAGCTAATTAGCAAAGATAAATCTTTTTCAAGATTATGCTAACTGCAGAAATAAATAACTCTATACTTTTTGACACTACCACTTAGCACAAGGAATGCACACTGCAATTACAAATCAAGCAATTAGGCAAGGCAAAATATGAACACATATCATGACTGATACAAAGCACAATGAATTAACAAAATGCCACAAGCACAAAGCATACTATCATCACAATCATCTCAGGGCATCAAAATTATTTTAAACAACTCAAGTATTCACTAGGCATAAAACAGATAGTATAAGGGAATTTGAGAATTTTGTACCTTGGTCATGGTGGTAATACACATGACAATATCCAAATATTACACTAGCACTTACTTAGGCAATGATAGTGTCAAGTCCTCACAAATGCACACAAGTGCTTACCAAGGCAGTGGCATCATCAGAATCACACAAGGACAATCATCAAACATTAGGGTTAGCAAAAATAGGCAGTAACAAATAGAACAAAAATTTAATGGTATGACCACCACAACTGTAATCAAACAACAATGACAATGTATTGAGGTGCCTCCTAGAAAACTTATACTCATACAATCAAGAATTTTGACATTTTCTATCTAACTAGGAGAACCTCATTACAAGATCATTTAGATAGGCTAGATTCTCAACAAGATCATTGCATAGAGATGTCTCTTGGTTCACCAGAAATCTCAATCACTTAATCACAACCAAATGAGAGTTTTCTGACAAACCAATAAACTCTCTTTACAAAAACATTGAGATGTCAAAATCTAAGCACAAAAAATCTCTAAATATCATCATAGCACTATGATTTCTATCTCTGTACACAAAGATTGTCTAACACAAGAGCAATCACCTTTGTCCACAGGATAGAAATTACAATACAGTGATGAGAAAACATAGAATATTCATAAATACATACGATTACCATATGATCAATTTCACTGGATCAGACAAGTCATGGCGCTCTAAAATATCAATCATTTGCAACAATCAAAACCTCGAAGCGCCATGCTCGACTGACCCGATTAAAAGGATCATATAAACACAAACAAATCGATTAATCAATTTGTTGAAGGCTTTTTGTTTATCCTATATCAAACTTGAATTTGGGGAAAAACAATATCGTATAGATACTTGAGAGTTTGATATTAGGGTGTATGTATTTCGATGCGAGAAACACGAATCTGGGGTTGGATTTTGCAATCGGTGAAAGATGTGGCCGGAATTTGGATTTCGAAAACTAGGGTTTTGACTAATTTGGTAAACAAAACAGGAGGGAGAAGTGAGAGTTTGATATATTTCTGATTTTAGAAATTATATAATAAAACTTTCAACGGATGTGATCTTCTCCGACGTTTGAATCAACGATTCTGATCTCCTCGCGCCTTTTCGATGCTTGACCGACTGACTACTGACTGCCAATCCCCAAACACGCATCTCATACTAACGTATATCCCTATTTGATTTATTTTAAATTTTTCATGATTTTATTTAGTTTAAAAAAAACTGTTTTCGAAAAAAACATATAAAATAGTAAATAAATCAGAAAAATTCTCCAAATATTTCTGCGCCACCAGAAAAATAGCTATTTTATTATAGAATAATGAAATGAACAAAGTTCCAAATTTTTGAAAATAAATGTATTTTATCTAATAAAAATAATATGGAACTTATTCAAATTAATTTGCAAAAGTTAAATAAACCACATACTTCTTTTGGTTTAATTATTTTACAGCTCATAACATTGTCGAAGAAATCTGAACGTTCAAGTCCCGCTTGAAAATCCGCTTAAACAATGTTCTAAGTTGTAAGATAATTAAAATAAAGTAATATATATTTTGAATAAAATTTGACAAATTAATTCGGGCACTCTATCATTCCTAAATCAAATCTCAATTTAGAGAATCTTTCGGAGCTTAAAGGTTTCGTGAAAATATCCATGATATTAATTTCGGTATCGATACGGACCAATTTAATATCACCTTTATTGACATGATCACGAAAAAAATGATGTCGAATATCTATGTGTTTAGATCTCGAATGCAATACCGGATTTTTACTCAAATCAATTGCACTCGTATTATCAAACAAGATAGATACCACATCAAATTTAACAACATAGTCGGCTTATGTTTGCTTCATCCACAAGATTTGAGCACAACATTTCGCGGCCCGTTATATATTCCGCTTTGGTGGTAGAAATAGAAACTGAGTTTCGTTTCTTTGAAAACCAAGAAACTAAACATCCACCGAGGAATTGACAAGTACCACTAGTGCTTTTTCTATCGTTTAGATGCCCCGCATAATCTGAATCAGAAAAACTCACTAAGTCAAATGGATGTCCTTTAGGATACCAAAGACCTAAATCCGTAGTACCTTTAAGATATCCAAATATCCGTTTAACCGCGGACAAATGAGATTCTTTCGGATCCGCTTGAAAGCGAGCGCATTTACCAACGCTAAATTGAATATCCGGTCTACTAGCCGTGATATAAAGTAAACTTCCTATCATCCCTTGATATTTCTTAATATCTACGGGAACACCATCTTTATCTATAGATAACTTATCGGAGATAGACATAGGAGTACTAATAGGCTTTGCATTTTCCATCTCGAATTTCTTTAACATTTCTTACAATACTTCGACTGTGAAATGTGAATACCATATCGAGATTGCTTAATTTGCAAACCTAGGAAGAAATTTAATTCTCCCATCATGCTCATTTCGAATTCTTTACTCATCTTTTCCGAGAATTCGTTACATAGTGATTCTTTGGTTGCACCAAAAATAATATCATCCACATAAATTTGAACGAGCAAGATATCATCACCTTCATACTTCGTAAATGGAGTAGTATCCGCAATTCCCATTTTAAAACCATTATCGGTTAGGAATTTACTTAACCGCTCATACCAAGCTCTCGGAGATTGTTTTAATCCGTATAAGGCTTTGTACAACTTGTATACATAATTAGGATGCTTATGATCTTCGAATCCCGGTGGTTGTCTTACATAAATTTCTTCTTCTAAGACACCATTTAGGAATGGCGATTTAACATCCATTTGATATACTTTTAAACCTCTATAGCAAGCGTAGGCTAAAAACATTTGAATAGACTCGATTCTAGCTACGAAGCATATGTTTCATTAAAATCTATACCTTCCATTTGAGTATAGCCTTGAGCAACTAATCTTGCTTTATTTCTTACCACTTCTCCACCTTCGTCAAGTTTATTACGAAAGACCCATCTTGTTCCAATAATGGAAGTATCGGATGGTGGAGGCACGAGTTCCCAAACTTTATTTCGAGTAAATTGATTTAGCTCATCTTGCATGGCATCAATCCAATCCTCATCTAATAAAGCTTCTTTAGCCGATTTGGGCTCGATTTGTGATAAAAATGCTATATTACTCGCAATGTTTTAAACTTGAGCTCGAGTTTGAACGCCTTTACTTAGTTCACCTAAGACATTGTCTATATGATGATTCTTAATCAATGGATTCTCCGGAGGCAATTGAACTTCGGTCTCACAATTGTTTCGAAAGGATTAGTAGGAATTTTAGTTCCTAGATACATGGTTCCCATTTGACGAATAATATTCTCAACTTCGGCATTAGAACCATTTTTAGGATCATTAGAATCATCATCCTCTTCAACCAAATCTTTAAAATTAGATAGTGGTTTTGACTCATCAAATACAACATTCAATGTTTCTTCCACTACTAAAGTTCTAAGATTAAATTAGAGCTGGCAATTCGTTTTGTTTCGTGTACTTCGTGTCGTGTACTTTCGTGTTTCGTGTACCAAGAGACCAAAATGAACACGAAACGAAATTAATTCGTGTAGTCAAATTTTAAAACGAACACGAAACGAAATATTTCGTGTAAACACGAAACGAAACGAAAAGTACACGAAATATTTTGTGTACTTTCCGTTTACACGAAAACGAAATAAAAATCGTGTACTTTTCGTGTACTTTCGTGTACTTTTCGTGTACTTTCCGTGTATTTTCTATTTAGTTTGTAAAAAAGTTAAATATGTAATATTTTTTATAATATATATTTATATAATTTAAAATATTTATTTAAATATTTATTTATTTCGTGTATTTTCGTTTCGTGTCGTGTACCCAAGGGTAAACCCAAAACCGACACTAAATTCATCCCTGTAATTTCGTGTTCGTGTACTTTCGTGTTCGTGTACCAAAAAGGTCAACCCAAACCCGTAATTTTCGTGTCGTTTTCGTGTCGTGTTTTCGTGTCATGTACGAAATTGCCGGATCTAGATTAAATACTCGATAAGCTTTTTTAGTATTTGAATATCGATCCGAGAAATACACCCTCACATGACATAGGGTCGAATTTCGTTAGATAATCTTTTGAATTCAAAATATAGCATTTACTTCCAAATACCTTGAAGTAACTTATCTTAGGAGTTTTACCAAAATAAAGTTCATATGGAGTCTTCATTTTGATTGGACATAGTGAAACTCTATTTAGAACGTAGCAAGCCGTAGACATAGCTTCGGCCCAAAAATACTTTGGTCTACGATATTCATTCAACGTCGTATTTGCCATTTCTTGTAACGTTCTATTCTTTCTCTCGACAACCTCGTTAGATTGAGGTGTATCCGAAGCCGAGAAATTATGAGTAATACCATATTCTTCACAAAAGTTAACAAAATCCGAATTGTCAAATTCTCTACCATGATCGGTCCTTATATAGACGATCGTGTTATTTTGTTGATTTTGTTTTCTTTTGCAAAGTGCAACAAATGATTCAAATGTATCGCTTTTTGCTTTTAGGAATTCCGTCCACGTAAAGCGAGAGTAGTCATCAACTACTACAAGAGCGTAAGAACACCCTCCTAGGCTTTGTACGGGAACTGGTCCTATTAGATCCATATGCAAGAGCTCGAGTGGTCTAGTAGTAGACACCATGAATTTGCCTTTATGAGATGAACAAATTTGTTTGCCAATTTCACAAGTTTCACACACATGATCTTTTACGAAACTTAGTTTAGGTAGTCCTCGAACATGTTCTTTTGAACAAATTTTCTTAATGAGTTTCATGTTAATATGACCCAATCTATGGTGCCATAACCATGGATCCTCATTCATGGATACTAAACAAACGTTATCGTAATCATTTAAGTCACACGAATAAACATTCTTATTCCTTGGACACTTAAGAATCAAATTCCACTCTTTGTCATAAATAGCACAATGAGATGGAAAGAAGATCACTTTGCAACCATTACCACAAAGTTGACTAATCGAAAGCAAGTTGTACTTTAGTCCCTTGACCAATTGTACATTCGAAATTTTAACGCTTTCATTACCAATATCAACAATACCAACAATATCACCTTGACTGCTATCACCAAAAGTTACACTTTCGACGGTTACCTTTTTAATGTTGTTCATCAAAGATCTATTTCCTGTCATGTGCCGTGAACAACCACTATCAAGATACCATACATTATTCTTAGTAGTAAGGCACACCTACATGAATGATTAGTAAAAATGATTCGTACCCTTTTTACTTAAGGGTCCGGGTGTTAGCACATTATAAGGTGCACGAGTACTATTATAAATAAATCTAGGCATAGGATAATCATTCACATAGACAATATCATTTCTAGATGTTTGATTCCTATTAGATATATGATTAGGATTTCTCCTTGGCATATATTTAGGATTACCATGAAAAGTACGATCATTACTACGGGGAAATATAGTAATAGTAGAATCTCTAGAATGATTATTGGCATGATAATTTACACGATTATTTCTAGCATGAGCATTGTAGTTTCTAGGATATGCATGATGACTCACATTAGCATGTTGACTCGATCGAACATCATAATGACTTACATTTCTAGGCATATAAGCATTTTGATTCCGAATATAAGCATTATTATTCGAACTTTGAGCAACAAAATTTCTCCTAGGAACATTTGGTTGTCTAGTATTGTTAGTACTAGAACTTGCAATGTTTGTAGAGTTCTTTGTTTGAAATTTAATCAGCTCTTGATGATAAGAATGTCTCGGTTGTTTGTTACTATTCTTGACCGAATTCTTTGGAGCATTGTTGGCTCCTTTAGGCATCCACTTATGCTTCCCCTTACTTACACCTTCCTTAGCTTTTTAAAATAGACTTTCGTGTCCATTCTTGTTGCAAAACGTGCATAGCTTCGTATATGCTTTAGGAGGAGTATCTTTGGTGGGAGTAGAAATATGTGCTTCTTTTTTAGGAGGTTGATTTGCATCATATCCTAAACCTTTTTTGTTAGAAGATACCTTTGGATTGTATATCATGTTTTCCAATATAGTATTGCTCTTAGTGAATTGCTTAATTGTAGAGTCAAGACTGTGATTTTATTGCATTAAAAAATTGATCTTGTTGTTTAGCACATTTTCTTAATCCATAACTTGAGCCATGAGCTTAGCATTCTCATTTTTGAGCCTTTCACCTTTTAAGATACTTGATTTCAATTTCAAAAACAAGTTTTCTCTTTCGTTAGCCTCAATGTTGAATCGTTCTCTTAATTTAGAAAATTCATCATTCTTTTCGGCTAAGATTATTTGATGATCAAGATTTAATTCTTCCAAGGCTTGTTTAAGCTCTTCTTCTTTGTCACCCGTTAAAGATTGTTAAAGTTCACTTATCCGATTGTCTCGTTTAGCTAATTCATGTCCCATAGATTCATTATGAATTTTTAAATTCAAGATTTCGACATGAAGCTCACGACTCTTATCGTTGACTTACAACAAATCTTTTTCATTTTCTTCGGCTTGAATAACTAGAGAAATATTCTCTATTTCGAGATTTCGGATATTTTCATTCTTTTCATTTATCTCGATTTTCAAGCGCTCATTTTGTGAAGAAATGAAATCGAAATATTCTTTGTCGTTAACATGAATATCCATTAAATGAGCAACTTCATTTTGAAGCTCACTATTTGTCTCTCGATATTTATTCCTTTCGGAACTCATCGTAACAAATTTGCAATTCATGTCATCAAGACTCGATTTTAACGAGTTCACCAACTTAATAAGTTCGGAAGAATCCAAACTATAATAATCCATACTTGACAAATACACATTTAAATAATCACTACTACATGATGCAACATTTAAATTAGAAGTAGAGTTTGGGGTTACCTCGTGGTTAACAGTCGATTTGTCCGTTGATGTAGATTCGTCGGAAAGAGCCATTAAACAAAGGTTGACAATTTCTTCGGTTTCTTCCGGAGCTTCTTCATCTTCACTTAAATCCCAACTGTTCCCCGCGACAAGACCTCAACCTTTAGGTAACTTTGGACATTCACGTCTAAAGTGACCCGGTTGTTTGCATTCAAAACAAACATCTCGAGTTTCCTCAACTATTGGCTCTTTTTGCTTAGGTGCCAAATAGTTCTTTGTATAATTCGAGTTATTGTACGAATTATTACCTTGAGGTGCGCCTTGAGTTTTAACATGATTCGTATTAGGGGAGTTATTATACGAATTAGGAGCACCTTGATTTTTAGTATAACTCGTATTCGGAGAATTATTTCGATAATTCGGCCTTCCTTTCGAATTAAATACTCGATTTTGATTGTTCGATTTTAGGAAGCCTTTTCAATACCATTGAGCTTTACTTTGTAAAACACGACGAAGTTGTCTCGATAATAAAGCGATTTCATGTTTATCGAGATTTTCCAACTCTTCATCGTTTTCTTCTTCATCGATTAATATAGCTTTTAAAGCCATATTCTTTCTTTTGTCATCCGTTTTAGGGACAACTTTATCCGGTATATTATCTTCCTCGTAAGCACGATGATTCCCAAATAAACTATCAATGGAGTAGTCGTTAAGACTATGCATTTCTTTTATTGTGGTAACTTTGACTTTCCAACTCGGAGGCAAGGCTTTTAAAATCCTTCGATTTTGCTCATTTGTCGTATAGACCTTACCGAGTTGAGCAAACTCATCGATTACACGAGTAAACCTCGTTTCCATATCGATGATAGTTTCACCTTCGAGGAGTTTAAAATTCTCGTACTCATGAATTAATGTATCCATTCGAGATTCCTTAATACCTTTTGTACCCTCGTAAGTGATAACTAACTAGTTCCACATTTCTTGTGTCGACTTGCAATTATTAACACGTTTGTATTCTTTTTCCGCAAGTGCACTCGTTAAAATCATTTCCGCTTTCGTGGCTATGTTTATCCTTATTTCTTCCTCAGGAGTATATTCGCTCACCTTTTTCTCGATGGATATTTCACCTTCGGTTTTGGTGGGAATTACTACACCGTCTTCGATAGCCATCCAAACTTTAACACCTTGGGATCTAGCATAAATCCTAAATCGTGTTTTCCAAGTTGCAAAATTTGTGCCATCGAATAGTGGAGGTCTAGAACTCGAAATACCTTCACCACAACCGATCGTATTTAAATACGCCATTTTAACAATCTACTTTTGGTTACGTTTTGGAATTTCACAACGTTCAAATAACGAGATTAAAAGTAACTGCTCTGATACCAATTGATAGGTCCTGAATGTGGGTTAAATAAGCTAGAAGGGTGGAGGGTTGAATAGCTTATTACCTTTTTAAAATTTGAGCTTGGCGTTTTCAAATTTTCCTTCTCTTTTAAAATTAATCACTTATAAATAAGTAATGTAGAATGCGGAAAATAAAAGAGAGAAAGATGACACGATCGATTTATCCTGGTTCGCGATGCTGCAATCCCATAACAGATTCGAACACCCCTACTCCAATCCCTGAGCTACTCCCCGGACTCTGGATTTCGTCCACTATAAGTAAAACTCCTTATAGCAGGTGGAGAAACCTTTAAAAATTACAACTATATATTTATCTTGAAGCGTAACTCCCCGTTACCTTCTCAAAATATAAGCTATCCCGCTATATATTTATCTTGGAGTGTAACTCCCCGCTACCTCCTCAAAATATAGAGCAAACCACCAATTATTTATCTTGGAGCGTAACTCCCCGTTACCTCCTCAAAATAATTAGTAAACCACTAAAATATTTATCTTAGAGTGTAACTCCAAGTTACCTCTTCAAAATATTTTAGTAAACCTAGATAGCCTCGATGCTACCTTTGTAGGTCTTGGATCTTAGGTCTTATGTCATGGGTCTTTCCTCCTCCTCCTCACGGTGCGAAGACACCCAACTCCTCGTCTGCATGTCTAAGACTTGGATCTTAGAGCGAAGATCACCTCACTTTACTTCAGCTCACTACAAAGATACAACAAAAAGCTACAAATAAACAATAGGTGAGAGGTAATATAATATAGTCCGTGCAAAACTAGTATGTTACGGTACTAGTCACGGGGACGCTATTACGCATTAAAATAATTGATTCGTTATTAGTTAAAGTGGAGCGAGTCACGACGTAAATCGGACGAGCTACGGAACTTTAGTAGTGTGTGTAAGAGTGCTTAATTATTCAACTCACAAGTGTGAGGACGAAATAAAAATATCAACTCACAAGTATAAAGACCGTTAAGAAAAACGCTTATTAAACATTAGCGATTTGCGTAGTGCGGAAAATAGTAAATAAAGGCACGGGATAAGTCACACGAGGGACTCGTCACATGAGCGGTGATGCAAGAGAATAAATTAAATGTGCAACAGTTATATCTGTGAATGCAACATACACTACACACACAAAATGCACAACACACACAACAAAATTAAACTAGTTTATGACCTTTGGCTTTATCCGATGGCTTGGTTGCCTAAAGCAAAGAATTCTCAAATAAGAGGTATCTCAAAGGATACGAATTAGGTTCAGGGACTAGTACGTGTAGATATACACACACTAAACAAAAATTAACTAACTTAGAATCACTTGAAGTCTAGAATGAAATCAAGTAAAACAAGCTAGGACCGAAGCCTAAAAACACCAAAACTAGTGGTAGAAAAGAGCACCAAATGAAGGATATTCAAGAGGTTATCAAAGGTGGCTCAAAGATACAAGAAGGGACACTCTAGTGGCTGCCTAAATTCGAGCTAAGGGCTGCCTAAAAGAGGTTGGCCGAGAGGTGTTGAACAAGAGCAAGAATGAGACCCGAAAATCACCAAAAAGAGCTACCAAAACAAGGTCACCAAGATCAGTAAATGAAAGATAATTTAAGGGGGACACAAGGATCTTTAAATATCTTCCAAAGCACTTCAAGAACCCAGTTTAGCCGAGCTAAAGTTTTGTCTTCGAAGTGGTCTTGGATATAATTGTTTTAGAGCAAGAAATGGTGATAAAAACAAAACCTAAATGACCTAGTTTGAGCACCAAAAGAGAGATATTCTGGGATGAATGAAAGGTGAATCAAAGACACAAGGAAGAACTCTTCAAGAGCTGGAAAAACCGAGCTAAGGGACTGCCCAAGAAGGAGTTGCCGAGAGGTGTGTTTTGGGTGAAGAAATGAGCTAAAAACAAGCTTAAAAGGTGTATAAAAGATGAAGATTGAAGCTTGTTTGCTAGATACTTTTTGGAGCAATTAAATTCTGGAAAATGGTGTGTATATAGAGAGAAAGTAGCAGCATTTCTTTGGCTCTTGAGGCTTGAGGAAATGGGTGGGAATTAGCTTGGTATTTATAGGCAAAAAGAGTGGTTAATGACCAAATGAGCACGAGCAAACAACCAATGAACAAATAAGCAAAGAGTTATTACCCAAATTGGTCACCAAGTTACATAAAATATTCAGATACACATGTGGGAATAACAATTATAAAATATAGGAAGCTTCTATCGGTACGTAATTAGCCAATAAATACGATACTACGTGACAAACCCATTTCGTTTGATTTTCTTTAAAACAATTTGGAAAAATATGAGAACATTGCCAAAAGTCTTCAAATATTATATGAAAAATATGGTCAAAGTCGACCCACAGGTTTCCATATATTTGGATGACTTTTACCGAACCCCGAAATAAAAATCGATGCGATTTTAGGGGGTTCCGGAAAAATGTTCTCATAAAATCATGAAACTTTTTCTAAAATTATTTTTAAGTATTCTAGTGAAATTATCAAAGTTTCAAGTCAAAATAACATGTTGAGGTATTTTATTCGAAAATATTTTGATTAAATGTCCTTACGCGACGAAATAAAATACATTAGCCGTTTGTCGTAACTTGTTGACATTTTGGCTAAAGTTTTGACTTGAAATATATTCAAACATAATATTCCTCAAATAATAATGACCATGACGTCCTCGAAATATTTATTTTGGATATTTTAGGATTTTATCCAATTAAATGAAAACTGTTAGGGTTCGGGATAAAATCTGTTTTTGACCTTTCGGCAAGTCAATAAATAAGGCACTTTTGAAAATAATCTGTTGGAAAGTATATCAAATATATTTGGAGATAAAACATTTGAAATGAACACTGTTTTGAATAAATCTCTCGTTTTTAGTACGTTAAAATCAGTGTTCGGGAATATACCGATATTTGTGCCAACTTGACTTTGCCGTTAAAATGTTTCATATAGAATCTAGACTAGGTTATATCATAGCACGGATATACCTTATCTAAATCAAATGAATAGGTACGAGAAAACATTTTTTTCAAATTGACTCGTTATTTGTTAATGTCACATCGAATAATCCTAAGGGAGGAATTACTATATTAGCTAGTAACTTCCTAAATATAATATATTTTTCATTTTCGTACTTTGACAAATCACCAAAACCTAAAAGAAAAATACTTTCTCACATATGGCATGCTAGATTAGGACATGTTAATTATGACGCTTTACGAAGATTAAGTGTAAAAGATTACATACTAAAATTGAATATCGATTCAAAACAGAAGTGTGAAACTTGTGTTGTGGCAAAATTAACGAGATCATAATTGGCAAAACATAAGAGGGGGTCTCATTTGAGCACCTGCCTATATATATATATATATATATATATATATATGAGACCCCCTCTTATCATGAGAACTGAGAACTAATCTTAACCCTCCCTTTTATTTATAATCCTTTAATCTTAGCCTTTTATATTTTCCTCCCCATCTGAGTCCCGACAACTCCCTCTGCACATCCAGTCATTTCCGATCATAATTCCAACTGCGATTCCGGCCATACATATACATACATATATATATCTCAATTCTCTCTCTCTCTCTCTCTCTCTCTCTCTCTCTCTCTCTCTCTCTCTCTCTCTCTCTCTCTCTCTCTCTTCCAATTTCAATATCATCCTCACAACCCCAAATGTTAAAATTAAGTCATTAGCGTTGTGCGACAATATTGCCCCTTTCGTTTCTTTCAGATCCAAAATATCCAACTATGTTATCGGAGATGATGAACTATCAGATGGATATGCTTTGACAGAATTATTTAATTTGAAATGCGGAGTTATTCACAAAGATATCTTGTTTTTTTTCCCGATGTGAGTTATTCCGATTATGTAAATGACAATGATGAATACGAGGGAAGAGGTGGGGGGTGGTGGTTGTAGATTTTGTAGAAGTATTTTGAAACCGATGGTGATGAAAGGAGAATGTGGTGGTGGAGATTTGTGATGTTGATTAAACTCTAAAGATAGGCATACAAGAGAGATGTCCTGGTTTTAATTTTAATTTTTTAGTGATTTTGCATTTAAATTTTGGTGATTTGAGAAAAAATTTAATGATTCCTCATGAATGTGGTGGTGGCAATGAGGTACTGGGGGATGGGGGTGGGGTGTTGCAATGTGAATGATTTACATATTTATAATTTTGGGTTTGAGTCGGATATATTCATAATTATACAAACCTTCTTTTAAAGTGTTAGGTGCAAGAACCTATTTAGAGTTGTTGATGTCAATTATTATTTTGATAAGTTGTTTCTAGTTTAGGCATTATGTTTAGTTTTAATTCTGTAAATGTTAATCTGAATTTTATAGATGTTTTTTACTTAATTAATATTAATGTAAATTGGTAAGTATCTGATATAGTGTATTTTGTGGTTGGTCTCTATTAGTGTTTAGGTTAATTGTCTTGAATTTTGATTGTGCTTTACTTGCGTTGCTTGAGTAATGACCAAAAAAAATTGAACCCAGGTACCTCCTAGATGCTACAACAAAAATAAAAGATAAATAATGATTGAAGGATTTGCACCAAGGGATAAAAGAAATAGATTGACTAGCCAAGCAATTCGTGTGATAAGTTAAGTGATAGTTTTTATCTTGTGCTTTTATATCATTTGAGTCAGGCCATGGATTAAAAAATATATATTAATACTTAGAGCAGAAGTCGAAATCATGACATGCTTTACAAAAGTGATTATTATTCCTCAAGTGACAAACTTTATTAGAGAGCAGGGAAGCTAATTAAGAATTGTAGGAACACTTGGAACTATATTACTGTTAGTAGTATTTTTGTTGTTCGTTCGCAGGGAAGGACTAATATGTAAAATCGAGTTCAAGTGTCTTATCTCTCACAATTTAGAAGTGTAGAAGAATATTTGGTTTGTTTATAGACTAAATTAAACTAATTATCAATCGGGAATAAAATATATGAGGAAAACAATCCAAGAACTGGGGTTCTTCACTTGGTTTCAATTAGGGCTGAGCATTCGGTCGGTTCGGTCCAGAACCGGACCGAACCGAATAAACCGAAAACCGAAATGTCATTTTTTTTCTGGACCGAACCGGACCGAAGTTTAATCATGGACCGAACCGGACCGAACCGAAATAATTCGGTTCGGTTCGGTCCGGACCGAAAAAACCGAATTTTTTTTTGAAAAAAAACTTATATTATAAATAAAGCTCAAAATTCATGATTTATCACAAAAATAATAATCAATTAATCACCACTATTTCACCAATATAGATATAATTAAAATTTACAAATTAGATAATATAATTATATTTTATAAGATATATATAAAATGTACATAACATAAATATAAAAATTAAAGTATATATTATTCGGACTATTCCGTCTATTCGGTCCGGACCGAAATATTTTTCAAAGAACCGAACCGAACCGATTTTTATTTCGGTCTATTCGGTCCGGACCGAATAAACCGAATTTTCAAAAAATTAGAACCGAACCGAACCGAATTTGCACGGTTCGGTTCGGTTTTTCGGTTTCGGTTCGGTTTTGCTCAGCCCTAGTTTCAATGCACATTCAATATCTCTGTGACATCTACGTTCTTACTCTGCTGAAAACAATTCTTCTAAGGTTATAATGTTCTCTTCAAAGATACAATATATTGTGTACAACTACACCTTAATTGTCACTTCCGTTATACAATCAAAGTACAATCATAAACTAATAAGCACCAAGAATTATAAGTCTCACAATTCGTATATTAATATTCCAATCAAATACTTGAATTATGTCTGTTAAATCGTGTACTAAAATTGCAACTCCTCTTCCAAGTATTTACAATCCCTAAAATCCAATCAAAGGTTCATGACGCCCCTAATTGTGTTAATCCCTCAATAACAGATCAGCAAAGCAAGAAAATCACAGATAATTAAACACACATGAATACCAAGGAATACTACCCAATCCTCAGATTAGAGATTTAGTTACACATAATTAAAGGAAGAAAACAAAACACACGAATTAATAGAAGAACTCATAATTATAAAAATATAGAAAAAACCTTTAATCTTCAATCTTTAAAGAAAATAATAGTTCTCCAGAAAAATCCCCTAAAAGCTGCGTGTTACAATGATATGATTTGTATATCTATGTGATGATATGATTTTACAATGATATAATGTGTTTTTATAGGCCCTAAAAGTTTTATCCAACAAGGAAATACCTAATTTACATAACAAATTCGAAACAGGAAAGAATTGTAGAGTTTTTAGGAGAAAATTAGGAATGGACAGAATGCCCCCGAGGCCGCATCCTGGGATTTGAGGCCGCGGCCTCAACTAAATCTGCCCGCGGTTTTTCAGCATGCTATTTCCTTCGTTTCTCCTTCGTTTTGCCTCCGTTTCCTTTCGTTCTTTTTCTCAAAGCTTCCATACTTCAATTCCTTGCCTTGGAACCTTCATGGTAGCTCACAACAAGACTCCATTGTTCATTCTTAAGCTCAAATTCATCTCCAGAATTGACGACAATTGCAACCTTATTCAACATTCTTGCAACCCTTGCGCTATAGTGCTTTAACTCTCTTGGATTTCCTGATTTTCACTCCACAAATTCATTTTCTCTTTTCGTAATTCCCAAAGTAATTTCTTTTTGAGCTAAAAATCTCCATAAATTCATTAAAAATCATTTAACTCCTTCCAACTTGGCAATTCTTAATTTCCTGCGACAAACTCATCAAAAACTAATTAAATACTCATGATTATTCGCAAAAGCACCGTAAATGCGGGAATAAAATCCTATAAAGTATATATAAAATAGACTCTATCAAATATCCCCACACTTAGCACTTTGCGCGTCCTCGTGCAAACTAACACAATAATTACATTACTAATTAATACCACTTCCGTAGGTGATCACGGTTGCATTTGACATATGCAACAAGTCCTTTAAACCCCTAGGTAGCCCTAGTGGACGAGTAAGGTCTCGTGAGGGTTTATAGTGAATATACCCACAAAATTCATCTAGCTCATGCAAAAGACCACATATCAACACAACACCACACACACAAAGTCCTCTCATGCCATATCAACTTAAGAATCAAAATGAATACACAATGCCTTGGTGTCTAAAGTGCAAGTATCTACATAGCATACTCAAATCACATGAATAACATCATAGAATTTTATGTCAAGTGCAAAAATCGTTGGTAAATATGATAAGCACACAAAAGCACATCATCAAGACACAACCTGGGATCTCCCATGCAAAAGCAACAACTCACCGTTCACTCACAAAAGATATTCACTCCAAACAAGGGGGTAAGTGTATCGCTCAACTCCAACAATATCATAAGCATGCTTTACATGTGGTATCAATCTAACCCTCAACACAATATACACCATCAATGACAATCAACAGGTCTTTTATTAGGGTTGTAACGTGGGATAGGGACAAGGTATGTCAAGTAAAGCCAAAGAAGGTTAAGTCAAAAGCTAGTTCCCAACAATGATATTAAATCAATTCCCATACTTTCATCCCCACACTTGAACTTTTCTTTATATACAACTTGACTAGCCGAATCAAAGTAGGATCACAAAAGATAAGTATGCTCTCATATTTATTTATTTTCTTTTATTTTCTTTTTTTTAAATAGAGCTAATAACAAGCAAGAACAATGATCCATTGATATTTTACAAATTTCGACTAACGAGCACACAACCCAACTCAATATTCCCCCAAAATTGTGGTCATCAATAACCCCCCTTCCTGCACACCTTATCACTCCCTTACGAACAATACTAGCCTTTGACAATTTGGGTTCAAGATAAATATAAGGCCAATACAATAAAAAGGATAATGGCAAGTAACGTGGTGTGTCACCGAAAAAATAAGATTAGGCTCAAAGGGTTAACTAATGATCATGTATAAATGGTTTGGTAATATGGGAAATAATAGGTTATCCTGTTGCCTTTATCATGTTGTCATCAATTAATGTCATGCATCTCAAGAAAGACCTCAAACACGTGCTAGAAATGCAAATAACAAGTGGACACTCAAGCAAAGAATATAAGATGCAAAAGATATGCATAAAGGCTCAAAACTCACTTGGTGTGTAAAAGCACAATCAATCCCAAGTAGAAGTCTCTCTAATGTACCTACTTGTACTCAAAGCATATAGACCAAACTATCTTGCACATATTCATGTCATTCTAGTCCCTTACCACATTCAATAAGTCTACCAGCTTCAACTTGCTAGTGTATGTGTGTGCACAAGAACATCACATATCACTTCTCAATCAAAAGTATCCATAAACACAAGATTTCTAACAGCATGCATGGGTGCATTTACGCAAGTAATCTTCACATGGCTAGAATTATTTTTGGAATTTACAAATTTTTTTTTTATACTTACAATTACAACTAATGAAAACACCTCCCCACACTTAAATGGGGCAATGTCCTCATTGACACACTAAACAATGAATTATACAATATATAAGAAAGAAGGAAATACTCACAATACATGGGTTGCCTCCCACGAAGCGCTTGTTTAACGTCATTAGCTCGACGCCGATTCTCAACTGATGATAGGGTCTTGGAGGTGAAGAATGCTCATTCCTCGCTCCACTGTTTCTACAAGCAGGTATGGCTTAAGTCTCTGCCCGTTCACCTTGAATACATCTGACCCTTCTCCAGTAATCTCACAAACCCCATTAGGATAGACCTTCACAATCTCAAAAGGTCCGGACCATCGTGATCTGAGCTTTCCGGGGAATAAACGGAGTCTTGAATTAAACAATAGAACATGTTGCCCAACCTCAAATTCCTTCTTCTGAATGTGCTTGTCATGCCACAATTTAGTCTTCTCCTTGTAGATACTAGCATTTTAATAAGATTGGAGCCTAATCTCCTGAAGCTCTCCAAGTTGAAGTAAACGCTTCTCTCCCGTAGATTTTAGATTAAAATTCAAATCTCTTGTCGCCCAAAATGCCTTATGCTGAAGTTCCACCGGCAAATGACATGGCTTCCCAAAGATCAACCTATATGGAGACATTCCAATAGGTGTTTTAAACGCCGTCCTATATGCCCAAAGTGCATCATCAAGCTTTGTTGACCAATCCTTTCTTGACGCTGCCACTGTCTTCTCCAAAATTGACTTCAGCTCACGATTCGAAATCTCAACTTGTCCACTTGTTTGCGGATGATAAGGAGTTGCCACCTTTTGTGTCACAGCATACTTTTTCAAGAGATCATCCACCTGTTTATTGCAAAAGTGTGCACCTCCATCATTGATAATAGCCCTTGGCACTCCAAATCTAGTGAACACATGCTTCTTTAGGAACTTCTTCACCACTCTAGCATCATTAGTAGGAGACGCAATAGCTTCAACCCATTTCGAGACATAATCAACTCCCACCAAAATATATTGGTTCCCATAAGAAGATGGAAATGGACCTATGAAATTCATCCCCCACACATCGAAAATCTCCACCTTAAGAATAGATTGTAAAGGCATCTCGTTCCTCCTCGAAATATTTCCAACTCGTTGACATCTATCACATTTCGCCACAAAGTCTCTAGCATCTTGATGCATGGTTGGCCAATAGAATCCTGACTGCAAAACTTTCGCTACTGTCTTCATACTACTGTTATGACCTCCACACTCTAGAGAATGACAATGCCTTAAAATATGAGGAACTTCATCATGAGGTACGCATCTACGAAACATTCCATCAGCACATTCCTTATAAAGTAGCGGTTCCTCCCAATAGTAGTGCTTTACATCATAAAAGAATTTCTTCTTTTGGTTATAAGAGAGATTATCCGGCACAACTCCTCCGACAATGTAGTTCACAAAATCTGCATACCATGGTGTAGACATGGACACACCTAGAAGCTGCTCTTCCGGAAATTTATCATTGATAGGTTTTTCACCTCCTACCTCTCCATCTCCTTGGTCCAACCTAGATAAATGATCAGCTACCAAGTTTTCGGACCCCTTCTTATCTCGAATCTCAAGATCAAATTCCTGGAGTAAGAGAATCCACCGAACTAGATGAGGCTTGGCATCTTTCTTTGTCATCAAGAAACGAATCGCAGCATGATCCGAATAGGCAATCACCTTAGATCCAACAAGATAGGATCTAAATTTATCCAGTGCAAATACCACTGCAAGTAGCTCTTTCTCCGTATTGGAATAATTGATTTGTGCATCATCAAGAGTCTTGCTTGCGTAAGCTATCACGTGCATCCGCTTATCCTTCTTCTGCCCAAGAACAACACCCACAGCATAGTCACTAGCATCACACATGAGCTCAAATGGCAAGCTCCAATTGGGAGATGTAACTATGGGTGCAGAAGTAAGTTCCTTCTTCAACCTGTTAAAAGCATCAAGACAACTTTCATCAAAGTCAAAAACACGATCCTTTTCGAGAAGATTTCAGAGTGGCCGAGCTAACTTGGAGAAATCCTTGATGAACCGTCGATAAAAACCAGCATGCCCAAGAAAGCTTCGAATACCTTTCATAGATGAAGGTGGTGGCAATTTTTCCATAACTTCAATTTTTTCTCTATCGACCTCAATGCCTTTACTAGAGATTTTATGCCCAAGCACAATGCCCTCCTTCACCATGAAGTGACATTTTTCCCAATTAAGAATAAGATTCGTTTCAGTACATCTCTGCAACACCTTTGATAAACTGGCTAGACATGATTCAAAGGAAGAACCATAAACCGTGAAGTCATCCATAAAGACCTCCATGTCTCACCCTATAAAATCTGAGAAAATGTGGTTCATGAGCCGTTGAAATGTCGAAGGACCATTACACAAACCAAAAGGAAGCCTCCGATAAGCAAAAGTGCCATAAGGACAAGTAAAGGTGGTCTTCTCTTGATCTTCGGGTGCAATAGGAATCTGAAAGTAACCCGAGAATCCATCCAGAAAGTTATAATACTCATTACCCGCCAACCTTTCGAGCATTTGATCAATGAATGGGAGGGGAAAGTGATCTTTGCGAGTAGCGTTATTCAACTTCTTTTAATCAATGCAAACTCTCCAACCTGTTACTGTTCTCGTGGGAATTAATTCATTCTTTTCATTGTGTACAACAGTCATCCCACCTTTCTTCGGCACAACATGAATAGGGCTAACCCATTGACTGTGTGGAACCGAATATATGATACCAGCATCAAGCAACTTAGTGATATCTTTCTTCACCACTTCTTGCAAATTCGGATTCAATCTTCTTTGTCCCTCAATCACAGGCTTATGATTATCTTCTAATGCAATTCTATGCATGCAAAGAGCAGGGCTAATTCCCTTGATATCTTGAATTGTCCAACCAATAGCTGATTTATATTGCCGAAGAACATGTAATAACTTTTCTAGCTCATCATCACTAAGCAAAGCAGAAACTACCACAGGATATGTATCATTAGGACCAAAAAAAGCATACCTCAAATTAGCAGGTAGAGGTTTAAGTTCAACCTGTGGTGCCTCTGAAAGTGTAAAAACAATCTCAACTTCTGTGTCTCGTACAACAAGTGCTTCTTCTTCGACCACATCATCTAACACCCGTTCTGCTCCCACGAAGTGTTCATTTTCGAGCTGCACAATGTCATCCACTATGTCAATGGTAAAACAAGTTGCTCCAAAAGGAGGTATCTTCATTGCTTTATTCAGATCAAATTCCACTTTGTCCTCGTCAACATTCAATGTCAATTTTCCAGCTTTAACATCGATTGTAGTGCCAGCAGTAGCCAAGAATGGCCGTCCCAAGATAATGGGTATCTCGACATCTTCATCCATCTCTAACACCACAAAATCACAAGGTATGACAAATTTATCCACTTTAACAACCACATCTTCAATAACCCCCAATGGATACTTAACAGAACGATCCGCCAACTGAAGTGAAATCCGTGTCTTTTTAAGTTCTCCAAGACCAAGCCTTTTGTAGATTGAATATGGCATCAAACTCACACTTGCCCCTAAGTCACACAAGGCTTTCATGTTTTCCATATTCCCAATAGCGCAAGGCAAAGAGAAGCTTCCCGGATCTTTCAATTTCTGAGGAATAGCCTTCTGGATGATTGCACTGCATTCTGCATTAAGAGTAATAGTTTCTGCATCTTCAAGTTTCCTCTTCTTTGTCAACATCTCCTTAAGAAATTTAGCATAAAGTGGCATTTGATTCAAAGCTTCAGCCAAAGGAATATTAACATGCAACTGCCGGAACATAGTCAAGAACTTCTCGTACTGCTTCTCTAACTGCCTGTTGTGAAGTCTCTATGGAAATGGAATAGAAGGAACATAAGGTGGTGGAGGAACATACGGCTTTTCTGATTCTTCTTCCTTCTTCTTCTCATCTTCTTTTTCTGACGTGTCTGCAGCAATCTCTACTGGCCTATCCTCTTTCTCAGCATCACTCTCTTTAGGCTTAAGAACCTCAACCTCGGGCAACTCTTTTCCGCTACTTAAAGTAATTGCTTTGTATTGCTCTTTACCAGTCTGGTCGGGCTGATTAGGAAGAGACGCTTGCTCACGAACACCCATCTTTGAGGCAATATGTCCAATCTGTGTTTCTAGCATCTTTTGAGATGATGCCATCTGATCTATTCTTGATTCCATATTAGCCAATGCTCCAGAAGTCCCTTGCATAATCTTATTTAGTGCAACCTCCCACTCAGCTGGTTCTTTCTTTGGCGGAGGTTGATACTGCTGCTGTGCTTGATATGGCGGTCGTGACTGAAAACCAGGAGGTTGATTCTGCCTTGGAAATGCATAGGAAGGATTAGCTGCATGATTATTGCTGTAAGAAAGATTGTTGTTTGGCCTTTGATTCGGATTGTAATAAGAATTATTCTGCACAGGCCAAGGCTGTCTTCCTTGAATAAAAGATGCTTCTTCTGGAAATTGTTGCACATAAGAGTTCGGACTTGCACCATAATCATGATACCCTTCCATAGGTGAATAAATAGCATTCACATTTACCTTTTGTCCTCGCACCTCCTGAGTTAGAGTATCCAACTTTTGAGCCAGCATGTTGATCATCTCAGATTCTTGTGCTGCTTTTGCTGAGCTCGTCCCACTAGGTGCCCATGAATAATTATTAGATGCTAATTCCTCAAGGAGTGCTTTAGCCTGTGTAGTTGGTGCCTTCTTGAAATTTCCACCAGCAGCCACATCCAAACTCAAACGAATATCTACATTCATGGCCCCATAAAAAGTACTAATGATTTGCCAATCTTATAAGCCATGATGTGGACACTTCCTCAATAGTGCCTTGAATCTCTCCCATGCCTGATATAGACCTTCACCCGGTTGTGCTTTAAAACTCATAATCATAGTCCTCAACTGTTGCATCTTGTCAGAAGGATAGTATTTGGACAAGAATGCAGTAGAAAGACTCTCCCATGTAGCAACCGTAATGTTTGGAAGTTGCTGAAACCATTCCAAAGCTCTTCCCTTAATAGAGTAGGGAAACATATGGAGACGAATCTGATCACTCGTAACACCAGTGATTCTGAATGAGCCACACATCTGCACAAAATGCTCTAGATGTCTGTGTGGGTCTTCTAATTCAATGTCTCCTTCAAAATCTTGATTGCTGATCATCTGAATTAAGCTCGGATTAATATGGAACTGAGCTGCACCAATCTCTGGAGTTTTGTACATGCAATTGGCTGGATTCGGTGTCTCATGGTCCCAAATAGAAGACTGATCAACATTAACAGCTTGATTCTCCGTATCTCCCAAATAAGAGAAAATTCGGAATGGACAGAATGCCCCCGAGGCCGCATCCTGGGATTTGAGGCCGCGACCTCAAGCTAAATCTGCCCGCGGTTTTTCAGCATGCTATTTCCTTCGTTTCTCCTTCGTTTTGCCTCCGTTTCCTTTCGTTCTTTTTCTCAAAGCTTCCATACTTCAATTCCTTGCCTTGGAACCTTCATGGTAGCTCACAACAAGACTCCATTGTTCATTCTTAAGCTCGAATTCATCTCCAGAATTGACGACAATTGCAACCTTATTCAACATTCTTGCAACCCTTGCGCTATAGTGCCTTAACTCCCCTGGATTTCCTGATTTTCACTCCACAAATTCATCTTCTCTTCTCGTAATTCCCAAAGTAATTTCTTTTTGAGGTAAAAATCTCCATAAATTCATTAAAAATCATTTAACTCCTTCCAACTTGGCAATTCTTAATTTCTTGCGACAAACTCATCAAAAACTAATTAAATACTCACGATTATTCGCAAAAGCACCGTAAATGCGGGAATAAAATCCTATAAAGTATATATAAAATACACTCTATCAATTACGAAAATCCATTGGATATAGTGAATGTCTCTGATTGTGTAAATTTACAATGACACTATATTAGGAAAACCCCACTGAGTATAGTGAATGTCTCTACTTGTGTAATCTTACAAATTCGAAATGAAAATTACAAAAAGTATTAAAAAGTAGAGCATGTATTTATTTTTTGTTATTTAGGTATAT
The DNA here is from genome assembly GCA_036435485.1 of Saposhnikovia divaricata. Lineage (NCBI taxonomy): Eukaryota > Viridiplantae > Streptophyta > Magnoliopsida > Apiales > Apiaceae > Saposhnikovia > Saposhnikovia divaricata. Next base: position 182,046,628 of record CM071595.1, read on the forward strand.
TATTAATTTCTTACATATATTATAAGTAATAAATATTATTTATATGAATGACAATTACGTAAGTATGAAAAAGGTGATCTGTATATATTTGTAATTAATTTGTAACATAAAATGTTCAATTTTCAAAATGCCCACCTCTTTTAAGTATAAAGAATGATTTTTAAAGGAATATTTAATATAAATCAAATTAATTTTGATAAATGTTTATTGCTCCAAGAATCATAAAAAGTGATTTGTAAGAATCTTTCGATAATTCGTAGGTTTTTTTTATAAATATGCAATATAAATAAGAGTTGGGTTCAGTGGAGACCATGTTTTTTGTGGAGTCCTGGAGTCCACCTTTGTTCTACATACATTCAACAGTATTTTACATTGCATTTGACAATTTTCTACGGTCATCACCAAGATTAATTAGGGTTTTTCCAACAATATCGTCGAAATCCATCACAAATATACATTATATTGCCCGCAACGACAAACAAATTTTATTTTGCAGAACCAAGTGTTCAAGAACAAAACGATTTAAATATTTTACATCAATTCAAGAAATGTTTAGGCGTGTTTCGAAGCAGTTTACGGTCATGTTTAGGAGAAAAGCGTTTTTGCATTGGTAAAACACCGTTAATTGCGGATGAATGTATGTAGAACAAAGGTGGACTCCAGGACTCCACAAAAAACATGGTCTCCACTGAACTTTGTTCATATAAATAATACATATTATTTTCATAAATGTTCAACTATCTACAAAAATGGATTTTTTTTTCTACATTTTTTGTAACTTGTGTATTTTTTGGCTCATTTTTCTCCTCTAACAAAATAAGTATTTCACCAGTGAATGAAAAACTTCTGAAACTAAAAATAGTACTAGACTTAAACTACAACCAAACTATAGATGACAAACAAGTTTAGTGAAATTCCTCCACACAGCAGTTGTTTTAAAGACAAAATTCACATAAACATGGTTCAGTATTTAGAACTAACAAATCACACTACTAAAACTCAAGGCATGTGTTGAGTTCTGATTCACTGCACTTTTCACTATTCATGATGTATCTTCAACATACTAACTAGCAATTAGCTTTTGGTAGTTGGCCGTCTCTTACATGGTTTTATCTATTTTTACTTCCTCATAGACATTCTTGCAAGCAAGCTTCCTTTGCAAGGTCGATACAGTCCAAATGGTTAAAACTAAGTGCTTGAATCCAAATGTCTAAATCCAACTAACTAACCAAATGCTTAACTCCAAACACACCTTAACTTAAATAATTATTGGACACATCCTTCATGCCACATTTATCAGCTGGATTATATAGGAATCACAAAAATCACTTTTTAGGATAAAGTAATTGTAGCATGTCACCCACAAGTCACTTTATTATAACAAATCACAGTTTTTATATCACTTGTAAAAAAATAAAGCCTACACTCTGTATACAAAAAAACACAATATAATGACAACTAAAAAATCACCTTTTATTATAACAAATCACTGTTTTTATATCAGTACATATCAAAAATTATTATTTAATCACAAATCACACACATTACAAATCACAAATAAAATCACAAATCACTTATTATAATCACAAATCACTATTTTATACCACTTTAAAAAGAACTAGCACCTTTGAACAAATAACTACACTATGTACAAAAAAGCACAATATAATCACAACTCACAAGTCACCTTTCACTACGCCATAGATGATCTATCGCAATTGTATGATCATGGGTGTTGCAAAAATATGTTGCATTTGCTATGTTATTTTTCCTCTACGGTAACATAGTCATGTGATGTTACCATAGCCATACCAATATGTTGCTATAGCCGCCTCTACGGTAACAAGTCATGTGATGTTACCATAGCCATAACAATGTGTTGCTATAGCCCCTCTTCGGTAACAAGTCATGTGATATTACCATAGCCATATCAATATGTTGTAGTAGACAAGGAGGGGTATTAAAAAAATCTATTTTAATTAACATGATTAAATTAAATTTTTATAAGATTTTGAAACTAATTAAATTAATTAATGTAATTAGATTAAATTTTTTTAAGATTGACCAGATAAATGAATAATTATATATATTTAAAATATTTAATTAATTCTAAATATTTAATAAACTATATTTAATTTTTTTTTTAATTAATTTTATTTTGAAAACAATTTTAATAAGTTTATAATAAATAATTATTAAAGAAAAAGAAAAATATTTTTTATGAAAACCTCACAACGCGCAGACATGGAGCGACGACACAGAGCAAAAATATGGGCGGGGTTAGAAAATTTCAGACAAAACATGAGCGGCAAAAATACCGCCCACACTTTAAACCTTCACACTATTATCTCTTTTCACTCTCACACTTATCTCTTTTCCATCTCTCACACTCACGATGGTTAACAATTGGCATTTAATTAGGGTTTAAAAATTAATTAGGGCTTCAACCAATTGCAATAAAATTAGGGTTCTGAATTGATTTGGGCTTCAATCTATTTGGTGTTTAAATTAGGGGTTTCTTATTCATGGTGTTTTAATCGATTTGGTGTTCAATTGCTCTCTTTAATTTGGGTTTATCTTTGTTTCAAATTCAGATTTGAGCACCGTGGTTCCAGTTGGTTTGTCTTTGTTTATCTTCATTCAAGGTACTTCTTTTTCTACCTTTTCTATTCAATGTATAAATTTATGTATGCATCAGTATGTGTGTTGATTTTGTAGATGCATGTGTATGTATATGTTAAGTGTATGTATACATAAATGTGTATGTGTATATTTGGTTCCAGTTGTAATGGCAGATGAGGTTTATCTTTGCTTGAGTTGCTTTTATTTTTAATATTACAAATTTATATGCTCTTTTATACTCATTTATCTATCATTCTTTGTTTATCATAATTGTATTCATATATTTATATATGCGTAAATATTTGTATTTCTATTGGTATGTTTAATGTGGAGAATGATTAAGTATTTTTGTTTTTTCGAGTTACTATTGAGTTTCGATTTTGTTTCTTGATCCAATTTAGACGTGGTATGTATATTTTGCTGTGTCAAAACCAAAGTGGTCATGTATGTAGTACTGGTAGTGTGCCCTGTTCCCTGCCCTGTTTTCTGCGCTGTTATCTTCATGGTTACACGTAAGGTTGCTATACAGAGCAGTCCAAAAGTCAGTTGACCAGGTGTATAATATCTTGGAGTTAGTTTAACAGGAATTCTACATGCTAGAATAATTAAAAAAAATTATTTCTTAATGTACTTACACCATAATTCTCTATGTTAATCAGGAAGTTCTTATGTGAGTGGCTGTGTGGTGCATAGGAGAATATGGTGATATGTTGGTGAACAATGTTGTAACACCGGACATAGTGGAACCAATAACTGTGAGTTCTTGTTCATCTACATGAACCAATGTAATTTTCTTTATGACAGTGGGTTAATATTATTAATATCTTATGGACTTGCTTCATCAGGTAGTACAGAAGAGCACTGGAAGAGGCAGGATGCTGCTAAAGTCATAGCTCAAGTAAAACTATGTTCTCTATGAACTTCTCACATACTTAAAATTTGTCTCTTAGTATACGAGTTTAGAATTTTACTGTAATTTAAATTCGACATGAAATTCTAGCTAGCAAAATCATTGGAACTGTTTGTCGAAGTTCTTTTTCCTCTGTCATAGTGATATTTAGAAAATCATTTTGATTTCACTTAATGTTGAATTCAAGTAGTATATGTACTTACACATGTGAGATTTTCTTTAATAGCTCTCGCCAAGGTATATTGTGGCATATTAGACTTGGTAAATCATGTGAGATTTCTGATGCTGCTGGCTATATATATGTTTTGATTCTGAATCAAGGATCAAGTATGAGTTAGTTTATCTCCAGTTAAAAGGCCATCGATGCCCATTCGTGGTTGCTCATTGTTCATTATCTGACTATATTTTGGACAGATTTTGTACTTTCATAATATAGATACCTTCCTTGTTTTTTTTCTTGCATTAATATATTTGTTTAAATGATATTTATTTGTTGTTTAAATGGTATTTTATTTGTTAGGAGTGTCGTTTCGAAAAGATTATCATTTGACCTCAATGTTTCTATGATTTTCCAGCAAATCTGGGAGTACCAAGGTCCTCCTTGGATTAGAGGTGGACATTATGTACCTCGGCATATGGATATTGTTTGGTAAGCTACAAGTTACAATCACCCTCGCCTATTATGTTCTTTGTTCTGCATTTCTTGCTTCTGAATCACATAAAAAGTTGTATTAATCGTACTCCTATTTTACAAAACACACTTTCTCAATCTGTCTAGATAAACACTCCTACAATGAATCTCGAAATCATAATTGACATCTTGCAAGATAGTATTTTCATTTAGGGTTTTGCCACTACTTATGCTGACTAGCACCGCTGATTATCTTTTATTTGAATAAGCCTATATTTAATCAGACCACATAATCTTGAACACAAAAGTAACGGAATGGTATCCAGATTTTTACAATTGTATTCACCTAGCAGGATAGCACATTTTTTCATAACATGAATAATCGTGATAGACTGAGTTTTGAAACTCAGTTCTAAAGATAAAGTTGTTTATTTAAATTTCAACAATTGACTTATCTAAAAAAACTTGTAAGATCTATTATAACACATGTATTTGTAGTTGTGATGTAAGGTTCTCCATCGTATATTTACCTATACAAATAACTTGGTGCACACATGAACTTATGTGAACTTTTGGTCTCCATGCTTCCTTTATCATGATAAACAATTTGAAAAATATTCAGGTCATGGACAGAAAGTAGAAACAAAGTTATTTTCTTATTTGGGCAGGATTGATATTAGAACGTGTTTTGTTATTCCAACTGTACATTCGTGTCTGTGTGGATTTTGCTGCATATTGCAGTTCATATATTTTTTGCCATATTTCCCATGGTACAGACTTATATTACTAATCTTTAGCATAATTAAAATACTTATACCTTTGTTGTTTTTCACAGGTAATTGAGTCTGACACCATAGATGTGATAGAGATAGCAATTAAGCATCATAAATGCGATGAGCCGATGATTTCGAGTGATGATGAAAATGGCACACCTGTGACTGCTCGCACTAGCTCATAGTTTGACACTAGTATTTCTTTAGACTTTACCATCTTTTGTACTAATATTAAGTGACTGGGTAGTGGTGTTGGTTTTATTCTAGTACTTTATCGTATTGGGATGTTGATTTATTTAGCTTTGTGGTAACTATGGGTTCCAAAGTTGGTTTATTTTGGTATTGCTGGTGAATTAGGATGATTGATGTGGATTGTTGGTTGTGAAATATTTTGGTAATATGAATGAAAAACAGGTTATTGGCATGTTCATTAATATACAAATAAAATTTTGTCAATTTTTTTTTTTTTTTACAAATGTGTTGTAGCTACCTTAAATGTTGCAACTTTGGCATATAAAATTATAAATGAATAATGAAACATGTTGCATTAGCACAAAAGGTGTTGCAACTTACAATTAACCCAACAGTGGACCCTGTAGTAGGTCCCTGGTGGGCCCTGCGGTGGGTCCCACTTTCTTTAATAAATCTTAACATCTAAGGCAACATATATTTTATGTTTTTATAGGATGATTAGATGTTGCAGTAGCATGCTACTGTAACATATTTTTTGATGTTGCAGTATGGATACATTATGTTACCTTAGACCCCTAATGCAACATCGAAAAAAGCAAAATGGATTTTATGTTGCATTTGCCATTTCTTGACCAATTGCAACATATTTTGAAGCTATTGCAACATTGTTTGTATGTTGCTGTAGGTTATATATGGTGTAGTGTTTTATTATAACAAATCACTGTTTATATAAATCACAAACACATACACATAAATCAAAAATAACAACTCATGCTCCTATATCACAAATCACTTTTCTACATCACAAATCATAAATCATAAATCACAAATATATTATCACAAATCAGTGTTCTATATTACTTTTATATAGAAAATCACTATTTTCTAATACTCGTTCATTACAAAAATTAAAAAAAATATTACCTCATTTACTATTATCCATTGAAAAAAAATGAGTGAATAGATCCTGCAAAAATACTAATAAACATACTCACACACACACATTAGAATCACTTTAAAATCTAATGAAACAAACATAAGCATCAAAAATCACTTAAAAACGAAAATATTCTTTGTTGTAACATGCAAATAATGTCAATTATGCGTTGTGTAAGGAGATTTACCTCTGTTTTTGTTTCCTCAATTCGTTCCTTCGATTTTTGTAAAAAAATAAAAATATATGATTCAAGTATAATAAAACTTGATTCAAGCAAAATATGAGAGAAATCAATTTGTAAAGTGAGTCATCTTCTTCCCCAATGTAACAAAGAGATTTATAGTCGTAATTTTTAGAATAATGAAGCATATAATACTATTGTAGTGTTATGAAGATTTCGAACGGTCTAGAGGCTTGATTAGGGCGAATTTGGGGGTGATTTGAGGTGAACAATGGAGATAATGGTGAACAACAAAGATAATGGTGAATAATTTTGTAGCAGAGAGAGTGTGTTTATCGATAACGGTGAGTAATAAAGAAGGTAGTTAGGCTCTGTGTAATTTGAAAAACAAAGTCTCTTTTTTGCAAAAGTGCCGCCAGCGTGTTTGGTTATTGGGCCTGGATTGTGGCCCAATGTTCAGTTCTCACAATAACAGGGGTCTCATTAGAATAGCCATATATATATATATATATATAGGCAATTAATTATATAGTATATACATACAGGCTAGGTAAAACTGTGCAAGAAAGAGATTGAAAAGCTTTATCTCAACCCAAGGGGTACCAACATCGACCTTCGACCATCATACATATATATATATATATATATATATATATATACTTGTTAGGAAGCCTATCACCAATTTCAGGCAGCCTCTAAGTGACCTTAGTAGCCTAGGAAAGTCCCCTTTGAACCCCTTTTTTCAGCGACTATTTCGTTTATTTTCGGCTTCGAACCCATCTTTTTAGATCTTATGGAATTTGTGGTGGTTACTTTGGTTTGTATATATATACTTTTATATACATATAATCGACCATATGATATATATATATATATATATATATATATATATGGTCGAATATAGTATATTATTTTCTCAACTTATATCAAACTATCAAAATCTATTTAAGACTCAAACTTCAGCTTCTTGTTTTGTTGACTAGCGCTTATAGCACAGATGCTTATTTCTCAGCTCAATTGTTTGTTTCCTATGCAGTCGTATTCACCTTATTATCTCGTATGTTACATGCACAATAAACTCTGTCCTCCCTTGAATGACTTACTTTTGTTATACTAGAAAATTAAAGTAGGGGTTATATGGAGCGTAGCTTCATTTTTACATGTGGTGGGCCTTGTGTAAGCAAACACTACTCAATAACCAAGGTTGTACTGATCACTTTTTGGGTCAAAAGTGTAGTCTGAAGGTGTGTACATGGTTTTGTATATCTTCTCAAGTCGACACTTTAAGTAGATAACACAGAAGCTAATATGTTCCAAGTTAAATCATTTGCAGGTGGGAAGATTTGCCACCAATGCCCAGTCCGCAAGTGGATTGCTTAGGATTGTCTTACCAAGGAAAATTTTATGTTCTGAGTGACCAGGTAGGGTTGCCTGAGCAGAAAACTTCAGACGTCTTTAGCCCATCAGAGAAAAAATGGTACACTGTCGATGATGTCTGGCCTTTCTCAAGGGAAATGCATTTTGCAGTCCAAGGGATGGCAGATGACCTTGTATACACAGTTGTAGATTGGGGAGAGAGCTGTATCAAAAGCAGAGACACTAGAAAAGGAGAATGGTACCATGTAGGTATGCACTACAACAAAAACGGCCCAAACCTACCACATAAAACATACCAAAACAAATTGGTAGGAAATGAGTGAGTATTTCCTACAAACGTTCGAGTTGGTAGGAAATGGTACCTGTGGGACCCAAATTTTGTACACGCAAGCAGCCATTCCTACCAAATTTTGGGAGGAAAACAAAGCCTACCAAATTTGGTAGGTTTTGGTCCCAATTTAACTGAACATTCGACCAGTTGTAGTTGAATATTAAAATCGACCTGTTGTAGTTGAATTTAAAAATCGACCAGCTTTTGTGGAATTTATTTTCGACCTTTTTTCGTTGAACTTTAAATTCGACCGTATTTTATTGAAATTGATGATATTTTAAATTCAACCATTTTCAGTCAAAGTTACCATCCAAAATTCATTCTCTCAGCCCTGTTTTTGAGCAACCACCTCTAACCAAAACTATTGTGCCAAAACTGTACCCCCAAACATGCAATCATGCATTCACAATACCAAAAAAAACTGAAAATTATCCTAAAATGTAGAAAATAAAACTGTACTTAAGTTTTCAAAAGCCCAACAGTTAAATGCACTTAAATCTGCTAAAAAGACCAGAATAGTTTAACAAAAGAGATTACTTTAAAAGTTCTAAAACCCTACAAGGTTTTTTCAGTTCATACCATTTGATTCTAACCAACTTCACCTAAACCAGAGGAAACCTGTATGCTTCAAGATCTTCATCTTCATTGTTGCCTGGATCTTCATCTTCAGTGATGCCCTCTATCACAGCCTTCTTCTTTGGCACCATCTTTGTCAGCGTCTCTTACACGAAACAGTTACAATTCATTAAACACCATGTAGTACTTACAAGTGTGACTAGACAGTAAATCTTACTAATTTGGCCGCCCCTGAACCTAAAACCTGGCTCCGCCACTGTCACTAATGACAGTAAACGTGATGGAAATGCATGTGTTCTTGGAGCTAGACCTCTGTTTCATAAAGAAGTCATTTTCCAAGAAAAAAATCAAGTGCAATATGCAGAATTTGCATACACTGATGTGCATTAGACCGGTACACATAATTTTGTAGTTCATGCAGAAATTAGAAGCATAATAATAATCAATTTTCTGTTGATAATATTCTTTTTATACATATATGAATTTGAAAATCTAATTAAAAACTATAACAACAGCAGAAGCAATAGAGGTACACTGTCGTATTTGACAGACTACTAAAACCAAAATCTAGTTTTTAATCTACCATATTTAAACTTTCAGATAAATATAAGGGCTAATAGTTTTCGATGCAGGCATAATGAACCACAAGGCCTTAAAAAAGAAATCTTTAGGAGCTTTGAATGGTTCTTATAGGATGCTTGTCACATCTATTTAAAGTTTTGGCTAGGAAACGTCAAAGGATTAAAGTCATATGATCCCTGTGATTCCTTTGACAAGAACCTTTCAGAACAATCTATTCTTTTGCTAACCAATTACTTTCAGGGCATGCCTTTCCTACATAACCCCATTGGAGTCTTTGTGCTAGTAAAAGATTTGTATGTAAACAGGGAGAGAGAGAGTGACAAGACATAATGGACAGTTTGTAGTCTAAAGGACAATCTGGTCATTTCAGAACATCAAGGGACATCAATTAAGGAACCTAGTTATATTATTCTCTCCAGTCCCACTGCATTTAAAAGAGCATGATGAACTCCGAAATCATATGTACTAAAAATCATAGTAAATGGAAGACAATTAAGATTAAAAAATTCATTTTTCGATATCTGCACCAATACTATTCAAAAAAACATACACAACAAAAGGGCGTAATCATTCTAAAACTAAGCAGGTCTTATCATTTATATAAATAAAAGGATGTTTCCTCCGCAATGATCCTATCACTGTCCTTCAAGATCTGGGGAAGCAAACCATTTGTTGCCCGTATATAATGGTTGTGCATTGAATGCTGACTCGGGTCCGTAAAAGCAGGAATGGTTAAGTTACGCACCTCCTTGTCCAAAATAGATTGATGCACTTCATGCATGGGTAAGGAGCGAACCATCTTCGTCACCTGATCTAAGATCATAGCCATCATCGAGTAAATGTCATCTGGAACACCTGGACCGCCAATCAGAGCTTGACAGTCTTGTGCTTTTCGTTTCTTGATCAATCGCAGTGCTTCCTTTCCTCCCATAAGCTCCGTCAAGGATTCTTGGGGATGAAGAAGGACCTTCCCCTTCTTCGGTGCTCTAGCTTCAACTGTCATAGCAAGGTCATTCATTCGCTGAATTTCCTTTTGGGTACGGGGGGGATGGTGGTTCATTAGTAGGATAATTAAACTCGGATTCCAATTCAGCTCGCACCTTTTTCATCTTTTCCTGCAATATGTGAAGTCAACTAAGTGTTGTATACACATTCAGTTACACCCATTGTACAACAAAAATAATTGATGACAGAATACAAACCTGTAGGTCTTTCACAGCAGGTTCAGTGGGGTCGTACACCATAGTCAAAAATTCATCATCTTGGATGGGCAATTCTCCTTTAGCCTCTCTTTCTTCATCTATTTCCTATCATATGAAAAATAGACACCAAATCAGTCGAATAAAAAATAAAATATGAAAATGAAGACTGATTAATCTATTTACTCCAGAAAATCAAACCACCCGTCTTTGATCATATTGTTTGGCCCCATTGCAGGAAGTAAATTCCACCATTTTTCGAGCATTCTGTCCATTAACAGACAAAGTTTTAAATTCTGGTCTTCCCCAATACTCGTAGAAAGAATTCCATACATGCTGGGAGTAGTATTGAGGCTTAATCAGAGTAATGTCAATATCCTTTTCTGCATATCTAGCATCCAAACAGTCGTTCACCAACTTCACAAGTCGGGCCCTCTCACAACCAACATAATACTTCCAATTTCTCTTTAAATGCGCTCTCACTACTCTATCCCCCTCTTCTGGTAAGTAATTCCTGGGATAAGCATAATACTCCTGCCAAACCAGATTGCATAGTATTAAAAGAAATTCACTAACAGACCAGATTGCCATACCAGTTTACATAATACACACAAGCAAGTTACTAGACTGAAAGAAAAAAAACCTAAGTATTTACATACTTTAATACAGTTGATACAAGTGTTGTAGAAAGCTTCACGTTTGGCTCCCTTTGTATAGATCGTATGTTCATCCCATTTCATACGAACAATGTAACCCAGAGTTTTCTTGGGTTTAGCCTCTCTGAAACTATAACAATATAACGAAATGATTAAAAAGAACCATGAACGTTTTTGACATACCCTTTTTGGTTAAGACGAACTTAACAGTTGGCCTTTCATTCACTGGTGGTTTCTTCGGGTAGTCTCCTTCACAACAGTTGCGCCTTTTCCTCTCAAAGATTATTTTCTGGCTACTTTCTCCTTCAATGAGACTTTCTTCATCACCCACTCCACTAGTCCTAACATTCTTAGTTTTGTTACCGTTTCCCTTCTTTGAATGTGGACCGACCCATATCACCAATAAAACAAACAATAATAAGCATTAGTTTATCAAGATAATTAATTTACGAATAGTTAACAATTAAGCAAAATTAACCTAACGACTCTGCACACTTTACGAACAATTAACTTATGAACAAATTTGCAATTTACGAACAATTAATAATTAGTTTGTCAATATAATTAATTTACGAACAATTAACAGTTTGCAGGTAAACAAAAATACCCTAATTAACAGTTTGCAAGTAAACAAAAATACCCTAAAAGGATGTTCTTCACTCTATCTACAAAATACATAGTGTACAAAAGACAAGTGGGGCTAGCTTTGCCACAAGTATGCTCTGTGTCATACCGGTAAATATACAGGTACTTGTGGATATACACAGAGGGTACCTGTATGCCTTGGTTGGCACTCCCATTTAAAGACCTGGCATATAAAAAGTTGAAGTGCTTTGAAAGATATACAAAATTGTGTTTTGAAGACAACCAGCCTGAAGCATAGAAATTTGTCAAAGTATTGAATATCGGTTAATAAAATGTTCTTACACTAGTACAGAACTATCTTTTAGCGTCGCACTTTTAGCGTCGGTTATATAGAGAGCCGTGGCTTATACTTACTTTAGGCGTCGGTTGTTAGCTTAACCGATGCTTAATGTCACTTTTGTTAAACCTTTTACGTCGTCATGAAACAACCGACGCTCAAAACTGGACCTTTAGCGTCGGTCTTTACTCAACCGATGCCTAAAACAGACCTTTAGCGTCGGTCTTTTCTCATCCGACGCCTAAAACTGAACCTTTAGCGTCGGTCTTAACTCAACCGACGCCTAAAACCAAACCTTTAGCGTCGGTCTTTACTTAACCGACGTCATAAATTGAACCTTTAGCGTCGATCTTCACTTAACCGATGCCTAAACTATGTAGTTTGTACTTTATGTGTCGCTTTACATTTGACCGACGCTAAAAGTATTTTTTTTTTAAAAAAGCTAAATTATATACAAATAATATTTTCATACAAATTATACGTTATTTTATATTATAACATTCTATTAAAAAAATTTAAATTGAATAATATCATTTAAATAAGATTTATACAAATCAAAGAACATTTAATAAAAATTTAAATTTAAATATTTTCATTACACAAATAAATAATATGTATTCATTCCCACTTAAATACTTTGAACCATTATTTATGATAAAATTATATCCGGATCTTCATTATGTAAAGTATATTATTAAAAAATTACACATTTATCTAAGTAAGTTTTTAAAAAATTTGAAATTTTATATAATATCAATTAATAAATATAAATCATTTATAATAAAACTAATTTCTATTATAATTCTTTAGCTTCTGACTACCGGGTAGACTGCCCTGTACTCTTCTATTGTCTCTATTGCCTCCGTACTCTCGTCTCTCCATTATCCCCAACTTAAATACAGACGCTCTCGCTCTCTCTCTCTCCCTTTCTGAACTTTAGCCTAATTAGACTCTAAGCGCGAAGAACACGAAGAACATGGGTTCTCTCTGAATTCTCGAGTTCTATCAAGCCCTAATTAGATTCGTATCTGCTAGCTAATATATGCTCTAATCTGAATCCTATTTCTTCCATCGCGATTGGCAACTTAATTACATATAAATATGCTAATTAGGTTCGTATTCTACCTCAAGGTCCTTAGTTTAAATTTATGTTTGTGTATGACTCTAGACACGCATATGACTGCATATGTTTGTGAGTATATATTATGTCTTGCTTATTTCTTATTACAAGGTTGATGATATGATTTAATTGATTGCATATTCATGAGTTTAATTTGCTGGAGCTTAGGATTAATATGGTTCGGTATGCTCATCTTATAATTTCATTTTTATTGTAAAACAATTTAGAATTTAAGTTTTATCTAATAATAAGTTAAGCGAAAGTTTGGTCTCTGTGTCAAGTTAGTTTCTGTTAATCTTTTTTAGTCTTTCTTGTTTTGTTTTGTGGTTTTACGAATATGATATTAAGTTGTTTGATTGATAGGAACAAGCTTAATATTAGAGAGCTAGGGATTCAGTTTGGATGCATCAGGCTCCAAACGTTAGGAAATTAACAAAGTTCCCACTTCACGTTCTTAAACGTTCTTTGTACTAAATCAGAAAGTTAAGGGGCACCTGAACTGTAGTCAATTCCTGGGAGTACTACATTTGATTCTCATAAATTATGGCTTCTTATCATTAACAAAAATGTTTTTTCACCATCAACTGGATGTGTGCCTCCCACACAGCCATTTATAGTTTGCAAATGATGAACATTAAATCTCTAAATGATGCGTACAACATCATGTTCCTTATTGGATGCTCCAATATTTAGCATGTTTGGTATAGATGTTGAAAATGTGAATGGGATTGGTGCTTATGGAAGAGGGCTGAAGAACGAAGTTGGTGAATATAATTGTTTTCTCATTGTTATCATACAGGTTGTTTAAAATTTTGCTTTTTTAATAATCACTTTTTATCTTGTGTATCTTTTCAATTACTGATTTGTTTTTCTGGACATTCAGTCTTTATGGCACATTAGACGTTTCCGAGAAGACTTCCTGAGAAGATCAAAAGCAGGGTATGTTGATGTTGGTGGTCCTTGTGTTATATGTGCTTTATGTGACATTTTCAATGCTTTGAGCATGGGATCTACAGACTTGAAGAGAGAAGTTGTTGCTCCTACTACTATGAGAATTGCTCCTACTACTATGGCATGGTCATGTTATAAAAGGTTGACAAGGATTACATTTTCTAAGCATATGCACATGTACTCTGTTTTTTGGTTGGTCTCACTTGCTAGATTATGGAATCGCTCAATCATGTGATATTCTGATAATATAGTTATGGTTAATAATGCAAGTTTTAATTATTTTGGTGGTGTTTGACAGGATTAAATGAATGATGCTTCAGAAGTACTAGGAGTCATATTTGATTGCCTTCATCGTTCATTCACTTCTGGGTTTGGTGTTTCTGATACTGAATCGGTTGAGAGCAATGGCATGGGCTCTTGGGAACTGTGCAAATGATGCTTGTGTGGCACATTCTCTTTTTGGTATGAACATTTTCGAAAGAATGAATTGCTATAATTGTGGTTCAGGTTATGTGTCCAGAGAGCTCCTTTGACATGGTCTTTTACAGTTAACTGCACTAGCATATGGATCCTGCCTAATTAAATACTATGACCTTAATATATGCATAGAACTTATTTCTCCATTGTGGTGCAGAGAGATAATTATAAAAGGATATTGGACAGTCATCAATTTGAATCAAATGGAAGTAGTGGTATATCTTAGTTACCCTTGATAATTCGTCACTTATGTTAGTACTATTTGTCTACCATTCTGCTTCTCATCCTAACACCGCCATGTATTTATGAAGGTCTATGTGGTCAACATGTTGGGAAAAAACCAAAGTTAGTTAAACAGTTGCCGGATAATTTAGTTGACAGTCAGCATCTGGGAGCCAAGTTAGTTAAACAGTTGCTCGATAATTTATTTGACAGTCAGCATCTGGGCAGCCAGGTTCAGGAACTTTGTGGTCACTGTTTGAGAGTCATAATACATGCAGTATGCCTAAGTCTTTAAGTCTCTATTCCTATTTGGAGCTAATGTTTGGTTAACAAGGCACTCAGTTTCTCATTTTTTAATATTATTAATTGACAGACATACCTCCAGTCCACCACTGCACGACTAGAAGAGTGGAGAATCAAATGAACTGATACAGAACAATGGATGCACGACAGGTAGTTGCCATCAGAACAAAAGGAGAGTATTCATAGGTATGATCTATGCGTTTAAAAACCTCAAGTTTAATTTGATATCATTGTTGAAACACGTTTAAGAGGCATTAACAAATTCTTTCCAGCCAACAATTAATCATCTGAGTCAGGCATTTTAATCATATTTGTACTTGTGCATTTTTCTGTAATCTACACATATCTATAGTTTTATAGGACAACTGAAGTATAAGTTTCGTGCCATTGATGGTCTCTGCATTCCTGCTGTAAGATTGAGACACCTTATAATTTTACCCTAGAAAATTGTATATGCCTTGTTATATTGCATTCTATATAATAGCTCTGGTTTAAGGCACTTACGGAGGCTTTAACGGTTTCTTTTAGATTGTATGTCAAAGTGAATATTTTTGTTTGTTTTTCAATACTCTTGCCCCATACTGAATGATGATGTACCTTCTTTATTTGTCATCTAAAATAATTCTCACATGTTTGAATATATTGCGGCCATATTTATATTGACATGATTATTAGTCTGATTTGCTTTACATTTGATTTGAAAAACAGGTGTAAAAGATGGTTGTTTTCTTATGGTAGCCAAAACATAATATGTTAAATCTAAATATACTGATAAGCTGAATATTTATCTCCTAGTATATAGCAAAGTGGTAAACTTGCATATTAGATTATTATTATTGTCATGCAAACTTCTCTCTGACTTGTTTTATGTGTCTTCTTCCTTGTTTTGCAGCCAGAGGATTATCTATGCCCACAATGCAAAGCACCAAAGAAGAGGTTCTCGAAATATGATGCTGAAACTGGCAAAGCTATTGTGGATAGCAGAAATATTTTTTAAGTAATAATGAAATTTAAGTAGCGGTGACTTCTTAATTTTCCGGACCCTTTCCATTCAAGGTTCTTGTAGATGAGAAGAATTTTCTAAACTTCTTTACTGCGTATAAATCTTTGTATTATTTGCAGTGACAGGTGCTTGTATTGTTTCATAACAGAATTGCAATTTTTATTTTTTTTAAAAAATTGACTTTAAGCGTCGGTTGTTTAAATGACCGACGCTTATAACCAGATTTTAAGCGTCGGTTGTTTAAATGACCGACGCCTATAACAGACTTTAAGCGTCGGTTGTTTAAATGACCGACGCCTATAACCTGTCTTTATGTGTTGGTTATTTAATTGACCGACGCCAATAGTAAGACCATATGCGTCGGTTACCTAAGAACCGACGCTATTAGTAACTTTTAAGCGTCGGTTGTTTAAATAACCGACGCTATTAGTACATTATATGCGTCGCCCAATTAACCGACGCCATAGGCCTATACTTATAGTGTCGCTTTCATATACTACGCCCAATAACCGACGCCTAATACCTATTTTGACCGACGCTAAAAGCCTATTCTGTACTAGTGTTAGAATTAAAAGAAGGTTATTACTCCTAAATAATAAAATGCAATTCGTATAACATCACTCAATACAGAAACTTTTATGCCATTTCATGTTAAACACAATGTTATCTATTAAGATAACTCCAAAAGTATACTCAACATTAAATAGTTGTGCACAAATAGGATGCATAATGCATTATTTCATTCTATCATACAACAAGATATATTTAGGAAGCTAACGAGGAATTTGAGAGAAAGGAGTGTGATAGTAGTCGCTAGTGTTGATCAAATATTTCACCTCTTCATTATCATGTTTAAGCAGCAAGCAAGCAACCAATTTGGGGTAGCTCTTACAAGCAAACTACTCCACTTGACATTCAATTACTCGTATTATCAAATCAGAGACATAAACAACTCCAAAAGATTTGTATACCAAACCGGTTGTGACAGAATTTTATGTCAATACATCTTATGGCAATTAATAACTATAGAGATTAAAGGCATGTCTCATAGAACTTGTCAACAGCTAGCCTCATAGAACCCTTAAACATGTTGATCTTTGAATTACAACAAAAATAGAGAAAGAACCTAATTACAACATATATGAACTTCGAATCAGAGAAAAACAAACAAAAAACCTTAATTTATACATACAATAGAGAAGGAGAGGAGGAGAGTACATGTGAGCTTTTTGTCAATCTGAGTATCTGAGTTGATATTTGTGCTTCAGCCATCGAACGGAATTGAGCGGAGTAGCAAACGGAATATAATTAATTGAGCGGAACCCTAATTGCTATACGCGAGCGGCGGATAATGCAGTGAAAAGGAAAAAAAGGAAAAGTTTGGCTTATATATTTTCTACTGTTTCGATCGAAATCGGTCGAATTTAGCCGACGGAGTCGTTTGACTATTTTCGGTTGAATTTAGCCGGGGCACTAAATTCGACCGAAATCGATTGAATTTATTGAACCATAATTTTTTAAGAGCCAATAGCTACTGCACTGAACCCTTGTTTTACATACCAAATAACACAACATCACAATTCAGCTCTACATAATTAATAAACAACCCTTGTTTTACGCACAACAACACAATTCAGCTCTACATAATTAACATATACTTAAAAAATAAATATTTTGTTACATATTTGATTAAAGTTGATAAATTACACTAAATCATCTTTATCACTTAATTCGTCTTCGTCTTCGCCCTCATTTTTGTCTTCATCTTCATTTTCATTTTCTCTTACTTCTTCGTCATTGTGATCTATCGAGTAATTATTTTCGAACATCCTCAAATCAACAAAAAAATTTGAGGGATCACGAATAATAATTCTTTCGACGTGTGATGAAGAAGCATTTGATAGTTCATTTTGTAAAGCATCATCATTGATCTGGGTCTTTTTTTGATTTGACACACTTTCATCCACTTGTCGACTCTTTGTTGTTAGAACCGTGTACCATGATGATTTTGGATTCGAAATATTTGGTGCATAGTATACTTGATGGGCTTGGCTAGCCAACACAAAAACATCATCCGCATTGAGCTTTGACTTGACATCCACGGTAGTTATTCGGTGTCTATCAACTTTAACATGTGTAGTATGATCGAACCAATGACATTTGAAGACGATCACTTGATGTCCATTGCGATAGAAGAGTTTTAAAATTTCTTCTATTCTTCCATAATAGTTTCCATAACATTCTTTGTAAGAAGTCCCTACAATTATGAATGTAAATGATTTATGAACAAAGAACGAAGAAAGAATACAATTTACATGTTAAGAATTAATAAAATTTCTCACCAATGACATCTACACCGGAATTTGGTGAATTAACCATTGCATTTGCACGCTTTATAAGACTCCACCTTAAATATCGGACCTCTTATTAGGTCTAAAAATTTCTCCTTGAGCTCTTCATCATCTTGTACCTAAAAAAATATGTGAGAAACATAATATGTAAATGTGTGTGCACATGTGTGTATGTATAAAATGAAACACATACCCTTCTTTCAAACCAATCTCTAAATTGTTCATTTTGAAATTATTCTTTTTCTTCATCATTGAGATGTGTGAATTGTTGTTGTACCAATCTTTGAAATCCACTACATAATCAAGTTGAACAATAAAATTTAAATGTGAACTAAATTAATTCATTTTATTTGAAATGAATATGACTTCAAAAATCTTACCGCAAGTACTTTCCAACTTCCGGCGAATTAATAAGAACATAGTATGCCACGAGTCCATGCTCATCACTAGTCAAGATTCTATCTCTACTCCGTAGAATAGGATGTGTCGGATATGTGTACACTTCTAACAAATTGACATTATGAAACATTTGAGGTGCCTCGTTTCGACTTAATTTATTACCCATTATTCCAGTTTTGGAATGGAAGAACAACGAGCAAAAGGGTACACATTCCTCCTCAATGTAGCGTTCTGCCATCGAACCCTCCGCACGAGCTTTGTTTCCAACTTTCAATTTCAAGTTGTGCAAGTATCTCTCAACAAAATACATCCAACGAAAATTAGCCGGGCCACCCAACTTACACTCGGTAGCAAAATGTAGTGGCAAATGCTCCATCGAATCAAAAAGACCTGGAATGAAGATAGTTTCAAACTTTGAGATTATCTTTACTATATCTTTCTCCATCTTTTGCAAATTTGTGTACTTGAGATTTGACGAGCATAAATCTTGAAAGAAGTTGCATAACTCAATAATAGGATCAGCTACATGCTTCAGAAGTAGGTCACGACAAACGATAGGCAACAATTTTTGCATGAAGACATGACAATCATGTGATTTCATCCCACGAATACAATTTGTCTTCCAGTTCACACACCTGGATATATTTGAGGCAAACCCATCTGGAAGTTTCAATGCTTCAATCCATTTGTACAACTTCTGAACTTGTTCCCTCGAAAGAACATATGGTGCATCTGGTTTCGTGTCAACACCTTGAATCAACAACTCACGGTGTACACGTAATTCTTCACAATCCTTTCTTGCTTTTGTGTTATCTTTGGACTTCTTCGCATCACCAAGAATTGTGTAGAATATGTTATCAAAGACATTCTTTTCAGTGTGCATAATGTCAATGCTGTGACGAAGGCTAAGTGTCTCCCAATATGGAAGCTCAAAAAATGGAGAACTGTAAGTCCAATTATGTCAGTTTTTTCTTCGATGACTTCCCCAGAAGGGGAAACTGTATGTGCTCAACCATGGTCTTCGCGAGCAATCCTGAATGTCTAGCACACACTGATCGTGTCTCAACACTTCCAACCTTCGTACTCCTTCTTAGGGGATCATCTGGTTCCAAAAAATACCGAGCAGTGCCATAAAAACTAGGTTTACCACCATGTTTGAGTTGTTTAGCTTTCACCTCTCCCATACAAACTGGACATGATAACTTACCCTTAGTGGACCACCCGCTAATCATGGCAAGTGCAGGAAAGTCGCTAATTGTCCATAAAAGTGCCGCCTTCATCATAAAATTTGTGCTCGAGAATATGTCATATGTTTCCACCCCAATATGCCACAACACTTTCAATTCATCGATGAGTGGTCTAAGATAGACATGTAAGTCTTTTGACGGATCCGTCGGTCCGGGAATAAGAAGAGGCATGAACATGTACGAAGCCTTAGTACACATAGATGGTGGAAGATTGTACACAAAAACAACCACCGGCCATACAGTATACTCCCTAGCATATGCATCACAAAAGGGGGTCAAATCCATCAGTGGAGAGTCCAAGTCTAACATTACGAATATCTTTTGAAAATCTTGGAAATCTACGATCAAATTGTTTCCATTCATCTCCATCTGCTGGGTGACTTAGCTGACCTTCAACCACAACTCTATCGTGGTGCCATCTCATACATTTTGCAGTCTTCTCGTCCATGAATAAACGCTACAATCTCGTGTAATTGGAAAGTAACGCAAGATCTTTTGCGGGATCTTCTATTTTTTAGGATCTTTTTGCACTTTGTATCTGTCTTTTTTGCATACATCGCAATGTGTCTTATTGCTATCTTCCTTGTAATATAACATGCAATCATTCTCGGAAGCATCAATCTTTTCATACTCCATATGTAACTCTTTAAGCATCTTTCGCGCCGTATAGTACTTCTCAGGCAACTTATGATCATCGGGCAATACTAATCCAATGAGGTAAAGCAACTCATCAAAGGCATTGTTACTGCAATTATGCTTGTTTTTCCAAGAAAACAACTCAATTACATATTCCAATGCTGTAAAGTTGGCATTGTTTGGATAAATTGGTTCAGAAGCACTGTTCACCTTCTCATAAAATTTTTTTGCCGCTGCGTTGGGTTCTTCCTCGAAATCCTCACAATCCTCAAAATCATCATCATATGCATCATACATATCATCATCTCTGTAGTTGGAAGACGTTCCAACTTCCACCCATGGTGTATCATTCTCCCCATGACAATCCCATCTAGTATATCATTGCATGATACCATGTCGATACAAATCAACTTTCACGGTACTAGGATTCTTATAGTACTGATTTCCACATTCTTTACATGGACATCTTATAAGGCCATTGTCTTCTTCTTCAAGATGATCCATAGCAAATTTAATTAAACTATCGACACCAATTTTGTACTCTTCCGTTAAGTATTTTGCCTCATTATACTGATTACGACCAATCCAACTACGATCGGATGCCATCTACAAATTAAATATGCATATATATAAGGCAAATGCAATTTTAAATAAATAAAATAAAATGCCAATACAATCCTTAAGAACTAATAATATCTCAAGTTTTATTAACATATTTCACTCATCATAATTTTATGGACAACACAAAACAAATAACAATCATAATATTTTTAGCAACACATTTAAATCCATAAAATTAATACATGTATATCAACACATTTAAAACAAATTATCATAACAACACTAATCAAAACAAAAACAGTCACATTTATAACACAATAGAGTAAAAAATGGAAAAAACACAGAAAAAATACACTTGAAGATTTAGGATGCTCACATGAAGAAAAAATGGTGGAAATATGGTGAAAGGACAAAGAGCAAGCAGAAATTGAAAAATCGGCTACTACAAATGCAAGCGAAGAAGGGAGTAGGGTTTCCAAAAATAGTTGGCTAAATTCAACCAGAAAAGGTTGAATTTAGCGCGGCTAAATTCAACCAGAAATGGTTGAATTTAGCGTGGTTAAATACACCGCTTTCCGGTCGAATTAGAATTTCTACTGAACACGATCGAATTTAGCATAGGGATAAATTCAATGCAATCTCGTCGAATTTGCAATTCGATGGATAATGGTCGAATTTATCCTTGCGGGGGAAAATTGGTTTTTTTGAATATTTTTAAGAAAATTTTCCAACTCAAAGTTTCCCGCTCAAGTTTTTGATTGACCGCTTTCGGTCGAATTTAGCCGTGTAGGGGGATGAATTGGCGGGTAGCTTCCCACGTGGCTTTTGCGGCCGACTAATTTCGACCGGCATTGATATTCGGTCGAAAATAGCTGTTAATTCGAGCGAATCCGGTCGAATTTAGTCGCACGTGCTAAATTCGACCGTATACAGTCGACTTAAGCCGCGGTCGAATTTAAGCAGTTGAATTTAGCCCTTCTGTGTTGTAGTGTTGGCAGCATTTTGGACCAATTAGGACCCCACATTCCACATCATCATCCTTCACATTTTTCAAATTAATAAACAATTTCTTAAAAATAAAAATAAAGTCACTTTCCCAGGGTCATTTCCCACCAATAATGGTAGTAAATAGCCTTATCACGAAAAATAATATATGTTGTGGGAATATCCTTATATATAATTTGCATGCATATAACCGGATTGGATCCCACCTCAATGGTAAGATGCTAGTACATTGTGGGAGTGGTCGAAGGTTCGAGTGCTCATTGTTTTGTGTAAAATGACATTTTTTTAATATATTTATAATTATTAGTATTAATTAGAAAAAATATAAAAGTCCTTATTAATATATTTCTCGTGTACATCAAAACCTACCAATATTGGTAAGTTTTGATTAGTAAGTTTCCGCCAAAAATTCATGAAAAAGTTAAATTTCCCGCCCACTTCAAAACCTACCAATATTGGTAGGAAAACCGACCATAAAATAAATTTAAAAATTAAATAAAAATTAACTAGTTAAAACCGACCAATATTGGTAGGAAAACCGACCAATAAAAATTAACTAGGAAAATTACAATTTTCTAATTTTCTAAAATAAAAAAAAAGTTTTTCGTTTAACAAATACTGAAATTTAGTTCTTCATATTGGGGTAAAAGTCCCATTTCTTAATTATATTTTCTTAATATATTTATAGTTTTATGAAAGAAAATAAAGATTATTGTTGTTTAATTACTAAATGAAGATTGTATAGAATATATTTTTTACATGTATGATTTTATTCAAAGTTAGCAGCTAGCTTAGTGGCTTTGTACTTGGTCATTCTTGGAGAGGTCCAGGGATCGAAATCGTGCAACTCCATTTTTTGTCAGTTTTCGCCAAAACTTACCAATATTGGTAGGTTTTGATCATTAAATACAATAATAAAAATAGGAAGAAGTGTGTACTTCTACTAGTTGGTTAAAACCGACCATTATTGGTAGGAAATGGTCACATTTTTTCAAAAATTTTGAACTAACCGCCGAACCCAAATTTTTAAAAATGGCGCTCACACTCAAAAATTCAAAATTTTCGTGAAAATTTCAAAAATGGCACCGAGACCAAAATATTCAAAAATTTCGCCCAAATCCAAAATTTCAAAAAGTGCGCCCAAACTTATAACCTACCACAATTGGTGGGAAATAGGTGACTTGAACCTGTATAAACAACTTTCTTCTCTCCCACTTTCATTTTAATCTTCTCCACCAAACTACTTTCTTCTCTCTTTTCACTTCCTCTTTATCTCTTTTACTTTAACCATCTCAAATATCAAGGTATAAATCTTATACTTTCTACAAATGTGTGCACATTTATATATATTTGTTATTTTGTATTTGTGATCTTAATATTATTTTTCTTCTTGATTAGTTCATATATTCGTTTTTTGATGATGATTTATGTAATTAGTTCTTTGTTTTTCAAATGAATTTGATATTTTATCATCATGTACTATTTATGAACTACATGTAGTCATTGTTTATGTGTGTGTATAATTGATACTAATTAACTATTCACACTTTTATGTAGATTGTTATAACTTGAAGGTGAACATGGTGGTGTCGAGGCCAAGAAAATGGTAAAAACGAAGATGAAGATAACAAAATTGCAAAGAATGAAGGCCAACAATTCAACAACGATGAAAACTTTGAAGATGATAAGTTTAAACTCTTTTAACATTTCTAAATTTGTTCTCATTTTTTGTAATTCGAATAGTTCTTTGAAGATGTAATTATAATTTCTTAATTCAATGATTGTGATAATGTTGGACTATGAATTATGATGAATGTATGAATTTTGGTTATGGGTTTATGCCTATGATTTAGAGATTGATTTCATTGTGCAATTTGTTCTACATGAATATTAATGAATCACTATTTTTTTAAAAAAATCGGCCAAGCAATTCCTACCATTCAAGCCATTTCCTACCACATTCAAGCCATTTCCTACCACATTCAAGGCATTTCCTACAAAAGTTACAATGGTAGGAATTGATTGGTAGGAAATGCCAATTTACATGGCTTCTGTTATAAAACCTACCGACATTGGTAGGAAATAGGTCTTGACTGAAGTAAAAAATGACCTATTTCATACCAATGGTAGGAAATAGGTCTTGACTAGAGTCAAAAATGACGTGGCAAAAATGACGTGGATTGGTCCCACTTGACACGTGGATGACACGTCAACATTTGGGGTCCATTTTCACCTGACATGGCACGTGACGTGTCATGTGACATGTTTCGGTCCCACATGACACGTGGCGCCACATGGACATCCACATGGCATGTGGTCCATTTTTGAAGAAAGCCTTCATTTCCACCAACCATCATTTCCGACTGGAGTAATTCTCACCAACGCAGTTGGTAGGAATTGACCTCATTTCCTACCAATCGCGTGGTAGGAAATGGCCATTTTTATTGTAGTGACGGTTCCTCCTGTACATCTTCCCGATCACCCTCGACCACTGGAAATTAGATTTTTAGGTATGGTTTTGCAGCATTAAGAAAGCAGTTATATGTACTTGGTGGTAGAGTGTTAAAGTGGGAAGCATATGGGGAGGGGAGATTTGACATTGTTAAATTGAATTCAGTAAGATGACCCATTGATTAGGCCTTTAATACTATATCTTTGTTCAGAAAATTGTGATTAAAATGAACACAATAGGTGGAGAATAGACTCACTAGTATTCCATTAGTTTGATCTATTGTAGGTTTCAGTTCCCACTTAATTCTTTCACTATATTTAAAAGATATTATCGGTTATTCAAAAATTTGGAAAAACACAAATTGTTATTTAAAGGATTGCATGTAGCCATAATTGTTACTATAATCTACTATATCTCATGACCATACAAAAGTCTTCAAGTAGTGGCATATTTAATTTCTTGCAAAAGAAAAAGACTTCTGAATAGTTACAAGGAGACACAATTAGATCAAGGCTACTTAAGATTATTTAACCATTCTTCAATATCAAAATCCCAAAAATCAGCATCATCCTCACGTTGCATTCCATCGAACAACTAATTTGCACTGCCTTCTATTCCATTCCCTATCCCAATATCGCCAGCTGGTTCATGGTTAGGAGCCTGCAAGCCACGACTGGTTGCACCTGCTAGTTCTTGGTTCAAAACCTGCAAACCATTACTCAGGAGACCGGTTGATGGTACCACATCAGCGGTTGCACCTGCTGGTTCATGGTTCGATGCTGCAAACCTTCAAGACCATAACCCGGGAAGTTTGGTGTTTGTGGCCAATTGGGGACCTCAGGATTTGAGGAGCTCCACGTGCTTGCATACCAGAGGTCTCGTTTGCCCTTCAAGGAAAACTCTGTGTGGTTCTGTAGGCCGCACAGATGGTATAAATGAACCAGCACTAACATAGTGCCTTGTATCATTTCTATGTTTCTGCATTGAAGATGGAGATTTTAGAGTAAAAAAATGATTTAAGTATGTTTTAATATGTAAAATAAAATAAAATTGAAATAAAATACTATCAAATATAAGTACTTTTAACTTGTTAAAATAAATTACTACCTGCAAATGACTAGCAACTTCGATAAACTTCATCAGGATCATTCATCTGGCGCATAAAATTTTTTTGGGATGAGCTACAGCATCCGAGAAAAATTGGTTGACAAATCATAAAAATTAATATATTAATTTATTGCAAAAAGAGTATTACCTAATTAGCAGGCCAGAGTCATTGATGTGAATTTGTTTTGGAACATTTTCTTCATTGTTTACTAAAAGTGCTCCATAAACACATAAGTCTAAGAGCAAGATTATGACAAGGGACGACATTTCAGGTAATTGGTCGACTTTGTATCTTATTGACCATGTAATCATTGATTTAAAAAAAATCAACATAAAACCACAAAAAAACATCATCAAAATACCAACTGCAAAACACAAATGAAAAATGATTAGAGTGAAACCTCGAATAAAATGCATGAATGTATAAATTTAATTAAAATTTTGAAATATATGTATAAGATAAAAATTCAACTAAGCTTTAGCATCCATATAAAGTAGATAAATTTATGGAAGGCTTGATTAAGAATGAACAAGAGAAAAGAAAGAAAAAGAGGGGAAAACAAGAGAGGCAAAGAACTCTGGGAAGAATAGATTATCGGCTGATAAAATATAGGGTTTGTATTTTAAAATGTTCATTGAGCTGTTTTATACATGTACTTGTGATTGGGCCTTTTATTTGTTGGGCTTAACAAACTTTTTAATACCTAATAGTGAGTTATACATGGATAAAATATCAACATATATACTTAGCTATTTCAGGTTGGTTTCGAAAACTTCGGTTGACTCCAAATTGACAAGATATTTTGAAATAATTTTTGACGAATTCGAAAGTCTAATCATAAAAAGGTTAGTATCTCGCAAATCTCTCTTCACTCTTCAATTATATATATAGTCAGGGGACTATTCCAATGAGTCCCTCTTATAACGAGAACTGAGACCTCAATTACCAAATTAATAACTACTACAATTATATATACACACATAGCGTCATTAGCACTTCACACTACATCATTGTATTTCTTCCACCACGGCACAATTCATCATCACCCTCACAATCCCCACCGTCATCACAACATCTATCTCTTCATTCAGTTTTTCACCTAAACCACCACCATTCAACGGTTACATCTCCCTCTTTCTCCAATAATCACTATTGTACTTTCTCTCCATTACCAACAACCATGTCCCTAATAAGCATTGTCATCCCTCTCAAAAGCACCACATTCTTAATTACCATATCATTATATGTTGGAAAATGTGGGTGTTAGTCCCACATTGACAAGTCATTTTGAGCCGTAATTTTGAGTAGGCGAATGTTGCGTGAGCATAACAAGTAAAATTGGATTGTGTTCTCCTCCGAGAGAGCTATCCAAGGCATGTTTAATTACTCAAAATGTTTAAGGGATGAATGAAATATGATAGCTCAAAGATGGTCCCTTAAGAGTGGAAATTTTGTTGTGAAAATTGAGTCCTAGATTGAAATGTAAAAGGAGTTTCCATTGCTTTATACAATACAACACATGAATAGTGTTAACTTGTGTTGGCTAAGTGTTGCTCCATCTACTACGCAGGCACGTAGGGGTGTTCGAATTGGGGGGATTCGAGGGGAAATCCGAGGCTTCGCAAGCCTTGGGACTTTCCGCGTGTGCGACCTATGGAAACGAATTCAGCAGAAAATTGGGCCATCTAAACTCGGACTAGTTTTACTAAATTTCTTATTTCCACTGGGCTTGGCTTAAAATAAATTAATTCAAATCTGTTTTGAACTAAATTGTTTCGGTAAAATCAAATATGATTTAATTATAGATTTTTTGCCACCGACTTAACTTAATTAATTAACGCGGTTAACTAATTAGGAAATTGCCACCAACTTAATTGATTAGCGCGGCTAATTAATTAGGGCAATTGCGTAGCGCACAAGTTTTCTTAGCCTATAAATACTCGTCTAGAGTGTTAGGGTTATTCAACCTCCTCTCATATACAACCTCTCTCTTTCTTCGGTGATATTCTTGCTCGTCTTAAGCTCGCTGAGAGTGACGCTCCTGTAGCTTCACTGCAATTCATTTTATTCTAGGAGGCATTTTGTTCGCACATACGGTGAGGGCTAATACGCTTTAAGAAGACAGTCACGCACTGGACTCGGGTTTTTCGTTCCTGTCTCATCTTTCGTTTATTTTGATTATACACGTAACTATTACTCATATACGCACGAAAATTATTTTGTTTGTATTTATCGCAGATTGGCTAACATTATCAAGTCACTACGATAATTTCTTCACTTTTTTATATCGATCTAGTGCATCACAAAACATCCTTTATTAAGAGCTAATATATACCAGTCATTGAAGGCATCATTAATAACCATTTGAGTTCAAATCACCAAACTTACTTACATAAATCACCACATAAAAAGTGATTTGTGTTTGAAAAAGGTGATTTGTATGTAGAATTGTTTGAATTACACTCAAATAAAGAGAATTATATAGATTAATGGATGACTTACCTTAAAAAGCTAGAAGATACTAGCTCTTAGCCAAATTTTAGAATATTTGAATAAAACATATGAAAGAAATATATAGACGGAGTGTTGCAATGATGGTTATATCCATGGCAAAGGTTATTGTTGTGGTGGTAATGGTATGATGGAGGCAGTGGTGATAGGTAGAGTGGCGATAGAGATACAAGGTAGGACAAAAAAGATGTAATGGTATGAACATAGTTCATCTGAGATAGAGGATTGTTGTCGATGGAGAAAAGAGATCAAAAAAAGTAGATGTGATGGTGCATATTATATATTTAAATTACTACTAAAGATCCAAGGTTTGAATCTCGCCAACAACATATTTAATTTAAAATTTTATAATATTAGTTTTAAACCATGCATTTCATAAATTAAATTTATATTAAATTAAAGTTCAAATAACTATTAAAAATAGTGATTATATAAAAATATAATTGCAACATCTATACTACTATATAAAAGCCGAAACATTAAAAGTTTTGGTACCTGTTTTTTGGTATGTCATGAATTTACTTATTTACCCTTCATTATCAAGAAAAATATATACGATGTCTATACTATTAAAACAACTAAAATAATTAATAACATAATATAATTAATGGTAATTAGTCGATTGTTTTTAAGATATTACCATTTAGTTCAAGATATTACCATTTACCTTTAGTACTATAAAGTCTTTGAGGAGTTAACGGGAAGTTACGCTCCAAGACAAGTCTTGTAGTGGGTATTAGCTATTTTATTTTGAGGAGGATACGTGTGTTTATCGTTCCAAGATAAATAGATAGTAATTTAAGAGTTGTAAAGGCTTCTCCGCCTACTATAAAAGATTTTCTTTATACTGGAAGAAATCTCGAGTCCGGGGAGGAGCTCGGGGATTGGAGTAGGGGTGTTCAAATCCATTAGGGGTTGAGGGCATCGCGAACCAGGATAAAATCGACAGTGTTATTTCTTTCCTTCTTTATTTTCCGCACTCGATTTACTTGCTTACAAGTAACGAATTTTAAAAGAGGAAAGAAACTTCGAAAAAGCCAAGTTCTAAATTTTAAAAAGGTGATAAGCTATTCAACCCCCCCTTCTAGCTTATCTAACATATATATGGGACCAAATCAAAGACATCTATCCAAATCAAAGACATCTGACCAAATCAAAGACATCTGTCCATGAGTTATTCCACGATCCTACAATCAAGCAAACAGACATCTGACCAAATCAAAGACATTTGTCCAAATCAAATCAAATAAAACATTACCTTTTTTAACTTATTGTTTGAGATTAACTCCAACAATCTCCCCCATAATCTCAAACATGTATGATGCATCCGTCCAGCGTATGGCTTTTAAACTGAGCCCGTATGGCTATTAAACTGAGCCCGTATGGCTAATAATCTGAGCCCGTATGGCTATACTTATGACTATAACAAAGCTGGTTCATCATCCTCAATGACTGCCATGTTTACTTCCTACCTCTTCTCTCTTTCTCGTCGTGGTTTGCTACATTCTAACGCATAGTGTCCCAAGGTGTTACAGTTGTAGCACCTGATCCTACTCTTGTCACGGAAATAACTACCTCTAGTTCTTTGATTCTGAGATACTAAGAGAAGTTGTTGTCTGTCTGCGCTCTCGGACCTGCCCTTCATCCCCTCCTCGTGAGCTTTAAGACGACCGACTAACTCTTTAACCGTCATAGCTTTCATATCTCTGAACTGTTCGATATTTGAAGCAATCTGGAGAAATTTATCAGGGACTGCACGTAGGATCTTTCACACAACGCTTGACTCCTCCATCACTTCTCCAAGAACCCGTATGTTGGTTGCTATCCCGCTTAGCTTCGTACAAAACTCGTAGATGCTATCTGTCTCCTTCATGGTAAGAGACTCAAACTCTCCCCTCAAAGTTTGTACCTTAGCCTCCTTCACTCGCTCTGCTCCCACACACATCGTTTTAATGGCTTCCCAAGCTTTCTTTGTGGTTTCTTTCTCAGAAATAGTCATCAGTACTTCTTTTGGCACGCCTTGGTATATAGCTGCAAGAGCTATCTGTACCATCCTCTCATCAATAAAAATCTTTGGGTCTCCTTCGATAGCACCCCAAACGCCTTGCACCTTCATGAAAACCTTCATTTTCAGGGACCATGTTGTACAGTTACTTTTCATTAGTATTGGATAACTTAAACCCACAGAACCTTCTTTTGTCTTAGTCATCTCCATAGTTTTGTTTATGTGTTTGGGTAATATTTAGGCATACACAACCTGGATGCTCTGATACCAAGTGTAGAAATCAAACTATCGATATACTTTTGAATGTGCTCATGTTTATTGAAAGACAAGTATAAGAGATATATATACACCCGCATACAGGTGTTTAACAGGAAACAAAGATCAGACAATAATCAATCAAGGATCAATCTACCTATAAAATAGCAACTTCGTATCTTACTAATTCCATGACTTATTCCACGATCCTACAATTAAGCAAACAGACATCTGACCAAATCAAAGACATCTGTCCAAATCAAATCAAATAAAACATTAACTTTTTTAACTTATTGTCTGAGATTAACTCCAACAGGGATGAATAGATTATCGGTGGACAAAATATAAGGTTTGTATATGAAAATGTTCATTGAGCTGTTTTATACATGTACTTGTGATTGGGCCTTGTATCTGTTGGGCTAATTGGGCCTTGTATCTATTGGGTTTATCGTACTTTTTAATACCTAAGAGTGACTTAGACAAGGATAAAATATCAACATATGTACCTAGCTATTTCGGGTTGGTTTTGGAAACTTCGATTGACTCAAAATTGACATGATATTTTGAAATAATTTTTGACGAGTTCGAAACTCTATTCAAGAATTATTACAAGGGTTACTATCTCGCAAGTCTCTCTTCAATTATATACATAGGGGACTAAGAGGACTGCTCCAGTGAGTCCGTGTTATAATCAGAACTATCAATTACCAAATTAATAGCTACTGCAATTGTATATACACACATAGCGTCACTAGCTCTTCACAGTAGATCATTGTCTTTCTTCCACCACGACACAATTCATCACCACCGTTACAATCCCCATCTTCATATCACAACACCTATCTCTTCATTCAATTTTTCACATAGACCACCACCATTCAACATTTACATTTCTCTCTCTCTCTCTCCAACAATTACTATTGTACTTTATCTCCATTAAATCTTCTACCAGTTATAAGCTTGTTATCCCTCTCAAAAGCACCACATTCTTAATTACCATATCATTATCAAGTCATTACGATAATTTTTTCACTTTTTTATATCGATTGGTTGCATCATAAATCATCGTCCATTAAAAACTAATATATACCATAGCATCATTAATAGCCCTTTGACTTCAAATCACCAGCAATTTTATATGCAAATCACCAACATCGTACAAAAGTCATCATATTTAAATAAAAATCACTTTATATGAACAAAAATCGTTACAATCATCAATTATTATTACTCTCGTCGCCACCGCCATCACCACGACCAGCACTACCTCTTACTATCTATAAAGCACAACCTTTATGTAACTGCCAACAAGTCAAATCCATAAAAAAACTAATGAAAATAAAATAAAACAACAAAAAAATCACCAAATTTTTGATGAAACAAAACAAAAGTCATCGAAAATCGTCAAGGATGGACAGAGAAGGAAAAAAAAGATTAGAGAGGGAGAGAGAGAGAGAGACAAACTTTGTAATAACGTATTGTAATACTAATGTAATACAACGACACTTATACTTTACACAGAAACTTACATCCCACTGTATATACATGTTCTTGAATGATGCATATGAAATTTTTGGAAAAATTATATACTTGGGACTTAATTCATTGACATATTCATCTAAGTAAATGTTATTTTTTAAAATAGATGTATGAGATATGGCTCGTATTATAGTTATTTCTTTTTACCAAGATGTCTCATGTATATAATAATAGACATTATGAACTGTAATTTTTGTTAGGACTTTATTGTTTTATGTTATGTTTCATGGAAGTAGTTTACATTTTTAGTAAGATTTAGTGAGATTGACTTTTAACACAATATAAAATTCAAATATCATCATTGTTGGTTTGTACATCAATTTATTTTTATATTGTTTACATTTCACTGTTATGAAATAAATTTTGAGATCTATCAATGTTTAAAATAATGACGGACAGTAATGGTTACTTTTTTAAAAATGTGACTTTCGCACTAAATTACTCACTCGTTCCAAAATATATCCCTTTGACTTTTTACATGTATTTTAAGGTGAATAAAAACATAGTTCCACATATTATTATCTGAAATTTCTTTTTCTGAATTTAAATTTGATATTAAAATTTAATTCAAAAAAAGAAAATTAAAAAAATAATATATGAAGATATCATTTTTATGCATTTTAAAATACGCATAAAAAATCAAAAGAACTTATATTTTGGGAGAGAGAGTATTATTATAGACTAATTATAGATGTTTTTATCAAAGAGCCAATCATGACTTGCATTGATTGTTAAGATAGTTTGACTTCAAATGAAATAGAATGTTGCAATATAAATTGAACCAATGTATTACATAAATCACAAGAAAGAGATATAAACATATGGACAACCTATTTTATAAAACAATAATACATAAATTATTTGATAAAGGAAGAAAGTTTTTTTTTTTAATTTGATAGACTGAGATAGTTAACATCTAGAAATTAATCTTTTATTGAAGTAAATATTCATAATTGGGGAGATTTTTTATGAATAGAAATATTCTTTTATCTAGAAATGAAATTAGTATAATGACTAACAGATGAAGAAATAAGAAATGATCTTCACTAATAAGATGTTTGTGTGAAACGGATAGATTGAAACCAATATGTGGAGTTCTAAAATTTAATGTATATAACCCATCTCTTCATCGGTGATAAAATTGGATTTTAACCCTGTATCATTTGCGTAAGTTATTAAAACACCAAAAAACAAACAATTTGTATGTATTTGTTTTTTAACTCCATAAAACACATATAAGATTTAGTAAAACAGATAGCTTCTTGTTTGATAACTCCATAACATTAATTGAGAATAAATTCATGAATAGGTGAAGAACTGAAGATCGCCAATTGGTTAAAATTACTTGAAGAAATCAAATTATGAAGACCATGCACATACTCCACAAGCCAAATACGTTTCGTTTTAGTCATTGCACAGATGTAGCATTTGCGTCCAGAGGCTTAATTAATAAATCAAATGCCAGATGTTGCCCCCAGAGGCTTCAAACTCCTGTATCATTTGGTTATTACTATCACTAATAGGTTCTCCATCGAACTCGAACTCTTTGTTTGCATTAGTTCCTTCTCCAAAATTGTCATTGTTCGTGTTTGCCTGGTTGCCCCCAGTTTCCAAACCACACATCCCTGT
This sequence comes from Saposhnikovia divaricata, assembly GCA_036435485.1. Classification (NCBI taxonomy): domain Eukaryota; kingdom Viridiplantae; phylum Streptophyta; class Magnoliopsida; order Apiales; family Apiaceae; genus Saposhnikovia; species Saposhnikovia divaricata. The sequence goes on from CM071595.1 coordinate 182,080,291, forward strand.
CCCAAAATTAATGCAACGTCAGTCATGTCTTTAGGATTCTTCTTTTCACGCACTTTATTTTCAGAACATATTAATTATTTCTACTTCAATGGTTATAGTGTGAATGTTGCAAACGTGCAATACTCGGATGGTTGAACAGGCATTTGTCCCAATGTTCATTTTTTTCCGAAATTAACAGTTGTACATTGGATTTGTTTTTAAAAACTGGAGGTAAACAATTTATATTTTTTTTTTTTGACGAACAATCAATTGTATTAACCTGAAGCAATCAAACCACAGCCAGGACAGATCCCTGAACTGAAACTACAATCTGAAAATAAACAAATAAACAGAGCTAAACAAATAGCCGTCTATGTTTGCAGACTGTTTTACATCATGAATATTAAAATTCTTTGAAATAAAAAAGATTAAAGCGACTTCTCGATCAATCCAACCTGCACCAATCCTGAAAACCAGTAATATCGTAAATGACCTTCACATACGCACCTCCTGTAGCCCAATGTTCAGAAGCACCTCAGCTATCTACATGCCGAAATCCATTATAGACATGCCGCAAGTGAAATATCTCATAAGATGAACAAATTTTAGTTGTGAAAAGTAAGCTCCTGCAATATCCGACACCAGCCCAGATTCAATGCATGCATTACAGATCTCCCGCCAAACCACAAAAATGCTTTCCAAAGTAGCTAGGATCAAAACCCATATCAACATAAAAAAGCAAGCACACGTCAAAAGACGAGACGAAAAATCGAAAATCAAAGACCTCGGAGGAGGGGAATTTGAATCTCAAGGTATTTTTTTATTTTAGTATACGGACTCAAAACCAAGATAGATCTGAGAAATAAATTCTAAGATATTTGGATTTGGTTCGATTTATGGAAAATTGGAAAAAAAACAAAGAAAATGGAAGAAGATTGGGGGAGGATCGAAGGATGGAATTATGGGGGAATTGGAGATGAAGAATAGGGCGGCAAGATTAGAAGAAATAGACGGGAAGAAAACGAGGGATGAGGGAGAAGAGAGGCGGAGGGAGGAGAGAGGAGAGAGGCGAGCGGGGGGAGGGGGGAGGGGAGGGGAGGGAAGGGGGCGGCAGATGAGATCTCAGTCGACTCTCATCGCGTAATTCGAGTTTTTATTTTTTGACGAACAAGCAATTATATTAACCTGAAGCAATCAAACCACAGCCAGGACAGATCCTTGAACTAAAACTACAATCTGAAAAGAAACAAATAAACGAGCTAAACAAATAGCCGTCTATGTTTGCAGACTGTTTTACATCATGAATATTAAAATTCTTTGAAATAAAAAAGATTAAAGCGGCTTCTCGATCAATCCAACCTGCACCAATCCTGAAACCAGTAATATCGCAAATGACCTTCACATACGCACCACCTGTAGCCCAATGTTCAGAAGCACCCCAGCTATCGACATGCCGAAATCCAGCTATAGACATGCCGCAAGTGAAATATCTCATAAGATGAACAAATTTTAGTTGTGAAAAGTAAGCTCTTGCAATATCCGACACCAGCCCAGATTCAATGCATGCATTACAAATCTCCCGCCAAACCACAAAAATCCTTTCCAAAGTAGCTAGGATCAAAACCCATGTCAACATAAAAAAGCAAGCACACGTCAAAAGATGAGACGAAAAATCGAAAATCAAAGACCTCGGAGGAGGGGAATTTGAATCTCAAGGTATTTTTTTATTTTATTAGACGGACTCAAAACCAAGATAGATCTGAGAAATAAATTCTTAAATATTTGGATTTGGTTCGATTTATGAAAAACTGGAAAAAAAACAAAGAAAATGGAAGAAGATTGGGGGAGGATCGAAGGCTGGAATTATGGGGGAATTGGAGATGAAGAAAAGGACGGCAAGATTAGAAGAAATAGACGGAAGAAAATGAGGGATGAGGGAGAAGAGAGGCGGAGGGAGGAGAGAGGAGAGAGGCGGGCGGGCGGGCGGGCGGGCGTTGAGGGGGGAGGGAAGTGGACGGCGGCTGAGATCTCACTCGACTCTCATCGCGTAATTCGAGTTTTTATTCTGCCAAGGAGGTACACAATTTTAGTAAAGTAAATAGTAGGTAACAGGTCATAAACTATAATTACCCATCTTATTATTAAATTTTTTTTATCATACTCGTGTAGATTTTGGCTTAAACCAATAAAAATTAGTGTCAAGACCAAATTTAAGAGTGAGTTGGGCGTTAAATAGCGGCAGCTAGTAACTTTTTTTTTTTTTTTTGTTTTTCACTTAATTTTTAAGAACTATATGTTCTAACCTCATATTTTGTGTTATTATTTTGCTTTTGCATAACTATAGTATCTAAAATGATTTTCCCAACTATGCATGAGATCTAATATTGTAATTGTCCGATTTTTCGGACTATTAAAATGATATCAAATTTCATTAAAAATAAATATTCAGTAATTAAACCAAATCCCAAAAAGGGTTAAACAATCCAAAAGTCAACAATTTTTTATCAGAATATATAAAAGTGGAGGCGCAGCTCCCACAACATCTTAACCAAAACTTAATAATTATTCAAATATCCCATAAGCAAGACCGGAAATCCATATCTTTTTTTTTGGTCCTATTGCATGAACCTGAAATGCATTAAAACAGTGAGTTGTAAAGCCCAACAAGTAACTAACCTCGAATAAACTAGTCAAGCCAAGTAATAACTTTTATGCATATGAAATAATAAAACTTTGAAACAATTTCAGATATTTTCAATATGTAACAATAACAATTTTCTATGCGATGTTTTCAATGACTTTTATCCACAGTTTAAACTAAGGCCACTATAACGCGGTGACAACGGTCCAAAACTTCAAATTGTTAATACTGCGTCCATTACAAAGATATCAAAGTAGCACAACCCCGAAAGGTCATCAATAGTGCTTGAACAACCCCGAAGAATTACCAATAGCGCCCCTAATAAGGTATCCGAACCTAGTTCCGGAACTATAACGAAAATAATAATGGACCAATACATAATATAAACTGGGATTCCAAGTTCCTAAAGTTTTTTCCTAAATTCAATACAATAATGTTCTCAAAATGTATAACTTAATCCATTTTAAATAATTAAAATAAATCGCAAAATGTAAGCTTTTAGAATTTAAAAATAATATAAATATAAATTGGAAAAGAACTAGAAGAATCAGTTAAAAACTAACTTCGATCTCGACCGATAAATAAATCATGAACAGAGCCTAATTTTAATTTGAACAAACAAACTATATTAAATCAAAGCATTATACATACATTAACAAAAAACCACACATTCATTAACATAATGTTACAAGCATAAATTTATTAAAATAATATAATATTTAGCATATTTGCATGCATAGACACCGGTTCTTAAAACTTGAATGCGTGTCCATGGTCACGATTACAAAAAGTAAAACAAAAGGGATAATTGACTTTAACATCAACTAGTATACAATGTTCTAAAAATCGTTCAACTCGGTCGATAACTCGGCCGAATACTCAGATTCGGACTCATTTCTGAACTGATTTTGCATTACTCGAATGGTGACTCGGTTTTGAGCCTAACTCGGATCAACTCGGCAAAACTCGGTCCAACTCGGCATAACTCGGTCAACTCGGATTGAACATTAAAAATTTTATAAAAATGAAAAAAAAATTGTAAAAAAACTAAATATTCAACATAACAACCTAATTATTTAATCAAAAGTCTTCCAAAATTCCAGTATTAATCTCACTATATAGTATATTTATAACCAATTTATGTACAAAATTGATGATTTTTTTTTTTTAACATGGGAACCCGCAGCCGCTATGCTTCGGGTGCGCTTTGGGTAAACCCATGGGCTCACGCAATAGTCTGCAAACCACGTGATCCAAGGCAAACCGTACAAGTGCGACAGGGGCCATGGGCTCACGCAATAGTCTGCAAACCACGTGATCCAAGGCAAACCGCACAAGTGCGACAGGCTCTGCCCCAGGATGGCATAATCACAAATCCGCCTCCCGTCGAACCTGTGACCAAGATGTGAGATGACCTCTCTTTAACCAACTGAGACAACCCTTGCGGGCATTTTTACCTCTCTGAGTCTGAAACTCATATTATTTTCAAGTTTAAATCAACGAGTTTGAATTCGAATTAATTTTTTTTTTGTTATTTATGGATATATTGACAAGAATAGGAGTAATATGCATTATTTCAGTTATAAGCTTTGCTATAATATGTAATTTATTCTATGATATATATTTGTGTTAATAATTTTAATTTATAAACTTAATTTTTTAATACATTTGATTTTTGATCCGAGTACTCATTCCAAGTATTTCTTGATTAATCCGAATACTCGTGGCTCGGTAAGTTCACCGAGTCGATCCGAATCACGATTTTTAGAACAGTGATAGTATACAGTCAAGGACATAATATTTAAACTAAAACTTAAAATTACATGTCAATCTTTTTGTTTTGTAAATTATAACATGAATCAAACTATGCACATGTTTACGTGATGACAACATCAAAAGAAAATGAAAATGGTGGCCAAGAGTTCACATTTTAATATATTTCATATATATTAAAATACATGTAATTACATAAATACAAAAGTGAAAAGCTAATCACCTTGTTATCGGTTGTTTGGCTAATTAACCTTCTAATCTTTCTTGTCTTTTTGACCTTCGCTTTCTTCTCTCTTTTTTTTACCTGCTTCTATATATACTCTATTATTTTAGGGTTTGAATAATTAATTGATTCCCTCTTTCATCATCTATCCGACTGAACCAATTAACTAGAGCCAATTAACTAAAACATTAAAAAACCCATTACATGATTTAATGTATCCACTAATTAGGCCAATAATTGAGTCCAAAATTAATAATTAATCCTATTTTTTATTCCTTTTATTATTTTTTAAAAAATTAAACATTACATACTACCCTCCTTAAAAGAAATCTGGTACCCAAATTTTAGAACAACATAACAAAATACCAAGTACACATTAAAGTAAAATAACAAGAAAATTAAAAAATAAAAAAATCGTACCTTAATTTTTCTTCGACGAAAGTTGAAATACTCGTCCATAATTTGGTCCAAACGTTGCTAGTGTACCTTTATTTTTAGGGCCATTTTTATTATCACCATCATTGTTCTCCATTTGAGGGCACTCAGCCATTTTGTGTCCAAATCCACCTCGTCAAAAGCAAGCTCTAGTATTCCAACGACAATCTTCCTCATCATGGTATCGACCGCATCTCGTACACTTGTTTTTACCTTCTTGTTGATCTTTATTTCCGTTGGCTCCATTAGTGTAAGGTTTCTTGGATGATCCACCTTGGCCAGGTCCTCCATCATAGGATTCATTCCTTTTCCTCTTGTTCCAATTATTAGTGGCATTTTGTAATTCCACCAAACCCCTGTCAATTACCAAGGCCTTATTGAGAACCGTCTCGTAGGTCTGGAGTTCAAAAGCAGCCACTACACTCCGCATTTCGTTTCTTAATCCTTCTTCTAATCTTCTTGCTCGGCTTGCCTCATCCGGCACCAAAGTTGGTGCATACTTAACAAGCCTTGAAAATTCACCTTCGTACTCGGAAACTGACTTTTCACCTTGTTCAAGCCGGATAAAATCCATTTATTTTTGGACGCGCACAGTTCTCGGGAAATACTTGTCAGTCAATGCCGCCTTGAATCTTTCCCAAGTGATAGGGTCAGGATTTACATCATTTTTTCTCTACTCCATCAGCCACCAGTCATACGAACTGCCCTGCAACTGATACACAACTAAAGTCACTTTCTATGCATCATTACTTCCCATCAGCTCAAACGCCTTTTCCATCTCTTTTGTCCATTTTTCGACAACAGCTGGATCCGTTACACCATCAAAAGTAGGAGGGTTCAACCGCTTGAACTCCGATACAATGCTCTGTTTAGTCGGTTGATGGTTTCCAACAAGTGTGGCTATGGTTTACGCTAGTTGGTTAAACATATTACCCCCATCGTTGTTGTTGTTGTTGTTGTTGTTGTTGTTGTTGTTGTTGTTGTTGTTGTTGTTGTTGTTGTTGTTGTTGTTGTTGTTGTTGTTGTTGTTTCTGTTGCTTCGGCTTTGAGTGCTCATGTTTCCTTACTTCCCTTCACAAATAAACTAAAACTTTTAAATGCATAAATAATGATCATATAGAACTTAAAATCAAAAAACATAGAAAGTCACACATTTCAAAATTCACATAAGCGAGTACATTAGCCCAAAATTTAATTCACTACCCTACAGTTCAATCCTAAGTGGAAGTCTACAGGATCGTAAAATGCTCCCTAGGATATGTAATAATCCCATATCTAATACAATTCGAGGAGAAGTCGGCTCTGATACCAACTGTAATAGCCCCAATTTTTCGGACTATTAAAATGATATCAAAATCCATTAAAATAAATATTCAGTATTTAAACGAAATCCCAAAAAGGGTCAAACAATCCAAAGTCAACAATTTTGTATCAGAATATATAAAAGTGGAGGCGCAGCTCCCACAACATCTTAATCAAAACTTAACAACTATTCAAATATCCAATAAGCAAGTCTGGGAATCCACATCCTTTTTTATGGTCCTATATATTGCCTGAACCTGAAATGCATTAAAACACTGAGCTGCAAAGCCCTGCAATTAACTAACCTCGAACAAACTAGTTCAGCCAAGTAATAACTTTTATGCATATGAAATAATTACATTTTGAAACAATTTCAGATATTTTCAATACGTAACAATAACAATATTCTATACGATATTTTCAATGACTTTTAATCCACAGTTTAAACTAAGGCCACTATAACCCGGGAACAATAGTCCAAAAGTTCAAAATGTTAATACTGCGCCCCTTACTAAGGTATCAAAGTCACACAACCCCGAAAGGTCATCAATAGTGCTTGCACAATCCCGAAGGATTACTAAAAGTGCCCCTTTAATAAGGTATCTAAACCTAGTTCTAGAACTATAACGCAAATACTAACGGTCCAATACATAATCTAAACTGGGAAGTTCCTAATGTTTTTTCCAAAAATCCGTTACAATAATGTTCTTAAAATGTAATCACTTGACCGATTTTAAATAAGTAAAATAAATCGAAAAACGTAAGTTTTTAGAATTTAAAAATAATATAAATATAAATTCAAAAAGAACTAGAAAAATCAGGTAGAAACTTACTTCGATCTTGATCGATAAATAAATCACGAACAGAGCCTAATTTTAATTTGAACAAACAAAATGTATTAAATCAAAGCATTATACATACACTATAGCAGAAAATGAATTAGATGACGGTTTTCTACCGTTGTCTGAGACCCTTTCATTCCGTTGACTATCAAAACGCTGTGTGATAGGACATCAGACGATGGGTTTTGGTGCTAATTATAGTATAAAAAGCAAACACTAAAAACCATTGTTGAATTGAAAAATCAATTTTTGGTCGAAGATAATGCTTTCTAGGAATTGTTTGATATAATAGAATACCGTTGCCTATTCTGTACGAATCGAAGCAAATTAACAAAGTTTTTCTTGTATTGTCTTAACGGGAACAAGCCATTCTTGGAGGTATTATCCAACATCGTCTAAAACCGAACACTAAAAACCATTGTTGAATGTAAAAACGAATCCAAGCAGATTAACAACGGTTTTCTTGTATTGTCTTAACGGGAACAAGCCATTGTTGGAGGTATTATCTAAAATCGTCTAGTGTTTGTATTGAACAACGAATTTATGCAATTATTGGGGTTGGAGTTCAATGTTATGGAAATGTGTATTACAATTTTTATAATGGTTTTTCTTTAATTAAATCGTTGTATCAATGGTTTTGGAACTACAACTTTTATCACAATTATCCGTTTCGCAATTCCTATAATTAACCATACGGAATATACATACAATACAATACAATCCAAAATCGACCATAATACATAATAAAATTACCACCAATTCACATTACAACCCAAATAAGATTAAATCCAATACAAAGTTTACCACCATAATAATCCACCAACTAAACATTAGTTCCATTACAAGTTCATCAACTTGCCAACCAACTTAAGAAAATTCGATCCAAAGTTAAACAACATGTCCACCAACTGACCCAGACAAAAGTAAATCATCCACCAACATAATGTACTACGAAATGAACCCCCAAAAGTTTACTGATCAGGTTCGACTAAACAAAAGATTCGAAAACAACTTGACATATTTAAAACGCATGACGCTTCATGAAAAATTTGGCAAAGTCTGTCTTGATTTCGTTGATGTCGTCATCAGTGTACTCCAGGTTGGACCTGCGCATCCAATGAAAAAATCTCAAGTAAATCAGTCATGTTGGCAAGACATCCACCATTCACTTGTTTAATCACATATGTTGCTAGTTAAAAAAAATACCAAAAAAATATAATTTCCGACCTTTTCTGCAAAGTCAGGCTCCTTATTGTGACAGATTTCTTTCATGTATCTCATCACGAAGAGGCCACATTCCTTGTCCCCTTTCTGCACAGGAACTCCCTGAAAGCATTCAGATTGTTTAATTATATGATGGAACAAACATTACTAAATTCACTAAATTACTATTATAAAATTAATATGAAGGATGAAGGACTAAAATTAATACCGCCATGTTCTCCCATAAATTTTTTTTCCGACCAGCCTTCTTCAGATTTTCCTTATACAACTTTTTGCCACTGTAAGAAAAACAATAAAAATCAACAAAGATTGCATTTTCCCTAAATTTACAACCTAAGACTAAATAGGAAAATTTTAAAAGCGGAACTCACTTGTCAACAACCTCTACCCACTCTCCACTTGCAATGCGACGTTTAAGAGGGTCCATGTGGTAGACTATATCCACCTCCGGATTCACAACAGTCAATGACCAGTGGTTGCTACGAGTCATGAACAATATAGGAAAAAATAGTTCAACTTAGCATGTGAGAATAACATCAACCATAAGCATAAAATAGATTGTTAATTATTCAACTACAATGTAGGGCAATAAAAAATATTACTCACAAGTCGTTATATGGCACTAGAAAGTATTGCCCTTTTTTGGCATCAGTAAAATGGTTAGCAAGTTCAAGGGACCTCTTCCTCGCGTCTCCACATCCAAGGGCGCCAACCAATCCTGGATCTACAAATGCTACCATGTCTGCCATCCTATGCCTGATCAAATGTTCTTCCAAGAAACTACGAATAAAAGTAAACAATAGTTAGCAAAGATCCCCATGAGGATTTCAACAATATTAACACGTAATATAAAACATTTTAAATAAGAGATTGTACACTTACTGAATGAAGATGGAAATTATGGAACAACATATTTCCCCACCAGCGCAAACAACATGTATATCATTTAGGAATAGGTGTTGCTTCTTGGCATATCCAAAAGCGTCTTTGTTCAGTTCAAAACAAACTGTATCGCCCTCTCTCAGAGCTTCCTTTGCCCAAATCCACAACCGCTTCAAAGCAGATGGATACTTTGCACCCATCTCAAGTACGTACAGCATCTAGTTCCACTTCCAAATCCACAATCTTCTTTGACTTCTTACCCTCCTTTTTCTTGTTTTTCTAAAATGAAAATAATATATATAAGAATGTAATTTGATCAAAATGATTAATTACGAAAAGTTAAAATATGCTAGTATAATTACAAAAAACATACCTTTTGAGTTAAATTAACCTTTGGTGAACTTGTCTTCCCACCTCCGATCAAGTATCTTGGCCACTCAACAAATGTTCCTTTGGCTTGTTGCACAGTGGTTATCTCATCTCCAATCGGGAACGGGATCCGAACGTCTCCATGAATTGCTCTAGTGATGGACACTCTTGCATTCTCTTCACCAAGCAGTACAGAATGAATCATTTATACCCGTCCTTCAATAACTGGAACATCAACAATCGTTGCATAAGCAACGATGTTGGTCAAGGATCCAACTTCCAGTTGAACTTCCTTGTCTTCCTCCAACACTTCAACCTCTTCCACCCCATAACACTTGTCCACCATTTTCTCTTCCTTTTCATTATCGGCAACAACAGTACAGTTGCCCAAATCAACAACCAGCATAATTTTTCGTGGAACATCCTGCTCTATACCATCTTCAACATCCAACTTCTGCTTTTCTTCAAAATCCAACTGTATACCATCTTCAACATCCAACTTCTCCTTTTCTTCAACATCCACGCGAATACCATCTTCAACATCCAACTTCTTTTTCACATTATGAGAGACATTAATCATAGCCATCCTCTTCGAATGAGAGCAGCTTGCTTGTTGGGAACCATCAACTGGGCTGGCCCCCATCCAAAGAGTTTGTTCAAGTATCCCAGCTTTAAACTTCTGCACTTCAGCTGTCCAATATGCATCTCTCTCTTGAATAATTTTTGATGCCTCCTCTGCCCAAACTTTTTGTACCCCCTCCTTTATCATGTCCCCAATAGACCTTTCATCAATAAACCCCTTCATGTTTTTTCTTCTACCTTGGAAGATCAAAGTAGACAGCCGGTTTCACATGGATTCCTTGTCCACGCACTCTTCCTCCATGTTCCGGGTTACCCATTACCTTAGCCAACACATCATCAACACCATCCTCCACCATACTCCCTTCACTTACTTCTTTCTTCATCATCTCCTAAAAAAGGTCAAAATGGAAGTAGTTAGTAAATCAGATAAGCTTGATGAATAATTTTTAAATAAATACAAATCAATAACTTACTATTGCCTCTGCTTTTTCAATAATCTCGTCACTTTTAAAATTTCCAAATTTGCCCTTCCTAGCAAAGATCCATGCTGTTGATCGATCCCTTGATATATCTGGATGCTTTTCGGCCAACACGTACAAAATTGGCTTGATTAGGCATATATCTTGTACATATATCAATACTTATATAAGAATGCTTTTAAAAACATAAATCCATAAAATAAATTATATGTCAAATTATACTTATCAGGTTCATGATCATTAACCCATTTAATCTCCTTGTTCGCATAGCCTCTACGAGACATGAGATGAAGATAACGATTCTTTGACCGAATGAGTACTTGTTTGTCATGATTTGCCTTCCAAAAAATTACAGGGAGATTATTATAACAGGTAGATAAATGCTCTAAAACAATTTTATACATCATTAAATATCTCATGAACTTACTAGAAACTCCTCCGATATACGATCGGCAACAAAAAGATCCCAATGAGACTATTCAATGAGCGAATAATCTGCTGGAGGATAAGCAAGCATTACAAGATCCTCACGATATGGAAGAACAAAATTCGTTGTTAAGCGAGACTTAAACTCCCTCCATTTTGCTCCAGCGGACTATAATACCATCTTCTTCGCCGATGATGGTACAGTAAACGCCATCTACACACATAAGATAAAATCAATGAACAATCAATGTATAAAATCAATGTACAAAATCTATGTACAAGAAATGTGCAACCAGTTACTTGCACGCAGTCCCGAATCTTCTTCTTTGTCTCTTTCGGCACTTGCAGCCAACTATCATGCCAGATTGGGGGTTTGGTTCTTGCTAGAACCACAATGTATGATTGTATCTATGCGGCTTCATCAACAAAAGCCTCACCTTTAGCATTGAATGACACTAAAGGCTTAATCCCTTTATCTTTCGTTGCACAATTCTGTGCATTGTGGCACAACCATGCTTGAGCAATTTTAGTCCTGCATGGTTCGGTTGCACCGCAAACTCCTTTCCTTTGTCCTTTTGCTTTCTTTTCTTTGACAACGATTTATTCAAGTTGTCTGAGATCGGCTTCCTTTTCCTGGATTGCGGGGAAGAACATGATGGGCCAGGGAGATCAATATGCATAGGGTTTCGTATTGGGGCAGACTGTGTGTGCCTTCTTGGACTCGTGCGCGTCTTCAATGCGGGACTACACACTGGACTCTTTGAGTGAACCATAATCTATATAAAGAAACAGCCAAGTCAGCAACTGTACTAAACTTAAACCAGCAAAAAAAATCATATACATAACACAACCTAATCACAAAAATTCATATTTGATACAAAATACATGACACATAATAGATAACAGAATCAGGGTAATTAAAAATCTACAAAATACATAACACAAAAAATATGTTAGAAAGAGGGGAACAAAGAATCAAATGATTCATGTCGTTAATTAAAGAAATAAATGATGGGGTTTGGTGCATGGCCTTAATTAAAGAAATAAACGGTGGGGTTTGGTGCATGTCGTTAATTAAAGAAATAAACGGTGGGGTTTGGTCAAATAACTGAGTCCAGGTTTTACTTGTACATCAACAAAACTAAGAGATGAAACTAATCAAAGCAACGAAGAACATAAATCAAAACAAGCGAGAGAGATATACCTAATTATAGAAAGAAACTGTGGGTGGGGTTTGGTTAATTAAAGATGCAAATCAATGAACTAAGTCCACATTTTACTTGTACATCAACAAAACTAAAAGATTAAACTAATAAATTAAAGCAACGAAGAACATAAATCAAAACAAACGAGAGAGATATACCAAATTAAAGAAAGAAATGGTGGGTGGGGTTTGGTTTTTATGTGCGAATTAAGCCGATGGCCGATGGTTTTGATGTGCGAATTAAATGAAGAGTAATACTTAGAGTGTAACGAGAGAGGGAGAGAGAGTGTGGAGAGAGAGCAGTATAGAGAAACGTATAAGGGGAAAAGTGTATCGAGAATTGAAGCTGGAAAGAGTTTTACCTAGGGACTAGGGTTGTGTTAAGGGGGGGAAAATCTCGCCTCTTCTTTACACACTATTTTTTACGCAAACATTTTTAACAAATCAATTTTAGAATTGATTTAATAGTTTTTAGTTTTAGAATTGTACTAATCGATCATAATTTTATATAAGATTAATGTTATAAAGTCGTACTTCGAATATTCGTAATTTTTAAAAAAAAATTTTGTATGCCTAAAATCACTAGGTGGCAACATCCGTACGGTCGGATCGTCGAGAAGTTAATTTAAAAAAATAGTTTGTTAAGCGGGTTGTACTCTCGTTTAAAGAAGGTGTACTTTAGCCAGATTACTGTTATAAAGTCATACTTCGAATATTCATAATTTTTTTTAAATATTTTTTGTATGCCTAAAATCACTAGGTGGCAACATCCGTACGGTCGGATCGTCGAGAAGTTAGTTTAAAAAAATAGTTTGTGTTATGCCATATTTTGGCATGTCTAATATTCTCCCAAATTTTTAATAATCATTAATTATTAATTCAGATTAATAATTATTACTTAAAGCTAAGTTTTATCCTCTCCCTGAAACGAGGAAAGAATCAATCCCAAACAATCAATAACGGAAAATATCTCCAAACGATATTCTTCAAATCAGGAAGATATCACAACGATAAGATTAAATCAAATAAAATCAGTAATCACCCAGATTAACGAAGTTTATCCCTAAAGTCTCTAAGGGATAGACACAAATCAATTACACAGAACTACGTGGGCTTGATCCTATATAAACATAGGTACGTAGGCATCTGGCATGTGGCGACCGATACCCGAGACAAATCGAGAAGCCTGCCAAGTCCAGCCCCCTCTTTTTTCATAAACCCTAAACCCCTAAAACAGCCACATACTCATAATTTCGTTCTATTATTCCAGCACCCCTCCGATTTCGTGTTGTTGCGAAATTCCTCCAACAACATTTGGCGCTAGAAGGAGGGCATTATAATTATCTGTGGAGGACAGATAATTTATTTAATACATAGGTTTTTGGGTTTTTTTTATCCACACATTCATGGGGGCTATAAAAAATAATCGCTTGCGGCAATTTTTATCCCATGCGATTGTTTAATGGTGACGGCGAGAAGCAACAAAGTAGTTTCATCAGAGTTCGGCGACAAAATTATAAACAAAACAACGGCAGTTCGTTGGCATATTATTTAGTGGACCCGCGATGAAGAAAGAAAAGGAAACAAAGAAAAAAGAGACCATATGTATACATGGACAAAGGGAAAAAAATGGCAGCCAAGCAAAGGTTCCAGCAAGAAAAAAAAAGGAAAAAAATCGAGAGAGGAAGCCAAAGGAAGCTACGACTTACGTGGACAATTAAAGGAAAAAGGATGGTGGTCAAGGCTCACGCACGGCATCCAGACGGAGGATGACGTGAGTTGAGTTCGTGGGACCAGTGGAGAAGAAAAATTACAAAACAAAACTGGAGGAACATGCAACAGCCGTGGCCAGCAACAAAAAAATCTTAACACTTCAAAATTTCAACCGGCTGGAAACAAAAATAAAGATAAGTGTTATTTTATTATCTTAATTTTTTGCAATTAATTATATTATGCCATGTCACGCATAAATTCATGTTTTTAAATATTTTTCAGAAAAATATTTATTATTCTAAAAATTCACGCGAGCATTATATTTTTATGCTTGTAAAATTATTGCGATTTAGAAAATATCGTACGAGATATTTATGCTAATGAATTGCGTATATTTATTCTGATTGATTGTGGATATTTTACAATCCTGTACGAGCTGCATTATTCTCTAAAAAGAAAAAATACATATATGAGACGCATTATTTTGTAAAAGATTTTCTACAAACAACGGAGCATTATTTTCGAAGAAAATAAATATCGCGACATTCTTAAAAAAGCATATTTATTATTGCGTTTGGATTGCTTGCAAAATAATTTTTCATATGTCGTCGCGCTTATATGTCAAAAATATTTTCAAACTTGCGAACTAAATTGTCAAGTAGGGTAGCCTGGACAAGCTATAAATCTCGCAATGCTACATGCTTAGTAAAGTGCAGTGCAGCACCATCTGGATTATTGAAGGCCCATGAGATATCACTATATCGAATGGGTTGAGGCATCCCTATGCAAACTATCTTTATTGAAGGCCCATGAGATCAAAATCGCATGGGTGGAGGCATCCCTATGCACAACTACATGTACATCTACATCTACATCTTATCTACATCGAAGACTCCGCAAGACACATCATTATGTGATTGCAACAGACACATCCTTATGTGGTTGCATCAGACACTTGAAAAGCGTGTACGCCAGTTCGGGATATATACAAGCGCCAAGGTCCTAACTAGACAACAAGGATCGCAATGGATTTCAAACGAATTATTTATGCTCGCACATTTGAAAACCTTGGCAAATATCTATCCTATAATGGTCATCGCATGCTATCACACCTGCATCTGCATACACCTAATGAGCACAGTGGTGCTCTAAGTGTTTTTCTAATCGTCTATTTTCAATTTTTTCAGCGACTCAAGAAATTTGGAAGCTTGAAGAATTCTTAGTTCTCCACTGCAGCATGCTACAATGAAGAACTGGGGCTAGTTGTTATGCCATATTTTGGCATATCTAATAATCTCCCAAATTTTTAATAATCATTAATTATTAATTCAGATTAATAATTATTACTTAACGCTAAGTTTTATCCTCTCCCTGAAACGAAGAAAGAATCAATCCCAAACAATCAATTACGGAAAATATCTCCAAACGATATTCTTCAAATCAGGAAGATATCACAACGATAAGATTAAATCAAATAAAATCAGTAATCACCCAGATTAACGAAGTTTATCCCTAAAGTCTCTAAGGGATAGACACAAATCAATTACACAGAACTACGTGGGCTTGATCCTATATAAACATAGGTACGTAGGCATCTGGCATGTGGCGACCGATACCCGAGACAAATCGAGAAGCCTGCCAAGTCCAGCCCCCTCTTTTTTCATAAACCCTAAACCCCTAAAACAGCCATATACTCATAATTTCGTTCTATTATTCCAGCACCCCTCCGATTTCGTGTTGTTACGAAATTCCTCCAACAACATTTGGCGCTAAAAGGAGGGCATTATAATTATCTATGGAGGACAGATAATTTATTTAATATATAGGTTTTTGGGTTTTTTTTATCCACACATTCATGGGGGCTATAAAAAATAATCGCTTGCGGCAATTTTTATCCCATGCGATTGTTTAATGGTGACGGCGAGAAGCTATAAAGGAGTTTCATCAGAGTTCGGCGACAAAATTATAAACAAAACAACGGCAGTTCGTTGGCATATTATTTAGTGGACCCGCGATGAAGAAAGAAAAGGAAACAAAGAAAAAAGAGACTATATGTATACATGGACAAAGGGAAAAAAAATGGCAGCCAAGCAAAGGTTCCAGTAAGAAAAAAAAAAGGAAAAAAATCGAGAGAGGAAGACAAAGGAAGCTACGACTTACGTGGATAATTAAAGGAAAAAGGATGGTGGTCAAGGCTCACGCGCGGCATCCAGACGGAGGATGACGTGAGTTGAGTTCGTGGGACCAGCGGAGAAGAAAAATTACAAAACAAAACTGGAGGAACATGCAACAGCCGTGGCCAGCAACAAAAAAATCTTAACACTTCAAAATTTCAACCGGCTGGACACAAAAATAAAGATAAGTGTTATTTTATTATCTTAATTTTTTGCAATTAATTATATTATGCCATGTCACGCATAAATTCATGTTTTTAAATATTTTTCAGAAAAATATTTATTATTCTAAAAATTCACGCGAGCATTATATTTTTATGCTTGTAAAATTATTTCGATTTAGAAAATATCGTACGAGATATTTATGCTGATGAATTGCGGATATTTATTCTGATTGATTGTGGATATTTTACAATCCTGTACGAGCTGCATTATTCTCTAAAAAGAAAAAATACATATATGAGACGCATTATTTTGTAAAAGATTTTCTACAAACAACGGAGCATTATTTTCGAAGAAAATAAATATCGCGACATTCTTAAAAAAGCATATTTATTATTGCGTTTGGATTGCTTGCAAAATAATTTTTCATATGTCGTCGCGCTTATATGTCAAAAATATTTTCAAACTTGCGAACTAAATTGTCAAGTAGGGTAGCCTGGACAAGCTATAAATCTCGCAATGCTACATGCTTAGTAAAGTGCAGTGCAGCACCATCTGGATTATTGAAGGCCCATGAGATATCACTATATCGAATGGGTGGAGGCATCCCTATGCAAACTATCTTTATTGAAGGCCCATGAGATCAAAATCGCATGGGTGGAGGCATCCCTATGCACAACTACATGTACATCTACATCTACATCTTATCTACATCGAAGACTCCGCAAGACACATCATTATGTGATTGCAACAGACACATCCTTATGTGGTTGCATCAGACACTTGAAAAGCGTGTACGCCAGTTCGGGATATATACAAGCGCCAAGGTCCTAACTAGACAACAAGGATCGCAATGGATTTCAAACGAATTATTTATGCTCGCACATTTGAAAACCTTGGCAAATATCTATCCTATAATGGTCATCGCATGCTATCACACTTGCATCCGCATACACCTAATGAGCACAGTGGTGCTCTAAGTGTTTTTCTAATCGTCTATTTTCAATTTTTTCAGCGACTCAAGAAATTTGGAAGCTTGAAGAATTCTTAGTTCTCCACTGCAGCATGCTACAATGAAGAACTGGGGCTAGTTGTTATGCCATATTTTGGCATGTCTAATAATCTCCCAAATTTTTAATAATCATTAATTATTAATTCAGATTAATAATTATTACTTAACGCTAAGTTTTATCCTCTCCCTGAAACGAGAAAAGAATCAATCTCAAACAATCAATAACGGAAAATATCTCCAAACGATATTCTTCAAATCAGGAAGATATCACAACGATAAGATTAAATCAAATAAAATCAGTAATCACCCAGATTAACGAAGTTTATCCCTAAAGTCTCTAAGGGATAGACACAAATCAATTACACAGAACTACGTGGGCTTGATCCTATATAAACATAGGTACGTAGGCATCTGGCATGTGGCGACCGATACCCGAGACAAATCGAGAAGCCTGCCAAGTCCAGCCCCCTCTTTTTTCATAAACCCTAAACCTCTAAAACAGCCACATACTCATAATTTCGTTCTATTATTCCAGCACCCCTCCGATTTCGTGTTGTTACGAAATTCCTCCAACAACATTTGGCACTAGAAGGAGGGCATTATAATTATCTGTGGAGGACAGATAATTTATTTAATACATAGGTTTTTGGGTTTTTTTATCCGCACATTCATGGGGGTTATAAAAAATAATCGCTTGCGGCAATTTTTATCCCATGCGATTGTTTAATGGTGACGGCGAGAAGCTACAAAGGAGTTTCATCAGAGTTCGGCGACAAAATTATAAACAAAACAACGGCAGTTCGTTGGCATATTATTTAGTGGACCCGCGATGAAGAAAGAAAAGGAAACAAAGAAAAAAGAGACCATATGTATACATGGACAAAGGGAAAAAAATGGCAGCCAAGCAAAGGTTCCAGCAAGAAAAAAAAAGGAAAAAAATCGAGAGAGGAAGCCAAAGGAAGCTACGACTTACGTGGATAATTAAAGGAAAAAGGATGGTGGTCAAGGCTCACGCGCGGCATCCAGACGGAGGATGACGTGAGTTGAGTTCGTGGGACCAGCGGAGAAGAAAAATTACAAAACAAAACTGGAGAAACATGCAACAGCCGTGGCCAGCAACAAAAAAATCTTAACACTTCAAAATTTCAACCGGCTGGAAACAAAAATAAAGATAAGTGTTATTTTATTATCTTAATTTTTTGCAATTAATTATATTATGCCATGTCACGCATAAATTCATGTTTTTAAATATTTTTCAGAAAAATATTTATTATTCTAAAAATTCACACGAGCATTATATTTTTATGCTTGTAAAATTATTGCGATTTAGAAAATATCGTACGAGATATTTATGCTGATGAATTGCGGATATTTATTCTGATTGATTGTGGATATTTTACAATCCTGTACGAGCTGCATTATTCTCTAAAAAGAAAAAATACATATATGAGACGCATTATTTTGTAAAAGATTTTCTACAAACAACGGAGCATTATTTTCGAAGAAAATAAATATCACGACATTCTTAAAAAAGCATATTTATTATTGCGTTTGGATTGCTTGCAAAATAATTTTTCATATGTCGTCGCGCTTATATGTCAAAAATATTTTCAAACTTGCGAACTAAATTGTCAAGTAGGGTAGCCTGGACAAGCTATAAATCTCGCAATGCTACATGCTTAGTAAAGTGCAGTGCAGCACCATCTGGATTGTTGAAGGCCCATGAGATATCACTATATCGAATGGGTGGAGGCATCCCTATGCAAACTATCTTTATTGAAGGCCCATGAGATAAAAATCGCATGGGTGGAGGCATCCCTATGCACAACTACATGTACATCTACATCTACATCTTATCTACATCGAAGACTCCGCAAGACACATCATTATGTGATTGCAACAGACACATCCTTATGTGGTTGCATCAGACACTTGAAAAGCGTGTACGCCAGTTCGGGATATATACAAGCGCCAAGGTCCTAACTAGACAACAAGGATCGCAATGAATTTCAAACAAATTATTTATGCTCGCACATTTGAAAACCTTGGCAAATATCTATCCTATAATGGTCATCGCATGCTATCACACTTGCATCCGCATACACCTAATGAGCAAAGTGGTGCTCTAAGTGTTTTTCTAATCGTCTATTTTCAATTTTTTCAGCGACTCAAGAAATTTGGAAGCTTGAAGAATTCTTAGTTCTCCACTGCAGCATGCTACAATGAAGAACTGGGGCTAGTTGTTATGCCATATTTTGGCATGTCTAATAATCTCCCAAATTTTTAATAATCATTAATTATTAATTCAGATTAATAAGTATTACTTAACGATAAGTTTTATCCTCTCCCTGAAACGAGAAAAGAATCAATCTCAAACAATCAATAACGGAAAATATCTCCAAACGATATTCTTCAAATCAGGAAGATATCACAACGATAAGATTAAATCAAATAAAATCAGTAATCACCCAGATTAGCGAAGTTTATCCCTAAAGTCTCTAAGGGATAGACACAAATAAATTACACAGAACTACGTGGGCTTGATCCTATATAAACATAGGTACGTAGGCATCTGGCATGTGACGACCGATACCCGAGACAAATCGAGAAGCCTGCCAAGTCCAGCCCCCTCTTTTTTCATAAACCCTAAACCCCTAAAACAGCCACATACTCATAATTTCGTTCTATTATTCCAGCACCCCTCCGATTTCGTGTTGTTACGAATTTCCTCCAACAACATTTGGCGCTAGAAGGAGGGCATTATAATTATCTGTGGAGGACAGATAATTTATTTAATACATAGGTTTTTGGGTTTTTTTATCCGCACATTCATGGGGGCTATAAAAAATAATCGCTTGCGGCAATTTTTATCCCATGCGATTGTTTAATGGTGACGGCGAGAAGCTACAAAGGAGTTTCATCAGAGTTCGGCGACAAAATTATAAACAAAACAACGGCAGTTCGTTGGCATATTATTTAGTGGACCCGCGATGAAGAAAGAAAAGGAAACAAAGAAAAAAGAGACCATATGTATACATGGACAAAGGGAAAAAAAATGGCAGCCAAGCAAAGGTTCCAGCAAGAAAAAAAAAAGGAAAAAAATCGAGAGAGGAAGCCAAAGGAAGCTACGACTTACGTGGATAATTAAAGGAAAAAGGATGGTGGTCAAGGCTCACGCGCGGCATCCAGACGGAGGATGACGTGAGTTGAGTTCGTGGGACCAGCGGAGAAGAAAAATTACAAAACAAAACTGGAGGAACATGCAACAGCCGTGGCCAGTAACAAAAAAATCTTAACACTTCAAAATTTCAACCGGCTGGAAATAAAAATAAAGATAAGTGTTATTTTATTATCTTAATTTTTTGCAATTAATTATATTATGCCATGTCACGCATAAATTCATGTTTTTAAATATTTTTCAGAAAAATATTTATTATTCTAAAAATTCACGCGAGCATTATATTTTTATGCTTGTAAAATTATTGCGATTTAGAAAATATCGTACGAGATATTTATGCTGATGAATTGCGGATATTTATTCTGATTGATTGTGGATATTTTACAATCCTGTACGAGCTGCATTATTCTCTAAAAAGAAAAAATACATATATGAGACGCATTATTTTGTAAAAGATTTTCTACAAACAACGGAGCATTATTTTCAAAGAAAATAAATATCACGACATTCTTAAAAAAGCATATTTATTATTGCGTTTGGATTGCTTGCAAAATAATTTTTCATATGTCGTCGCGCTTATATGTCAAAAATATTTTCAAACTTGCGAACTAAATTGTCAAGTAGGGTAGCCTGGACAAGCTATAAATCTCGCAATGCTACATGCTTAGTAAAGTGCAGTGCAGCACCATCTGGATTATTGAAAGCCCATGAGATATCACTATATCGAATGGGTGGAGGCATCCCTATGCAAACTATCTTTATTGAAGGCCCATGAGATCAAAATCGCATGGGTGGAGGCATCCCTATGCACAACTACATGTACATCTACATCTACATCTTATCTACATCGAAGACTCCGCAAGACACATCATTATGTGATTGCAACAGACACATCCTTATGTGGTTGCATCAGACACTTGAAAAGCGTGTACGCCAGTTCGGGATATATACAAGCGCCAAGGTCCTAACTAGACAACAAGGATCGCAATGGATTTCAAACGAATTATTTATGCTCGCACATTTGAAAACCTTGGCAAATATCTATCCTATAATGGTCATCGCATGCTATCACACTTGCATCCGCATACACCTAATGAGCACAGTGGTGCTCTAAGTGTTTTTCTAATCGTCTATTTTCAATTTTTTCAGCGACTCAAGAAATTTGGAAGCTTGAAGAATTCTTAGTTCTCCACTACAACATGCTACTATGAAGAACTGGGGCTAGTTGTTATGCCATATTTTGGCATGTCTAATAATCTCCCAAATTTTTAATAATCATTAATTATTAATTTAGATTAATAATTATTACTTAACGCTAAGTTTTATCCTCTCCCTGAAACGAGGAAAGAATCAATCTCAAACAATCAATAACGGAAAATATCTCCAAACGATATTCTTCAAATCAGGAAGATATCACAACGATAAGATTAAATCAGATAAAATCAGTAATCACCCAGATTAACGAAGTTTATCCTTAAAGTCTCTAAGGGATAAACACAAATCAATTACACAGAACTACGTGGGCTTGATCCTATATAAACATAGGTACGTAGGCATCTTGGCATGTGGCGACCGATACCCGAGACAAATCGAGAATCACTACGCCATAAATGCTCATATGCAATGCTTTTAGAAAGTGTTTCACTGAAAGTGTTTTGTTAGGTATGAAATTTTGGTTCTAATGAAATAGAACTTGAACTGGTGTTGCATTACACATAATTAGTGTTGCATTTGATCCACGGTGTTTCACATAATGCAACACTAACAGCTGTCGTTGCATTAGATATTTTTTAATTTTAAAAAATGATGATGTGGCAGCAGTGGGGCCCACATTTGCTGACGTGGCATTTGCTGACGTGGCAAGTATGGGGCCCACAATTGCTGATGTGGCAGATGTGGGGCCCACATTTGCTGACGTGGCATTTGCTGACATGGCAGAAGCGTTGCATTAGGTGAAAAAGGCGTTGCATTTGCTGTTTAAAAGCGTTGCATTAGTTATTTTTTAATTTTAATAAATGATGACGTGGAAGTTGTGGGATCCACCTGGGTGACGTGGTAGTGTGGGGCCCACAAGGATAACGTGGCAGGAGGCCACAGATGCTGACGTGGCAAGTGTGGGGCCCACAATTGTTGACGTGGTAGATGTGGGGCCCACATTTGCTGACGTGGCATTCGCTGACGTGGCAGAAGCGTTGCATTAGGAGAAAAAAGCGTTGCATTTGCTGTTTAAAAGCGTTGCATTAGCTATTTTTAATATTAATAAAGGCTGACGTGGCAGTTGTGGGATCCACTAAGGGTGACGTGGCGGTGTGGGTCCCACAAGGGTGACGTGGCAGGAGGCCCATAGATGCTGACGTGACAAGTGTGGGGCCCACAATTGCTGACGTGGCAGATGTGGGGCCCTCATTTGCGGACGTGGCATTCGCTGACGTGGCAGAAGCGTTGCATTAGGTGAAAAAAGCGTTGCATTTGTTGTTTTGAAGTGTTGCGTTAACTACTGCTCTTACCGGAATGATGAAACTATTTTTTAAAATTTTTTTCGACGTTCCAATCGTACGGATGTCAAGATATAACGATTTTAGTGAAGTGGTAAATTTTTAAAAAATTTGCTCGATGTATTTGGTTTGGTTTTATAACGGTCAAACCGGTCAATGTAGACTTCCCTTTTCAATATTCTTGTCCCGAATAATGAATCTATTTTTTTAAATTATTTATTCGACGTTCCAATCATACGAATGTCAAGATATAACGGTTTTAGTGAAGTGGTAAATTTTTTAAAAATTAGATAGATGTATTTGGTTTGGTTTTATAACGGTCAAACCGGTCAATGTAGACTTCCCTTTTAAATAGTCTTGTCCCGAATGATGAAACTATTTTTTTAATTTTTTTTTTCGACGTTCCAATCGTACGAATTTCAAGATATAACGATTTTAGTGAAGTGGTAAATTTTTAAAAAAATTGCTAGATGTATTTGGTTTGGTTTTATAACGGTCAAACCGGTCAATGTAGACTTCCCTTTTAAATAGTCTTGTCCCGAATGATGAATCAATTTTTTAAAATTATTTTTTCGACGTTCCAATCGTACGGATGTCAAGATATAACGATTTTAGTGAAGTGGTAAATTTTTAAAAAAATTTCTAGATGTATTTGCTTTGGTCTTAGAACGGTCAAACCGGTCAATGTAGACTTCTCTTTTAAATAGTCTTGTCCCGAATAATGAAACCATTTTTTAAATTTTTTTTCGATGTTCCAATCATACGGATGTCAAGATATAACGATTTTAGTGAAGTGGTAAATTTTTAAAAAATTTGCTAGATGTATTTGGTTTGGTTTTATAACGGTCAAACCGGTCAATGTAGACTTCCCTTTTAAATAGTCTTGTCCCGAATGATGAAACTATTTTTTAAATTTTTTTTTTCGACGTTCCAATCATACGGATGTCAAGATATAACGATTTTAGTGAAGTGGTAAATTTTTAAAATATTTGCTAGACGTATTTGGTTTGGTTTTATAATGGTCAAACCGGTCAATGTAGACTTCCCTTTTAACTAGTCTTGTCCCGAATGATAAATCTATTTTTTAAAATTATTTTTTCGACGTTCCAATCGCACGGATGGAAAGATATGACGATTTTAGTGAAGCGGTAAATTTATAAAAAATTTGCTAGATGTATTTGGTTTGGTTTTATAACGGTCAAACCAGTCAAAGTAGACTTTCCTTTAAACTGGTCTTGTCCCGAATGATAAATCTATTTTTTTAAATTATTTTTTCAATGTTCCAAACGTACGGATGACGTGATCTAACGATTTTAGTGATGTGGTAATTTTTGAAAAAACATCCTAGTTGTATTTGGTTTGGTTTTATAACGGTCAAACCGGTCAAAGTAGACCTTCCTTTTAACTAGACTTGTCTCGAATGATGAATCTATTTTTTAAATTATTTTTTCGACGTTCCAAACGTACGGATGACATGATCTAACCATTTTAGTGATGTGGTAATTTTTAAAAAAACATCCTAGATGTATTTGGTTTGGTTTATAACGGTCAAACCGGTCAAAGTAGACCTTCCTTTTAACTAGACTTGTCTCGAATGATGAATCTATTTTTTAAATTTTTTTTTTCGACCTTACAATCGTACGGATGTCAAAATACGACGATTTTAGTGAAGCGGTAAATTTTTAAAAAATTTGCCAGATGTATTTGGTTTGGTTTTATAACGGTCAAACCGGTCAATGTAGACTTCCTTTTAACTAGTCTTGTCCCGAATGATGAATCTATTTTTTTTAAAAAAAAATCGACGTTCCAAACGTACGGATGTCAAGATCTAACGATTTTAGTGATGTGGTAATTTTTTAAAAAATTTGCTAGATGTATTTAGTTTGGTTTTATAACGGTCAAACTGGTTAAAGTAGGCTTTCCTTTTAACTAGTCTTGTCCCGAATGAGGGATCTATTTTTTTAAATTATTTTTTCGACGTTCCAAACGTACGGATGCCAAGATATAACAATTTTGTCCCGAATGATGATTCTATTATTTTAAATTATTTTTTTAACGATCCAACTATTAGATAATAACATTCTTATGATTGATTATATTACACATATTCTATATAAGTACAATAATTGAAATTAATTATATTAACAAAAATATATCAATAAAGCACACATTACACGTATAATTTTTTTTGTTTAAAACAAAATGAAATGAAATAGGCGGCTAATTATCCCGCTCTATACTTTTCACATCCCGCTCTCTACTTTTCACCTTATACTCTTCTTTCTTTACCTATTATATCCACACACATTATATCCACACACACATTTCAGTTCAAACTTCAAACCTATCGATTCACAAATCTAACACCGACCAATTCAGATCCGTGTTCTAATTATAACCCAGATTCATTACTTTGTTTGAATCTTAAGAACAACAAATCCCCCAATTTGAGTTTCTTGAATTAGGGTTTTTGGATTAATTCCCCCAATTTGAGTTTCTTGAATTAATTAATTCATTTGCTCTGTCTTCTTGGTTCACCGTTCAACACAACCAAGACCATTTCCCTGTTTATTTTGGTTTTAAAACACAGACACCAAACACCCCTCCTCTTCTTCGTTCTATTCAAACAGGCACCAAACCCATCTCCTTCTTTTTCTTTCTTTTACTTCGATTACAATTCTCGCCGTAACGCTATTGTTCATGCTCTCACTTATGGAAAGTCTCTCTCTCTCTCTGTGCGTGTAAAATTTTTGATGTTTTATGATTCTTTCCGTGAAATGGTGAGATGGGTATTTTTTAATTCTGATTATAGTGAATTGGACTTTTTTTATTAAATTTGTTGTAAGAACTGGTTTGGTTTTGAATTGGGTGTAGGAGAAGCAAATTTAGGGAGGTGGAGAAGTGGAATATCAAGGGCAGTTGCAGAGGCTCCCGGTCCAGGATCGAGCCCATTTGTTTTGGCAGAGAAGAGGACAATAAGGCCGGACATACTTTCCGGCTTTAAGAAATATGGAGGTGGATGGGACATTGTTAGCTAATTTACTGGTGTTGTTAGCTAATTTAATTTTTAAAAGGTTTTCTTTTCAATATACATGACCCCATCTGACAACGGGATAACTATTTCATCTCTCAGGGTTGGATGTATTATACTTTCGGTTGGACAGGATGAATTTCATGGTGAAGCACTACATACTCTAAAGTATGTAGTAAATCAGTCAGACTTCACTGTTCAGACACTGAGAAATGTGACGGGGTTTTTGTCACTTGCAACGACAGTGAATGTAGCACAACTTTTTTTACCTGCAGAAACACTTTGGGAGAAAACAAATGAAAATTCAATCAAGATCAGAAGAGTGTTTGATGCTGTGTATGATCTTGTTGACCTTATTGATAGATGTTCTATGTAGTCTGGTTTGTGTTATAACCTCCTATTCCTAGCTCTAATTAGCTATGTGTATGTTGTAGGCGATTAGCATTGATTACTGTTGCAGCGGTGATGCTTCTTGTTTCTGTTCTGGGTCTTGGTATGTATTACACCTTACCCATCAGTAATCTATATTCCCCTTCATTTATCTTTCTTGTGAGAGTACTAATTTAGTTTACTGTATATCTCTCTGCAGTTCTGTCTGTGCTTGGCCACCGACATGCAATTTACATGTAAATTTCTTTCTGCTAATTTATTCGACTCCACTTTGTGAGAAAACGCTCTGTCAGCTAACCCTGTCTCCATTATATATGTGATACCTATCATGTCCTGTAACTCATCGCCAAAAGGATTACTGATGGGTGTAAAACACTTTGTTCAATTATTCGACCTCTGGATAAATATTTACGCTTAATTAGAAAACCCATGTAAGCTTAAAGCACATTAAATTTCTGATGTTGACATAACTATAAATGAATTGTGTTTCAGTGCAATTGCTGATACCTGCGTGGCAATGGGAGAATGGGTGGATCACCCCCATGCAGAAACTGCTCTTAGTAACATACTTCCATGTGTTGACCAGAGAACTACAAATCAGACACTGATAGAAAGTAAAGAAGTCACCAATGCTATTGTAGATATTGTGAATCGGGATATAGCAGGTAGTTTTGTCTGGCATACTAGAAGTTTTATGGTAGATGTTTTTATGATTAGTTCTTGCTAGATGTTTTTGTAGCTCATACGTAACTGTGAAGTAGTAAGTGCAGTATATATATATACTTTTGTGCCATTCAGATTTTTCCAGAAATAGGGATTAAATTTCTATTTCAAGACCATGAAAGATCAGATCTGTTCCCAGTTTAAATGTGATTCTTTCTAATAAAAGAGAATTAGAAAGTTTTAATTATAACATTTATAGAACCAGTCACTAGTATGTCTCAGTTAAAACATGCTTGAAGTTACATTTATTATTTATAGAACTGCTCTCCAGCCATGTATTGTATCTGTGGGTTTAGTGAGTGACCCACTTTGTTGTCTGTGGGGCAGATATTTTAATACTCCGTGACATGGTCTTTGACTTGTTCCAACGACCACACTTTTCTGTATCTTCCTGTCAAGACTATTCTGTACTTTGGCATGTCTGTGATTGATTTCCTGATTATGGAATTTTTACATTATAATCTGGTTATGTTTGCAAGTAATATTGAAATACAGAACTTCTATACTTGCAAGTAATATTGAAATATTCTCTGATATTGAATCTGTTGGTGCTTCTATACTTTGTTGAAGAACTGTTAGAGCGGTGAATATTTTATTGTTTACTATAAATTATTTCTAGCATGATCCACAATTCCACATCTTGCTGCTAATTCAAGGACTACTGGTACCTAAATATGTACTGTATTTAGTGTTGTAAATCATGTATATTTTCTTTTGTCTTTATGAATTTGTTTTTGATGTATGCACAAATGTGTGTATATTTTTGGACCTCAAAGTCAAGATATACAGCAGCACCACCTATTTATGGAAAGCCCAAATGGAAGAGTTTCTTAATGAAATACGATCGGCAGCTTGTCAGGTTTGTCTAAATGATGTCTCGCTGTCTGCTCATTTTCTAAATTACCAAATTTCTTTATAATGTAAACAATATTATTCTTTCTTGGTCTGAAACCTTTTACTCATTTATTGTAGATAGTAAAAATCCATGACAAGTATATGTTAATACTATTTTAAAAGCATTGTGTTTCTGAGATAACTTGTAAAAAAGTAACTGGGATTGATACATATGCATAACATTTTAGGTTAAATGTTTCTGAGAATCAACATTTTTGACTGTTAATTTTATTTTTCTAAATAGTAAAGTTCTGATAAATTTTAGGTTCCATACATTTAATACAGATTCTGAAATCATAACACATAGACAGACTTAAATGTTTGCTAATTAACGAGTTCCTAACTTACCAAGAAGAAAAATTGAAATTATAGATGACCATGAAGTTAGCCCTGGACATATTTTAGGATTCTGTCAATGCGCAAACTTTGATTTTGACCACTGTTTTTTACCTCATCTGAGCTGCTCACTGTTGCACTTGATTATAGATTCTGGTTTTCATACTAGAATGTCATCTTCTGCTTGGTGTATTTCTCTATGTATGTTCAAATTTGCTGCAGCCTGCAAGTTCTCATGAACTTATACAAAGTCAAATTGATACGTTATAAGTTTATGAATTTGGCAGCTAAGAATTTCATATTTGTTTGGAATCTTTGCTTGATTGTCTCTAAGTTTATGAGTTTATGTACATATTATTTAGCTAGAAGAATAGTTCAACTATATGCTCTCTGCTGATTGAATTCTTTTCAGCAAGCAAAATATCTACGACATAAAGTTCTTAACACTTGATTATGTACTCTTGTACACTTAACACTGAACCACTTCCTGGCAATTGTCCAATTCAAACTTGACAAGCTGTGCATGATCTTCTTATGTGCCAGACCAGGTGTCAGAAGGAAGTGCAAACACTTTATAGTAATATGAGGTTTTTTAGACTCGAATTTAAGGATTGACCGAGATCGGGTCCTTGCAAAAAATTTAACAGAAGAATGTTTATTGTTAGCGGATTAATGTCAGAAGCTTGATTAATTAGCTGATATATAAATTCTGTTATTGCAGGTTGGATTCAGGTGCCCCGTTTTGCTTTCCAATAGTGGTCATGACTTGCAGCTCTATGATGGATGCAGGGAGTTGATATTAAACTAGCTTTTTAGTGGCATCTGCTCTATGAACTAATAGTCTTGTATTATGTAGAATTAGAATTGAATATTAGACTTTTTCTTGTATTATGTTATGTGGTTAGTTTTGGTAGTTAGTTATATTTTGAGAAGTATTTGTATGGTGTGGATGGGATGAAAATTATTTGGATGGCTAGTAGGATGGATTTGAATGTATTTTGATGTTCTTGATAGGTTTTCTTATGTATCAAACAAGATATTGCAGAAATTTTAATCAAAGCGTTGCATTTGATTTTTCTAGCGTTGCATTTCTAGTGTTGCATTAGATATTTTAGTGTTGCATTTGATAAGATTGTAGCGTTTTAAAAAACAAATAAAAGCGTTGCATTACATGGCACGTGGGACCCACTAGTGACGTGCCATGTGGCCCCACTATTGGAATGGCACATGAGCCCCACTGATGACGTGGCAAGTGGGCCCCACATGCTGACGTGGCATGCCAGCTGGACTGTTGCTGACGTGGCATGCCAGCTGGGCCTATTGTTGACGTGGCAAGCTAGTGGGACCCACTTAGTGACGTGGAATTGAAATTTTATCTAATAACAAATGCAACGCCTCTTTGGTGTAGCATTTGCTTGCTGTGGTGTTGCATTACATATCAGATGCAACGCTTATTGCTGTTGCTTTAGATGCCAAAAAGCGTTGCATTATGGGGTCTAACGAGACGGTCTCGAATGCAACGCCCCCTGGTGTTGCATTTGGTCTAATGCAACGCTTTTTTGGCCTAAAGCAACATTAAACATGGCGTTGCATTTGAGCGTTTATGGCGTAGCCTGCCAAGTCCAGCTCCCTCTTTTTTCATAAACCCTAAACCCCTAAAACAGCCACATACTCATAATTTCATTCTATTATTCCAGCACCCCTCCGATTTCGTGTTGTTATGAAATTCCTCCAACAACAGTTTGTTAAGCGGGTTGTACTCTCGTTTAAAGAAGGTGTACTTTAGCCAGATTAATGTTATAAAGTCGTACTACGAATATTCGTAATTTTTTTTTAAAATTTTTCGTATGCCTAAAATCACTAGGTGGCAACATCCGTACGGTCGGATCGTCGAGAAGTTAATTTAAAAAATAGTTTGTTAAGCGGGTTGTACCCTCGTTTAAAGAAGGTGTACTTTATCCAGATTAATGTTATAAAGTCGTACTTCGAATATTCGTAATTTTTTTTAAAATTTTTCTTATGTCTAAAATCACTAGGTGGCAACATCCATACGGTCGGATCGTCGAGAAGTTAATTTAAAAAAATAGTTTGTTAATCGGGTTGTACTCTCGTTTAAAGAAGGTGTACTTTAGCCAGATTAATGTTATAAAGTCGTACTTCGAATATTCGTAATTTTTTTTAAAATTTTTCATATGCCTAAAATCACTAGGTGGCAACATCCGTACGGTCGGATCATTGAGAAGTTAATTTTAAAAAAATAGTTTGTTAAGCGGGTTGTACTCTCGTTTAAAGAACGTGTACTTTAGCCAAATTAATGTTATAAGCCATACTTCGAATATCCAAAAAAAAAAATTAAAAATTTTCTTATGCCTAAAATCACTAGGTGGCAACATCCGTACGGTCGTATCGTCGAGAAGTTAATTTAAAAAAATAGTTTGTTAAGCGGGTTGTACTCTCGTTTAAAGAAGGTGTACTTTAGCCAGATTAATGTTATAAAGTCGTACTTCGAATATTCGTAATTTTTTTTAAAATTTTTAGTTTGCCTAAAATCACTAGGTGGCAACATCCTTACGGTCGGATCGTCGAGAAGTTAATGATTTAATTAATTAATGATTTATTGATTAAGTGATTAAATGAATTATTTGATTTTATATAAGAACTGGGCTGCATGAACTGCTAGTTGGCTAAAAGGATGAGCTGGGCCGTGCATTTGTTAAAGCGGGCTGATTGATGTTAAAGCCTAAGAACAATTAAAATCTCCAAAACAAATCGGGCGGCACTTTCCCCCCTTCACGAAATATTCAACACTTTCCCTCTTTCATTCACTAAACTTTCCCTCTTTCATTCACTAAACTTTCCCTCTTTTCCCCTTTCTCAGTCGCACACACTCTCCCTTAGTCAATTCAATCAAAACCAGCTTTCAAAAATAGGTTAATCAGTCGAATTCATTGATTTAGTCTCTATAATTGATTTAGTCGAATCGAAACCCTAGCTTTGAAAAAGCCAGTGAACCCTAGCTTTCAAAAAGTTATTGATTTCAAGGTTTCAAGGTTTTTTCGCAGGCTAGTTTTGTTAGGTCATGCTCAGTTCCTAGTTTTTCATTTGTTGCTGTTGTTTTATTTATTTAGTGATGGTGTAGCTGTTGTTTTTCATTTAATATTTAATTTCTTGGCAAAAAGTTATTGTTCGGACATTGGACTTCTTTTAATTTCTTTGCAAAATTTTTTTGTACTGTGGTGGTGCCATCACATGACTTCTTTTAATTTTGCCGTTAGTGAATTTAGTAAAGTAATTTGCAGTTGTTCTTAGTTGGTCATTTTGTTCTTAGTTGGTCATTTTGATGTCTAATTTTATACTATGTTTTGTCCAATGGATTTATTTTTGCTCTTAGTTGGTCATTTTGCTGTTGTTAGTGAATTTAGTGATAGTGTATTTTGCTGGTGACTCTCAATTTATGTGAATTTTGTTGTTGGTCATTTGTTGCAGAATTGCACCATAATTTGGATAATGGATAGAGCTTGGTTGAGGGCTGATAGACGAACAAGAGAGTTTCAATTAGGAGTGGAAGAGTTGTGTTGATGTTTGCATTTGAGAACGGGGCTGATGGAAATAAAATATCTTGTCCATGTTTAAAATGTGTGCATAGCAAAAACTGGAACACGCGGACAGTTAGGGACCATCTCTTTCAGCATGGTATTGATCCAACCTATACAAACTGGATATGGCACGGTGAGTCAAATTCAATGGAGAGTTCTAGTGCTGCTAAATCCAACACCTCAGAATCTATGCATTATCAACACCCCACTTCAGAAGAAGCCGATGTTGATTCTTCTCATTTATATAACCATGTTCAAGGTGAACATATACCCCTTTATCCAGACTGTGAGAGTTTTACTAAGTTAGAAGCTTTAGTAAGGTTGTATATCCTGAAAGCAAAGCATGGCATGTCCGATTCTTGCTTCTCCGATATTCTCCTTTTGGTTGGGCATAGCGGGCAACACCATCCCTTCTACCTTCGGGAAAGCCAAGAAAACTTTATGTGCTTTAGGAATGGAGTATGAAAAAATACATGTATGCCCAAATGACTGTCTCTTATATCGGGGCCAGAGAGATGAAGACGAGACAGTTTGCCGCATATGCCAGGCCTCTAGATGGAAATTGAACAAGCAAGGAGTTGAAATGGAAGGGGTTCCCACGAAGGTTTTATGGTACTTTCCGTTGATACAACGGTTGAGGGCTTTGTTTAATTCAAGTAAGACTGCAAAGGACTTGACTTGGCACGACAGTGGACAACAAAAGGATGGTAAATTGAGACATCCGGAAGATGCACAAACATGGAAGGAAGTGGACCAGAAGTGGCCAGAGTTTGCTTCAGATTGGAGGAACCTTAGGTTAACTCTATCTGCCGATGAATTCAATCCTTTCGGTGGTGTTTCAAGTGATTACTCGTGTTGGCCGGTTTTTCTAACTATTTATAACCTCCCACCATGGCTTTGTATGAAGCGAAAGTACATTATGTTAAGTTTGTTGATATCGGGACCAACTCAATCGGGGAATGATATTGATGTCTTCCTTCAGCCACTTATAGAAGATCTACAGAGTTTGTGGCAAGGGAAACAAGTCTATGACGCATATAAGAATGAGTACTTCGTTCTAAGAGCCATTTTGTTATGGACAATCAGTGATTATCCTGCACCAGGCAACTTGTCGGGCAACTTCATTAAGGGGTATAATGCTTGTACTGTATGTGTTGATCAAAAAAAAGCTAACAGGCTTAAAAATTATGGTAAGACGGTGATAATGAGGCATCGGAGGTGGTTGCCCCGTCATCATCCATATCGAAGGCAAAAGCTAGATTTTGATAACACCGTAGAGAAGCAATCTGCTCCTGTTCCGTTAACTGGAGAGGAGGCTTGAAAGGCTATAACCTCTAAAGGGCCATGTCTTTCGAAAGACACAACGCCAGCCTCGATGGAAGAAAGGTGATGCTTGACCTATTGTGAATAAAATTTCTATATTCTTCCAACTCGAGTATTGGAAATTTATCCCGGTTAGGCATGTCCTCGATGTGATGCATATCGAGAAAAATATATGCGAAGCTTTAATGAGTAACTTGTTAAATATACCAGGGAAGACACAAGACAGGGAATCTATCCGACTTGATATGGCTGAAATGGGGATCAGAACAGAGCTGAGGCCAAAAAATCCGGGAAATAAAGAGAAGTTGCCGATGGCTTCTTGGAACTTATTGCATACTGAAAAGAAGATTGTCTGCTCATCCTTACTTGGAATGAAGTTACATGAGGGCTTTTGTTCAAACATTAAGGGTCTAGTATCGATGGAAAATCTTGACCTTGCTGGAATGAAATCTCATGACTGTCATACAATTTTGTATCACTTGCTCCCCATCGCCATTCGATCAGTACTGCAAAAACAGGTCAGGTACGCTATCAATCGGTTTTTCCAATTCTTTAAAGAAATTTGAAGTAAAGTAATTGAGGTCGATAAGTTGGAAAAACTACAATCGCACTTGGTTGAAACCTTATGCCATCTAGAAAAATACCTCACACCTTCCATATTTAATGTAATGTTCCATCTTTCACTTCATCTTGTGAGAGAAGTTGAGCTTTGCCGTCCAGTCTTCCTTCGATGGATGTATCCTTTTGAGAGATATATGAAGCCATTTAAGGCATATGTAAGGAATCGGGCTCGTCCAGAAGGTTGCATCGCTGAGGCATATGTTGCAGAAGAGGCAATTAACTATTTGGAGAACTTGAAAGAAGCTACTGTTGGATTGCCCGAAAATACCCGACATAAGAAAGAAAAAAGTAGACCCTTATCTGGTGCAACGATTATAATGCCGAGCAGCAGTGACATGCACCTAGCACATTTGTGTCTTCTCCATAATAGTAATGTTGTAACGCCATATTTTGAGTAAGCAACTATTATTTTTCTTATGTCTTATTTTCTGCAGTTCATATTTTTCTTAAGTCTTATTTTCCGCATTTCTTTTTTTTTTGTCTTATTTTTCTTATGTCTTATGACGTGCAGTGAACACATGGTTGATTTAATGAAAAGATATCCACAACATAAAAATGATGAAGTGTGGCTAAAGAACAAGGAAAATGAAAACTTCCCTAAATGGTTTCAACAGAAGGTACTGAACTCTACCATGTTATTGTACAAATTGTAGGAAATATTTTGAGTTTATGATGTGTTTTAGGACCGTTACAATGATATTATGAGATTTTCTGGGATTATATGATTTTCTGCGATTGTTAATGGTTGTAAAACAATGAAATCCTGCTACAATAATTCTGATATCATTAAGTATTGCCAGGTTGCAGCAGAATTGCTTGTTGAAAAAAATTAGTTGAATACGGAGTTAGTGTGGATTGCAGCAGGCCCCAACAAATGCGTGCCTACATTCAGTGGCTACAGAATCAATAGTGTTACGTATAACACCAAAGATCGTGATGATCAACGTCAAGTTCAGTGCAGCGGTGTCTCCGTATATGCCGATACAATGGTTGTGCACCAAAAGGATAAAAACATTCAGCATACATCATATACGTATTATGGAGTTATTTGCTCTATATGGGAGCTAGACTATAACAAATTTAGGGTCCCTATTTTTCATTGCAATTTGGTGGATACGAATAAAGGGATAAAGGTAGATGACTTGGGATATACATGAGTTAATTTAAATAAGTTAGGCTTTTCAAATGATCCATTTATGTTAGGAAAGCATGTTAATCAAGTTAGTTATATTGTTGATCCTCTTGACAAATTTTGGTCAGTGGTGTTGAAATTACCTAGTAAGGCATACCATAAGGATAGTGACGATGAAAAGGTGGGATCGGTTGAAATTGAACTTGAGAATGAGATGGATGTGACAATGTTTCCCAGTGCTGATGTAAAGAAAGAAAGTGCTAGTTAAATGCGAGAAGAAGAATGGATTCAACTTTCATGATGTATTATTAGTTTGTTTCCCACTATTTTATTAGTAATTTGTTTGTTTGGCTTGAACAAATTAGTTTCTTTAATTTAGTTTGTTGAATGTACATTGGATTTATTTGATATGGTTTGTCGATAAACCAGGGTGATTAAGATTGATCTTGGTTGTATTTATTCATGATCTTGGTTGTATTTGTTCATGTTCTATTGGGGAGATCTCATGTTCTTTATTTTTTTTAACACACTGTACTTTCAAACAACTGTTTTCAACAATTGTATAAAGGTTTCTAACAACTCGTTGTATGTCTTGGGCTGTTTTCAGTTTGCCCTGTTTTCTACTTGCCCTGTTTTAAATTACGTGCCCTGTTTTAAGTTTTTTAGAAAATATGTTATATAAGTGACAACGGTTTGTTGGCATTGTTTGAATAAATAAAAAACAATACATCTGCATTGTCTATGTCCATGTGAAACAACAGTTTAATTTTAAAGAAAACAATTGTCTACGGCTATGTGAAACAACATGTTTTTAGTTTCGGAAAAACTATTGTGTGATTGTGTTGTTTGGTTTTTTTAACATTAAAACAACGGTTTATTTTTTGTGATAAATGATTGTCTATGTATTTGTGACACAACGGTTTTTTGATTTTCAAAAATACAAGTTGTATGAGTTTTTTTGACCATACTTTTTCAGTCATCCGTTGTCTATAAAATGTTGGCTGAGGCTATTTCTGATGTAGTGATACATTAACAAATAACCACACATTCATTAACATAATTGTTACAAGCATAAATTTATTCTTAAAACTTGAATGCATGTCCATGGTCACGATTGCAAAAAGTAAAACAAAAGGGATAATTGA
Source organism: Saposhnikovia divaricata (assembly GCA_036435485.1). Lineage (NCBI taxonomy): Eukaryota > Viridiplantae > Streptophyta > Magnoliopsida > Apiales > Apiaceae > Saposhnikovia > Saposhnikovia divaricata. The sequence goes on from CM071595.1 coordinate 182,116,577, forward strand.
CTTTAACATCAACAAAACTATAGTAGTATACAATCAAGGATAGGGATGGCAAAAAAACCGATCCAACGGATTCCCGATCCAATTCGACCCCGATTGGATCTTACCGAACCCGATTTTTTGGATTTGGATTTGGATTTGATTTTTAAACCCGAAAGAGTTTGGATTTGGATATTAGCCAAATCCAACCCGATCCAAACCCGAAATCCAAAACCCGATCCAAACCCGAAACCCGAAAAAACCCCGATATATATATATATATATATATATATATATATATATATATATATATATATATATATTATAATTTATATATATATATATATAATATTATAATTTATTCCTTATATATATATTATAATTTATTTGCAATTGTAATTTTAATTTTTATGAAATTTAGCTTAAAAAAATATTACTACTTATTTACAAGAATTCAAAAATTCGGGTTTGGATAAACCCGAACCCGATCCAAACCCGGTGGATCGGATTTGGATTTGGATTAAAGATTCGGGTTTGGATATTGGATATCATCAGATCCAACCCGTTGCCATCCCTAATCAAGGACATAATAATATTTACACTAAAACTTTAAATTACATGTCAATCTTTTTGTTTTGTATGAATCAAACTACGCACATGTTTACATGATGACAACATCAAAAGAAAATGAAAATGGTGGCCAAGAATTCACATTTTAACATATTTCATATACATAAAAACACATGTAATTACATAATTACTAAAGTGAAAAGCTAATCACCTTGTTATCGATTGTTTGGCTAATTAACCTTATAATCTTATCGATTATTTCATATACATGATTTAATGTATCCACTAATTAGGCCTAATAATTAAGTCCAAAATTAATAATTAATCCTATTTTTCTTTTTTATTGCATTTAGTTTTTTTTAAAACAGGATATTAAAATATTGATTTAAATCTAGTTTTTATTGAAAACTATATTTTATCGCACCTAATAACTCAATTAAATATCTCACCATATCATTTTTAATTTAGTTTTTGGTTTCAAACGTATTTTGGATTTCTTTTTAAGCAAAGGATATTAAATCAGATTGCTTTTTTAGTTATCCTACCTTTTTTATGTTAAGTAAAATATGTATTGACTTAACACATGCAGTTTGTTCAAAATTAACCGTTGTGTACATGAATTTTTCTTGGAAACAGCACACAGTTTTAATAAAATAGAGAAACTATAGTACATATCCAAATATTAACTCATTATTTTGTTTATACGGTTTTGCTTAAACCAATAAAGTGAGTTAACAGCTAAACCCATTGGCCACACACTTTTTTTTTAATATTTCACTTAATTTTGGAGAATTACATGTTTTATCTCATATTTTGTTATTATTATTTAATTTGCATTAAATTAATTATAAATAGTATCTTATAAGATTTGGCCTCTTATGCATCCAATATCTACAATATCTATGTAGGATTGGATGTAGATTTTATTTAATTTCAACAGTATTTAACTGAACCTAAAACGTCTACGTATCTCTCATCCAATTTTTTTTCAGTTTTTCGTTTGTAACCGTATTTTGGATTTTTTGTAAGAAAAGAATGTTAAATCAGATTGCTTTTTTATTTATCTCTACTTTTTGTATAATGTAAAAAATCTTTTTTGCATTTACGTTTTGGATATAACATACAGATTGAATATAATTATATTAAAGAGATCAATGGCCGATGATATATATTCATGTATAAGGAGGTGCAATTCACAAACAAGCAGAAACGTGAGCTTCTTTCTCAAAGTTTAAAGAGACTGATATATAGAGTGTTTGCTTCCTGTTACAAAAATGGCTGGTCCTCCATTTCCATTATCTTTCTCAACAAGAACCGACTCTAATGTAGAGCGGTTACTTAGTTCCCTGACACCAAAAGTTCCATTAACTCCAATTCCTGAGGTAAATCTCTTTTCTAGTATTATATCCTCTTTGTTTAATTACAAGAATTGAAGTAACTAAATTTAATATTAGACATGTGCCTGAAACTTTAAAAAATCAATTTTCGCTAAAAGATTAATGAAAAGTTGGTGCAAGGCACATTTTTTATTATTTGTTTTTGGTTTTCTCCTGTTAGAGCTGCATCCCAGAGTTTAACATAATGTGGAACCCCACTCCAAAGCTAATGAAAAACTATTTCACTCTCCGTGATCTTTGGCTGTCATTTGAGCAATGGAGTTCATATGGTGCAAAAACCAAAGTAACGGTACAGAACCGGGGGGACGTTGAGCAGTTTTTTGTTCCTTCCTTGTCTGCGATTCAGATTTTCACAAACAAGCCACATGAGAGTATAAGGTATATCAAATTAATTATCTGTATTTTCAGTTGTGTCGTCATTCTATTTTCAGTTGTTCTTACATGTTAGATGTAGATAGCAGATTCATATAATTTATTGTTTTGTTTACCAGACATCGAAGAACGACAAATTCTTTCAAAAGTTTATATTCCAACCCTGAGGATATATATCCCCGGAGTCGTGATTTCTTGTCTAGACCCTATTTTGAGTATCATGAGAAAGTATCTCCTTACAACAGGCCTCCGCTATTTGAGACAGTAAGGATCGATCCTTACAGTTAGGTGAAAATGTTTCTAAAGTATTATATATAGTAATAATGAATGTTCTGTACAAATGAATTTGATGCAGATAGAGAAGCTTTCAAAGTCTAATCCAGGCCTTGAGACATTAACAAGTATTGATATGGCCCCTGCAAGCTGGATGTGTGTGGCCTGGTTAGTTTTTCTTTACTCTCAAACGTATATATTTTATCATGGCACAGTCTATTTTAAATCCTTTTACCGATAATATATGATTGTGCAGTGTCATATATATAGCTGTGATAGAAAAAAACAATGTTGCCGCAGTTCTTATCGACAATTCTAGCATTTTATGAATTGCACTGTAAGATAATTATTCGCTTTATTGTTTATTTGTCCTCTTTTTTGTGTGTGTTTATCAGGTACCCTATCGGTCAAATACCGAATATTGGGATACCTGTCAAGGACTTGGATGCTGCTTTTCTGACATTTCATTCCCTTTACCCATTCTACCAAGGTCATATTACTTATATGTTCACTTTTATCTATCGCTCTCCTTGTTTACTTCCATTTATCTGCTTTGGTCATGCTTCCCTGACGGACTTCTATATTTACTTCAATACTAATTTAAACCCTGCGCTATTCAGATACTGTAGACGAAGATAATCGCTCAATTTCTCTACATCCTTTTGGGTGCTCAACATATAAGTTCGAAGGGGACATCTGGCTGAATCATGGGCCTTCAGACTATTTGAGATTGTATAATCTCCGTACTGCTGCTGATTACTGGATAACACAGCTTGGTTTCGAGCACAACGATTTCAAATTCTTTACTAGGCAAGGTGGCCAACCTGTAGCCTATGCTGAGCCGCCATTATGTTACTACTAGCTTATATGGTGTGATGCACCAAATTTAAATATTATTATTTTTCTTCTTTCGATATTAGAAATAAAAGTTCAGTTTAAAGTGTATGCATTAAAAATTTCAGAAAATAATAAAATGTCAGTGTTTATTCAAACTTGTGTTTAGTTCTTTGATCACGCCTAAGTTTGTTTCATTATTCTTTTGTTATATTCGCTCGACTCTTGTTGAGAGTATTTATATGATGCCCAATTTTTTGTTGGGAAGATTTAGATGTCTTGATCAAATCCATAACACACTCTTTACAAATAAATATTAGAAAAATTAAGATCACTAAACTTTTACTACATAAGATTAACATGATAAATGTTTATATAATATTATATAATATTGGTGATATATAATTTATGTTGTCATGTTTATAGAAATTGTGAATGAATTAGTTCATTTATGCTTGACTCACTACTAGAAAAACTAGATTAGACATCACACTATCGGTTATAAAAACCACTGATGTTAAAAGTCTCTCTTACATTGGAAAAACTAAAACCGATGTCAAATAGTAATGTACGCATCACTTACTTGTATAAACGATGTCTGAAGGTTCGTTTTTAAAAATGTAAATCCGCGCTTCCCCCTTTTCAAAATATTCCCCCCTTAACCAAATTCACCTTCCGCTCTCTTATACTAAAAAAATATAAACCAAAAACCAAAATATACTAAGCCTCATCTTTTATGAAAAATCAAAAGGAATAAAAACCAACCCCCTCCCCCCCTCTTTCCCTCTTTTCTTCAAGAACCCTAACCCGCTCTTCTCAACTTAATGCTTCGATTAGCTCAAATTAACCCTAACCCCGCTCAAATTGTTCGATTTTATCATTCTCTTTTCAATTTAAACAATATTCGTTCAACCCCCTTTCAATATTAGTTCAATTATCTCCATTTGTTCAATTTGAATTAACGTAATTGTTCGATTTGTTTAACAAATCTGGAGCATTGATGGAATTTGTTCAAGTACTAACTTGGAGCTCGGATATTAGTTCGTAGCTTGCTCGTTTGCTCGAATCTTTTCTTTCTTTTTTATGGTATTTTATTGTATTTGCTTTTTTTTATTGTATTTGCTTTTTTTAATTTTATTTGCTTGATTGTAGCTCACTTCCTTTAGTCATTGTTATCGAAGGAGGTATTTCTGGGATTACTGCGGCACGGGTCCTCCAAAATGCATCTTATAAGGTATCTTCATTTTTCTGATTCTTCTTTGTATGTACTAGTGGTTCAATAAATGTGGTTGTTAAGGAATTCTAGTGATAGGTTTTGTTTAGATGGCGTAAGCTTCTCCTTTTACATGTTATTGACTCTATATATGTTTTATGAAATGAATTGATTTAATTAAGTGATGTGTTTGTGTTATTATAGGAAGGTTGAAATGGCTACTGGCGGTGACGATATTATTTTGGCGATTAAAGAGACTTTGAGATATGGTCTATTTCTCGGAACTTATGCTGGACTTTTGTTTACTATACCATATATGGGATATTGCAACGCCAAAAAAGTGTATTATTAAGCCCCAAAAGTGTTACAGTAGATGTTTATGTAACGTTTTTGCAAAAACTCGGCGTTGCATTTGCCGGCATTGCCTATGCCTTCTATAGCAACACTTTTCGAACTTATTGCAACACTTTCTAAAGTATTACAATAAGAGTTTGTTGTAGTTTGTTGTAACACTTTTACATGTTTTAGCAACATTTTTAATGTGTTATAATAGAATAATGCAACACTTTTTTGCAACATTAATTGACTTAAAATGTTACAAAGTGAGTTTATTGCAACATTTTTATGCAACATTTTGATGCGTTTTCCAATACTTTTGGTTTTTTTTGCAACATTATTCTGAAACATTTTTATCCCTGTTATAATACTTTTATATTTAGTTGGCAACACTTATTTGCAACACTTTTTATTAGTCCAAATTGCAAAGTCATGTTTGAAATTTTAATATGCCTTGCGCAAAAGAATACCAAACCCAGAAATGACATTTCAAATCCAAAATGGCAAATCCAACAAGATTATGTCAATACAATAGCCCAGACATAGACTAAGTCTAAGGTCGAAACACATGTCGACTAAATACATCACAATTCTACATTAAACTTAGTCTTTCAATTATCAAAATACCAATTACTACCAAAAGTACACACTTATTGATAGAAATAATTAGTTAGTACAGATCATCAATCATCACTTTCGTCGTCGGCCTGTGACCATTGTCATCCTCGCATCATCGTCCTCATCCTCCTGTGGAATAAACAAGGTTAGTCATCCTCACAGTCAATTCATCAGATACATATTGTACAACTTACAAGTTTTAATTCTTACTTCTGTTTTTAAATAACTTAGTCACATATAAAAATTTTCAAGCTCACCTCAAACAGGCTCTAATCTTTCAACTTGTGTCTCATACTTGACTAGATTAATTCTATATATAAATTATAATAGGAGGTAAATAAACAGAATTAAAAAAATGGCAGTACGATCTTCAAACTATACTTTCTGAATAAAAAAGGCAGTTTTTTTAAATAAACCAAGTCAGTGATAGCAGGACATACCTTTTTCTTATGGGAAGCGATGAAATGAATGTTATGACAGCAATCCGCTCTTTGGGTAAAATAAACTGACCATTTGGCTTGTTAATATCTGAACCTGATCAAAGCAAGGTGAATGGGGTGTTATAGTTTAGCAATACAGAAACAATAACATATAGAGAAACAATAACGTATAGAGAAATCATTTGGCTTGTTAAATTTCTGCTGCTCAGATAAGAAGTGCCTCCACAGTCCACACAATATCAGAGCACTTGATTATTCAATGTAATATGATTTAAATAACTCCTTACTCTGATAGCATAATAAAAACAATCAATATAGAAGTTCATCTTAGTGTCATTAGAATTAGCATACTATAGCAGCTAGATATATATTTAGCTTTAAATGACAATTTCTTTCATCTAATTAAAGAATGGCTCTTGCAAGTTATTGTACACTCCTTAAAAAAGTGTTATTCAAACAACTGGATATTGATTAGCATACATGATCGTTGCAATTGACTCGACAGATATATTCAAACTTATAAAACGCAAGAAGAGTAATAAGATGTTTAGCAGGGTTAAAGAAAATTCTATGACAGTTCATAAAAGTCAAGAGATGTAAACAAATATAGGTATTTAGACAATGAACAAGAGCCATATAGCATTAATGTATAGAACAAACCATGCATCTGCTCTTCAATTTATAAATAGGTGAAAATTAAGAACATTGGATTACTAGAAAAGAAATTACTTCGAAAAATAAATAGCTCACAAACATTTAGCTCAGTGACTGAGCTTCACATGACTAGCTAGGATTTATTGTTTGAGGGGGTGGGGGGAATAATTTTTTTACAATTGAACCCAGAACATCTCAGAAATATGCAAATCCTAGGAAAACTAATTTAGATTGAACTGTTACATATTTGCTACTAATGAAACCTAGAACTAAATAATAAGAGATTATTACTTACCCTGTAAACTCTGATACAGTAATAGATTGGGTCTTTAGTGTAGCCAATCTTTCCCTGCACCACCATACACATTTTGTCTACCTTGACTCGTAAACCTAAAAACTTTAGTCGCTGCCAAGTTAGAGTAACCTCCATTATATATCATACAACAATCACATTACATAAAATGTAATATGGTAAATTTAATAATTAGTGAAGCTATTATAGCTCAGATGAATTTATGATTCAACTATAGTAGGTTAGGACCATTATCATGCAGGGATCCCCCTCCATCTGAGATCGAGAAAGGACTCAAAGCATCAAGTGTATCTTTGAGCATCTCTAATAGCCTACAATTTGGATGAAATAATGATTCGACAGTCACAACTCTGTCCACTTTTTTTTTTTGCTTTGTATACTTAGGTGCTAATGATTATTTCATGCATTATCTCTTATATGGTGTGCATAAGATAATTCAGATACCTTGGTTGTCAACCAGCGTGTCAATAGCCTTGTGCTACGAGCAACCACATAATTATTACCAAGATTCATTGCTTCAACAATTCTAGCTGCATTTCCAAGTACATTCTTTAGGGTACTGCAGTAGCTGCTCTCCTCATAGCACCCTTATCTCATAGCCTCTATGCGTGCTTCAGGAATCTGAGCACACATATATCGTGTAAAAGGTTTACTAAAGAGGTAAGTGCTCCAGCATCGACTATGAGTACATAAATAAATAGATATAGAAAAACGCAATATCTATATTCAATAAGGTTTAAGATAATCTTTAAAAAGCACTAAGGAAGATTACAACATACTAAAACATAATCGAATATCTTTATCTTAGAACTTCGTAATTTAACAAGTACCAAATTTACCAAATACTAAGTTCCTTTTCATTCTTTTTGTTTCCTAGTCCAACTCATCTGCTTCTAGGAAAGGTTGTCTCTCACCTGAAAAATGCAATGGAACATTACAACATGTCAATGAACTTTATCATTTACTGACTTGGAATTGCCAAATGAATTTCATGACCACCACCAGTGACATTCTAGAAAGCCAAATGATATTAAACTTGTTCTAGGTAGAGCAAAGTGAAAAAGAACCTTTACTAATAAAAATGACAGAATAAAGACCTTGATGCTATACTCGTTTGGAACAAAAATACATACATGTTGTTCTGTGCTAAAACATATTTAGGGAACTAATTGTTACGAAATCCCAATATTATAATCTTTAACAGATTTACCAACTTTAAATAATAATGGAATGTAATTATTAAAAAATCCCCATAATAAAATCTCTAACAAATCTAATTATTTAAGCATGATTTCAATATACATATCTACTGCACTAATTCTTTTACAATAAATTATCGACTTGTGCAATCTTCAATCACCGCCCCTAGCATATACTTGAAGATGCAACATGTTAGTAGTTTCCTTTTTCATACATGTCAAATAAAGTTGTACTTTCTTCTCACTAATATCAAATTTACAATAACTATTCTCTTGAAACTCTCTTAAAGGTTTAATTTTTTTTTCATACAACATGCATATTTAGATAATCACACATGAGAATTTTAACAAATTGTCATAAGATAAAGATAAGATCATGAGAATTTTAACAAATTGTCCGAAGATAAAGATAAGATATGAGCATGATTATCAAAACAATACAAAAAAAGTAGTTAAGACTGTGCTTATACTGTTTTAATAGGCGTATAATTATATCTTTGTATGAAAATTCATGTAGTCATTACTAAAAAAACTGCAATAGCCATACAACTTTGAGAGTCTTTTTTTCTCTCCGTCTATGTGAGAGTCTTGTGTTTTTCTCTCCGTCTTAATCTATAGATTCAAGAATTGTGAAAGTTTTCTTTTTCAGTTTTTCAAAGAGAGTGTTATGGCAGATACGAATGAGATCAACAGGCAAATGGCGAGTTTGGATATTGAAGATGGGGAGAACGAGGAATTGGTGTTCGGGGCTGATGTGGAGGAGGTAAACAAATACGATCTTTGTTTGGTGGGTCATTTTCTTTCGGAAAAATCAATCAATGTCAAAGCAATGAAGAGTAAGTTAGCAGATGTCTGGAAGCCAGCCATGGGAGTAACTATTAAGGAGATTGAATCTGTGATATTTTTATTTCAGTTTTACCATGTGGAGGATCTCAGCTGGGTACTAAACGGTGGTCCGTGGTCTTTTGATAACATGATGCTTGCTTTGGCAATTATCCCACCGGGAAAGAATCCTGTCAAGGTTGAATTAGCCTACATTAATCTCTGGATTCAAGTGCATGGCTTACCAACAACGTTTATGACTGATGCTGTTGGAAAACTACTTGGTAATTTCTTTGGCGAATTTTTGTTGTATGATCACAAAAATGATAGTAGCTTGTGGAGGGATTGTATGCGTATAAAAATAAAATGGATGTTAGGAAGTCGTTAAAGAGAAAGAAAAAGATCGTGGACAGGAATGGGAAAGAGTTTGTAGTGCAATGCAAGTATGAAAGGCTGGGGGATTTTTGCTTCATTTGTGGAATGGTGACTCACACGGATAGGTTCTGCAGAAAGTTTTTAAAAAATCCAGGGAATACTATAGTGAAAGAATGGGGAGCTTGGCTTCGTGCACCTCCGAGAAGGTTAGCCGGACAGGTCAAGAGTAAGTGGCTTCGTGACGACGGAGAGGATGACTGGGAATCCAAAAATGGAAGGAGTAACGGTAGCGTGAAATCAGGGATGGCTGAAACAGATTCCAGGGATGAGGAGGATAATCAGGGGAGAGATTTTAGGGGAAAAGATAAGGCAGTTGTAATAGCTGCTAAATTTTCAAATTCAATTGGTAGGGCGTTTGGCGCGACAGAGTTAAAAAATAATGGGCCGGGCGAAGAGGAATTAGCCGGGCTGGCCATTTTGGATAGAAAGAGACGTAGAGAGAATATTTCAACCCATGAAGCAAGTCAGGTTGGAATTAATTCACAAGTTAAGGTATATGACAACATGGAGTTATATAACACAGAGGCAAACCTTTCTGAAATGGATTGTGCTGCTTCTTCAGAAACTGATTTGGCTACGCTTGCTAAGCAAGCTATCCACTCACAATGAATTTCTTAAGCTGGAACTGCCGAGGATTAGGGAATTCTCGGGCAGTTCGTGTCCTAAGGGACCTTGTTAAAACCCGAAAACCTGATTTTATCTTTCTCTCAGAAACTCTTGTTAGTAGTGTAAAAATTTCTGAACTTTGTTCTAGTCTTGGTTTTATTCATAATTTTGCTGTTGATTGTGTTGGTAGAGGAGGTGGTCTTGCAGTGATGTGGAAAAATACAGTGGTTTGTAACATTGGCAGTTCTTCTATAAACCACATTGATGTGGAAATTCTTAAGGATACAGTTCCTCATTGGCATCTAACGTGTTTTTATGGTATTCCAGAAAGAGAACGCAGGCGAGAATCGTGGGACTTAATCAGACATCTTTCGTCTATTTCAAATCTTCCATGGTGCATCATGGGAGACTTTAATGACATGCTTTTTCCAAGTGACAAAGAAGGTAGACATGAGCATCCTCAGTTTCTTATGAATGGTTTCAGGGAAGCAATTGTTGACAGTGAACTAGTGGAGATTGATCTCAGTGGTGGTCGTTTCACTTGGGAGAAAGGAAAGGGTACAACTAACTGGGTTCGTGAGCGGCTAGATAGAGCCTTTGCTTCTGATACTTGGTGGTAGTTGCATCCGCTTTGTAAGTTGTCAGTCCATCACACAGTGTATTCAGACCACGATCCCTTACATTTGGAGCTGTGCAATAGTACTGTCAAAGAAGGCTTTTCGTTTTAAATTCGAAAACACCTGGCTTCGTGAATCTTTTTTTTGTGATTAGGTTAATCAGTACTGGGATAGCTTACCTCGTCTTCAATTGTTGCCAAAGTTGATTTCAATGTCGTCCTTTATGGCCAAGTGGGGGCGTAACTTTTTTCATAAGTTTCGCGATAAATTATGTAAACAGAAGGATATTGTGAATGCTCTGGCTGAGAAGACAGATGAAGAAAGCATCAAGACTTATTTTTTAAAGAAGGATAAACTCCATGAACTACTTCTTCATGAGGAGAGTTATTGGAAGCAACGTGCTAAAACATTCTGGTTGGCTGAAGGAGATGTTAACTCTAAGTTTTTCCATGCCTATGCTTCGACTAGGAAGAAAACAAATTTTATTTCGAAATTACGAGGGGAAGGTGGAGATCTTGTAACAAGGGAAGAAGATATGCACAAAGTGGTTGTTGATTACTTTTAGTCTGTGTTTGGAGAACGTATAACTGGTACAAGGATGGTTGAGGAAGATGTGGTAAAGGTAGTGACAGATGCTCAGAACAACAAGCTGGTAGCAGACCTTTCTTTCGAGGAATTTTCTACGGCAGTGAAACAAATGCATCCCGACAAAGCGTCGGGACCAGATGGGCTCAATCCTGCTTTATATCAACAGTTTTGGCCGAGCCTGGGGAGAGATGTGTTTGAGGGCTGTACAGAATGGCTTGAAACTTGTAAATTCCCAACTGAGCTGAATGATACGAACGTGGTTCTTATCCCCAAGAAGGAAAATGCGGACAAAATGTCGGACCTTCGTCCCATTGCCTTATGTAATGTTCTCTATAAAATTCTTGCAAAGGTGCTGGCGAATAGGCTTAAAATTATTCTACCTGGAATTATCTCTGAAAACCAATCGACATTTGTGCCTGGAAGAAACATTACGGATAACGTTCTTGTGGCTTTTGAAATTATTCACCATATGTAGAGGAAGCATTCAGGTGATATTGGTGAGGTAGTCTTGAAACTGGACATCAGTAAAGCCTACAATCGAGTTGATTGGGATTTTTTAAGCACAAGGATGAGTTAGATGGGTTTCTGTACAAGGTGGATTCAATGGATAATGATGTGTATTAATACGGTGAAGTACTCGTTCTGTTTCAATGGTTCTATTCTAGGACCAATTACTCCTCATCGGGGACTTAGACAGGGAGACCCCCTATCTCCTTATTTGTTTTTACTCTGTGTGGAGGGGTTGTCTCGAGCTATAAATAAAGCTGAAGAAAATAATGAGATTCATGGATGCAAGGTTAGTCGATTGGCTCCTTCTATCACTCATCTATTGTTTGCGGATGATAGTTTTCTTTTCTTTAGGGCTGATTGTGATGAAGCGAGCAAGATAAAGGATATTCTTGACAAGTATGAATTGTTGTCAGGACAGGCTGTGAATTATCTAAAGTCGGGGATTTTCTTTAGCTCCAATGTTAGAACAGACAAGCAGACGGAGATCATGAATATACTAGAGGTGAACAATGATCTTTCCAACGGAAACTATCTAGGTCTTCCCTCCCTAGTAGGCAGGTCAAAAGCTGCAGTATTTAGTTTCTTGAAGGATAAAATTTGGAAGAAGATTCATGGTTGGAAAGTTAAGATGCTGTCGAAGGCTGGTAAGGCTGTTTTGCTAAAGAATGTAGCAACAGCGATCCCATCGTATGCTATGTCATGTTTCTTGATTCCGAAGAAAACATGTCAAGAGATTGAAAGAAGTTAAAATGGTTTCTGGTGGAGTTCTTCCTCTTCGAGTAATGGAGGTATTCGATGGATGTCTTGGGACAAGTTGAGTGATGCTAAAGCGAAGGGGGGATTGGGGTTTAGAAACCTGCATGGTTATAATACTGAAATGTTGGGGAAGCATGTTTGGAACTTCATGTTTAGACCACGTTCGTTAGTGGCTCGAGTTTTCAAGACAAGATATTATCCTAGAACTCATATTCTGAATGCAGGTAGAAACGGTGGAGCTAGTTTTATTTGGTCGGGAATTTATGCAGCCAAATAGAGGTTAAAAAGTGGCTTTAAGTGGACTCTGGGGAATGGTAATGACATATGTGTGAACACTGATCCTTGGATTAGAGGTAAAGAGAATTTTCTGCTTGATCCTGGGTATAACATTGACAGCTCTATGAAGGTGGCATATCTATTCAAACGAGATTCTCTAGAATGGGATAGAGAGAAAGTAAATGCTTTGTTTAACGAAGGAGATGCAGCAGCCATTTTGAACATGAGAATTCCGCAAAACAACACGGCAGATAAAATGGCCTGGATCCAAAGCACTGATGGTAAGTATACTGTCAAGACGGGATATAGAATGTGGTAAGATAGCAATGATAATCAAGTGGCTAGTGGGAACTTTGTTGGGTGGAAAAGAAAATGGAAATTGCAGATCCCGTCGAAGGTGAAATTCTTTTTATGGCATTTTTGCAGGAACAATATCCCAGTCCGATTAGTGCTGAAAAGGAAATGCAGCATGGTTCATTTAATATGCCCCATGTGTAATACTGACATTGAGCATCTTCTTCATGTTTTTTTGAGTGCAATTTTGCTTCTCAGTGCTGGCAACATTCTGGTTTGCAGTTGGACATGTGGGCGATTGAAGATGTTTCACTATGGCTTTTGGAGAAACTGGCGACTGAGAACAATAACAAGCTCGTACAAATTTCTATGATTCTGTGGTCTATATGGTTCTTTCGGAATAAGAAAGTCTGGGATAATAAGATAGTTACTTCTGAGTTCGCATTGAGTTGGAGTCTGAAGCAACTTCAAGATTGGAAGACTGCAGTTTCTAAAGTTCTTGACTCTGCTAAACGGCCAGTAACAGTTACTAGGAGGGAGGATATGAAATGGACTCTTCCAGAACAAGGAAAGCTGAAAGTGAATGTGGATGCTAGTATCGAACAAGGCTCATCATGCTATTCAATTTGCATGATTATCAGAGACCACACGGGAGTTTTTCTGGAGGGCAAGACAATGAAGTTCAGTCGTTTAGCGTCAGTAATGGAAGCTGAAGCAAGTGCTATTGAGGAGGCCCTGGAATGGATAGTGTCAAAAGGAGTTACAGAGGTGATTGTTGAGTCTGACTCTCAGATGGCAGTTCAGGCCATTAATGGCAGTGCATCGTTCCAGCTCGAAGTTAGTCACAGTATTGATATTTGTAAGGCTATTTTAGCAGTTAGAAAGGACGTTTGTGTCCGCCATGTTAGAAGATTAACTAATAGGGCAGCCCACTGTATGGCGCGTATCCCTTGCGAGCTAAATGCTTGTGTGAATGTTATGATTCCTCCACGGAAAGTGTTGGATTCTGTGGTGTATGATGCTAGTTTGAATGAATGAGAACTTCAATTTTTCTTCAAAAAAATAAAAAAAACACTGCAATAGACTGTTAAAAACCAATGTCTATTTAAAACCAGAAGCGAAATATAATAGTCTACACTATTTGTACAGCAAATGTCTAACATTTAAGTGGTCTACACTAAACAATTACAAGTTTATTTTAACATATCATTTTTTTTTGGTAAAAATATTATAGGCCTGTAGGAAACAAATCTCGGATGGCCATAAAAATACAAAATTTGTTGTTTCATTATATATTGTCTTTAATAGATACTAGGTTATAGCCCGTGCATTACACGGGTTACTTTTAATTTTTTTATTTACTTATAGTTTAGTATATATAATATTATAAACATTTTTTTTGTTTAAAAATATTATAAACCTTACTTTTAATATGTTGGAAGAATTCAAATTTTAGACCTATGTATATAAATAATTTTTGTTATTAAATCTAAATTAATATGCTGTTGCTGGGAATCGAACCTTCAACCTTTCAATATAACATAATCTAGTATTAATTTTATATTAAAATGTTGTTGATGGGATTTGAATCTTAGACCTCCAACTTTTATTATTGTTCTATATAACAATCATGATCTATTTGAGTTGAAGATCTAACGGTTGTGAATAGGGGATAACAAAAAATGAGGAACCAAAATAGGGGTAACTAAACTACAAATTATACCCTCTTTTGCTTATTATAGTATAGTATAGATATAGTCTAAGGGTCTAGCATTTATAAGTCTACACTAACCTGTATATGGTTGGTTGGATGTTCCTTGTTGGTTTGGTACAGTTAATAACAATCATCAGATTTTAAAACAAATTAGTAAAAACCGTTGGATGTAATGCTAAGAAAATATTTTTTATTTTAATATTTAATAGTGTCTTGCTCCAATAGTATCCTAATTAGTGTGAGATATATGAGATGTTATCCTAGCCACTCATTCACATGTCTTATTTTTATCTCTCACCATTCATTAATATCACCACATTTTCATCTTCAACCACTATCTTGTTTCTACTTCAACCATCGTCTCCGACTACTATGAACCATTACTTTCGATTACCATCTCCGGCCACCCTTCGGGCCACCACCAATAATTACCAACATCATAGCAGAAATCACTGTAGTTAAAAAAAAATTACTAGTGTTAAACAAAATTATTAAATTTAAATCAACTAATTCACCACACCATGCCACTAGCACAATACCACCTTCGCCCACTATATTAAGCAACCACATTTGACTAGGGCTGATCATTCGGTCAGTTCGGTTAAAAATCGAATCGAACTATAAAAACTGAATAACCGAAATTCTGTTTTTGCAAAATCGAACCGAACCTTTTTAACATGCAAAATCGAACCAAACCGAAATAAAATGGGTCGGCTTGTTCGGTACAGTTTACTGAAAAACCAAAATTTTAAAATCTTGTATTTACATTCAAAAATACATTAAAATGTAAATAATCAATGTCTTAGTAACATAATAATATTCGAAACTTAAAAGTACCAAATGATCCTCCTGAGATTACAAGTCCTACTACCTACAATAGTCAATATTAGACTAAAATTAACAATTACAATGTGAATGAAATGAACTAAATTTTTTGTCCATAAACTTGTTAAAATGATCCCAACCCGGAGATTTTGCTTTCATGGGCTTTCGTTTCCTTTTCGCACAGCTTGCTTGAGTATTAGCATCATATAGAATCTTTCATCTCATTCTCGGGATGTGATTGTGACATCGTTCAAACTTCAACCTGCACAAAAAATTAAAGAGTCCAATAAAATAAGTAAAGTTGTAAACAAACAAAACTGATTAGTGATTACATATTAAATTGATTAGTACAAATTAGATTGAGTTAATGAAGATTGAAGACCTAATTACCTAATTAGAAGAAGAAAAGAATCAAATTATCGAAGTCGAAGATTGAAACTCGTATATCTCGGTAGTCGGTGGATGTGAATCTCTGCAAGTGAGTCTCGGTTTGTTTAGACTTTAAATAGAAAAGGGAATAAGAATATTGAATTAGTGAATTACTGAATACAGAATACTGATTATACAATATTACTATACTAATATTATTATAAACATAAATATAATAAATATATAATTCAAAAATATATGTATATATAATTGGGTTAATTCGGTTTTAACCGAACCGAAATTTTGACAGACCGGACCAAAGTGATTTTTTCGATTTAAACCAAAAAACCGAATTAACCGAAATTTTTAAAAAATTCAATCCAAACCGAACTGAAATTATTCGGTTTGATTCAATTTTTCAGTTTCGGTTCGGTTTTGCTCAGCCCTACATTTGATCATCACTTAAAAATCATTGAATATCATACACACTACAAGAAAAGCGGGCATTTGTGACAGCACAATAAGGTAGGTAAAGAGTCTAATCGATCGGAAATAAGGTCATAATCGACCGCAAACTGACAGTTAATGGTGGTCGGTAAAAATCTGGTCACAAATAACCCCTCGGTCGGATTTAAAGCTTATAACTGACCGATGCCCGACCGTCATGTTGGTCGGAACGCTGTTCCCCAAAGCAGTCTTACTTGACCCCACATGTTGACATGGCATCCATGTGTAATGAGCCACATCATATTATAACCGACCGTCATGTTGGTCGGATCGCTTTTCCCAAATCAGACCTATTTGACCCCACATGATGAGATGGCATCCACGTGTATTGAGCTCAGAAATTTAAAAACGCAGCATTTTGTTTAATTATAACAGACTAATTTTGTTCTCCGACCATTTATAACCAACCAATGTTGTATGATATTGGTCATGTTTAATTTGAAGCTAGTCGATTTTATGTTGCACATGGTCAGTTTTCTGGGCCGTAATTTTAACAGAAACCTGATTTTTCTGAAACTGAAAACCTGCTACTTTTTATTACAAAACAACAGACAAAAACATCACGAACCATTCATCAAAAACATTTAACCATTCTCAAACCATCCATCCATTACAAACCAAAGTTACAACAGGAAATCAGTCTTAATTAACTAACGTTGCCACCAACGTTAACAAAAGTTACATGATACCAGTAGTTATAAGCATTAGATGCCTTACATGCAGTTTAAACACATAACAGCTCACAAAAGAAGTCTAACCAACAGTATTAAACTTAAATAGTACTTAAAAACACATTCTACACAGCCATATTACATCTCAGCATCACCATAGTCTTCGCCGCAAAGTCCACCAGCATCACCATGGTCTTCGCCGCCAAGTCCACGATCTTCCGCGTCACGTGCATCATCCTCGCCCCCGGACACATCAGTTTCTGAACTTTCCCCATCCGTGAATTCCCTATTCGCCTCCTCAATCGCATCGTTTAAATATGAATATCACATCGATAGAAAAATTCTAGCCGAGTCTAACTAATAGCTGGTTTAGAATTTTTGTTACACTGAATTCAACATAAATTACATTACTCGTTATCTAACTATTACGAATTCAACACTGAAATGATAAGGAACATTTTAAAATCTATCTTTTCCTCAGTACAGGAATAATCAGAAGAAAAATGGTTACACAGATACTAATAAGCATGGACAATTCCATTAGAGATCATCAAGAGAAACAATTTTTGCCAATTCCTCATTTTATCTATAAAAAAAGGAACATAAATGTGGAATAATTTTTAAAATTATGAAGGGAGAAAAGAAAGTAAAGAAATTCAAAAAAACCGTGTGTTAGCTTTCCTCCCTGTTTCTTGCAAGGAACCAAGGAAGAATACATTTGGTGCACACAATTCAAAGGTATCTCGGCTTATATAAAGCATTTAGACCTTATAGGCAATAGGCATAAAAGAGATACTCCACCAGTCCGCCTGTCCCATTTATTTTGTCCGTGGACAAAATTTCATGTTTTATTTAATCAAATTAAATAAAGTAGTAATTACTAAATCAAATATATTAACAAAATTAAAACCTAGTTTACCATATTAACACCTAGTTGATAAGATATATTTAGGGGTTCGGGGAGGTGTAAAGAGCTCTGACTCAGTCAAAGGCTTCAACTTTGAAATTTTAGTTGTGTTTCCGAGTGCTCCATTTGGTTCAGTATGGTCAACATATTAAAGGTAAACTATTCATGAAAGGTTTAAGACACCAATATTGTTATTAAAGGTACAGAGCCTTTGTGGTTGCTAGTGGAGATATGCATCTATTACAGCTAGCAGATGAGATCCAGGGAAATTGCAGGTGTGAAGTTTCCTTGACGGAGAGGAACATAATTTTTTGAATAGTGTTGGATAATCAACTTATTTTGTGTTTAATATTTAGTTTGAGCTTTCCAAATCTCTGAATAAGTTTATAACAATCTGTAAATTATATAATAAGACTTTTTACTTTAGGGGAACTTCATAATGGAAGTCCATACGATGAAAGATATCTGACACAATGCAAACCCTTACACTTTTCAAGTTTTCGAAGCAAATATTTTCAGACGTTATCTAACTAATATGAATTGAACACTGAAATAAAAAGGAACATTTTAAAATCTATTTACTGCTATTTTTAATTAATAAAAATAAATAGTGTAAAACACAAAAAGCCACTAGGTCAGTCTTTACATTTCCTTAATGTTTTAATATAACTACTGTTTGAGTGAGCTTCATAGACCTACATTAATTATAATGTACCTAAATTATATTCCTGATTAATTGAAGAAATCATATCATCAAATTTATTTAACAATAAACCTAGCTAATATATATATAGAACTAACATAAAAAAAATTACACTATATATGTTGATAAAATTATAGTGGTACATAGGCTTACCGCTCGTGTCCCCGCCTCATATTTGTTACAAATATCGCTCATGATTGTAGAGACAATGTTGACCACCTCCCGGAAGAACGCAATGGTAAAGTTGCCTCGACTCTCAGGATCAGAAACCTCAAGCAGATTCCTAGCTAGACTCTCCAGTTCCACAGTAGTAAGCTCTCGTTGGAAGTGACCCGGGTCAGCTTGGGAAGCAGCAACACTAGTACGGGCAACTTGGACAAATAGAGGATCCGGGATACTCGAGGATTGGTTGGGGCCTGAGGATGAAGAGCCAGCACCTCCTCTGGTCCTTTCCCTGTAACGATGAGCCAAATTTGGAAGCAACGCTGACGCCGGAACACAAGGATAGTTGATGAGTCAATTTTTTTAGGCCTATCATCTCCATTGGTTGTTGCCTGCAACCACCAGTCTAGAGGCTCAACAAAGTCTGATTCGGGACTTAAGTCAACTCCTTCACGCTCCAAAATGGCACTATAACGAGACTACACTCATTAATTAAAGCAAGTGAGCAATATATCAAAAAAGGAAGAAACAAAAGTAATGCAAAAGTATATACTTACATCACATGTACAATAAATTATTAAATAAAATATACATTAATAACCGCTAACGATTTATAAATTTTTATAAAGAACATTATCTAATCTGGTCAAACATATATATATATATATATATATATATATATATATATATATATATATATATATAGTTATAGTTATAGTTATAGTTATAGTATTGGCTAATCAGTATATTATTCGCAATTTTTATAAAGTACAATTGCTTATCTCTTGCAATTATTATACTATTGGCAGATCACAAATTTATAAAAATCAGTGTTTACTAACCGCTATGGCCAAGGGCCCCAGCGAAGTGTACACCGCATGCCCCCCTTCTTCCCCTTTTTAGCCTTCCAGGACGTTGCCGTGGTATGTGTCCAATCCCACAGCTCGAGACGTCTTGGCCTTTTTTCCTTGTTTTCTTTTGTCATTTCCTACAAAATTCTTACAACTTTTAATCCATGACACTAGTTACTACAAATATTCCAACAAAAGAAGCAGAAATACTAATAATAATTACTTTACAACATGATGAGTAAAACAATAAAAAAATTATTTTACCATTTCAATAGCATCGAATGATTTTGCACCAGCACTGTGCAGAGTAGAAACCTTTTTTCAATTGTTTGATCCAACCTCCGACTTGTGCTTGTGAACCTCACTGTTCCAATATTTCACCATCTGATCCCACAATATCGGGTGGAAATACGAGGGCCTCAGATCATTGGCTGGTAGTCCTATTTCCTTCATTTTTTTCTTCAATCGATCCTTCTCCTCATTCATCATTCTTTAGCAGGTTCTCTTCACGTGCTCTTCAATGCTATAGGTGGCCTCAAACCTACTCTACCCCCTCAGATGCTTATAGAACTACTGAAAAACAAAAGATTAGAACCTAAGTTAGGTAAAAAATTAAAGACAATTGTTATCTTATCAAACCTAGGCTAGCTACAAATTAAATAGTATAACTGAATATACCAGAAACTCAGTTACAACATAATCCATCCATCCTGGTTTTTTTTGCAGCAATATCAGTATAGGTGAACAACCCGACTAGCCATTGATCACGAATTATAGCAAGCAGGGTTTTCTTAGCAGTGTCATCAAAGATACTACACAGACATACAAATAATAACAACTAATTAATTTGAAGTCCATGAAAACTAATCATGGCAATGTTGCATATGCATATTTTGAAATAAAAACGAATTGATCGCTTAACTCACCGCCCCCCGTGAATTTCAATACGGGTTGGTTTATTGGGCTTCTTCTCACCAAACTTCCCCATTGAATTTGATCTAGGCTTGCGTCTCATCCAAGCACGATCCTCCGCTGCAGTCATTTGATGTGTATTTGGATTGCGTGGACTTGACAGACTAGGCGGAGCACTAGGTGGACTTGCTGGACTGTTGGGAAGAGTTGGACTTGGTGTTTGCAGCCTAGCTCTAGTAGAACTACCAGCCCCTCCATTGTTACTCTCTCTGGACACGGTCTACTTACCCTTACCTTTTCCTTTTTGTTTTCTTGTCGCCACATAGTCTGCAGGATAACATAGTCGATAGATACATAAGCTCATCATGCAAAAACTATATCATTATACAATAAACAACATATAAAATACATGTGCAGTTTGATAAATGTGAATTAGTTATATAAATAGAAGCCGTTATAGCACATAGATATATTTTTCATTTTTAGGATAATATGCACTATTAAACTTTAAATTGACCATATATAATTACTAAACCAACAATTATAAGTAATTCGAAACTGCATCAAATAATTACTAAAAAAACAATTACTAAAACAACAATTCCCACAACAAAAATATTACTAATTATACGCATACAAATTTAAGTAAAGTTTAATATAGTGCAAATCCCGAACATTTTCTTAAAAATATGAAAGCCTTATTAATTAGTCTTATAAACTGATTAGATTTCTTAAAAATAGGTAAAGTAATCTTATAGTCAGAGAGAGAGAGAGACATATATATAGAGAGAGATATAGGGAGAGAGACAAAACTATAAACTGCATGCAGAGACACAAAACCATTTGCTAAACCATATTTTTATACAAAAATCATCATATTTTACACTTAAATCATCATATTTTACAGAAAAGACAGGGTATACAAGCCATAACAATACAACCCACATAAACTAAGCAATCAACAACTGGGTATACAAGTGCATAAAGATCAAATCAAAAACTAAGAAAAACAAATTGAAAATTAAACAAATAAAAAACAAGAGACATAAATCGATTAAACAAAAGGGAAAGGGTTTAAACAAATCAAATACAAAGCGATACACACAAAATGAGATACATAAATCGATTAAACAAAAGGGAATGGGTTTAAACAAATCGTATGTAGAACAAAAGGGGAAAGGGTTTTGTGTTCGAACGAATCGAACACAAAAGGGGAAAGGGGAAATCAGTAGGGTTTTGTAAATCAATAGGGGAAATCAGTAGGATTATGAAGATATCGAGCAAATCGATGTTGGTCGCGCAGCAAGTGGAAAAAACTCTAGCAAAGCGAAATTGACAAGTGAAATGAAGTGGAAATTGATAAGTGATAAAAAAGGCAAGAAACAAACCCTAGCAGAGCGAAATTGACAAGTGAAATGAAGTGGAAATTGATAAGTGATAAAAAAGGCAAAAAAAGGCAAGAAACAAACCCTAGCAGAGCGAAATTGACAAGTGAAATGAAGTGGAAATTGATAAGTGATAAAAAAGGCAAGAAACAGTGTCGTATGACAGCGATACTGTGGAAAGTGAACGACAGCTCAACCACCAGACCAGCTGAAACAATTTGACTAAAAAAGCTTTTTAATGTATACAACATTACTAACCCATCATTAATTGTTAAAAAATTAATATTTAATTACTTATTTATAGTAAACGTATAATATTCAAAATTAATTTAACAATTAATATATTCATTATTTATATTATCCAGTATTTTTTTATTTCAGAATTTATTTAAATAGTAATAATTTAAATATAAAAGGGTAAAAAAAAATAGTTTGACAACATAACCAACCGATATGAAACCCTGATAGTTGGTTATGACATGTAAAAATGTTGTTTTTATTATAAAAAGTGATCAAATAATGTTTAAATATTCTAATTTTTTTAGTAGACATAATTAACCAAGTAATTTTCAAATCCGTACGGTTGGATCGGCTAAATTAAGTTTTAAAATTTAGATACTAATCAACCCTAATCTCCAACCCCTAAACTTTCAAACTAATCACTAACCCTAAACATTGACATTCTTCATTGTACACAATCAATGTTACCATTTTTTATTTTTTTTAAATTTTATATTTATAATTGGATAACTATCTTTACTCTCTACTAAAAGAGCATTACATGACCATTTTCTTTGATTCATGGTCAGAATCTAGATATAAGTTTTATTTTTTTTTTCAATTTTACTTAATTTTTAACTTATTTTAAATGATGATAAACATTCACTTAAAATAAAAAAGAATCACTAATCATATTTTCTTATAATATAGTAATTGGTTTTTAGTATATAACATATGTAATTAATTTATTTTGTTGTATATATATTAATGCAAGAAAAATTAAAAATGCAAGAACAGAAACCGATCGAAGGAGGTCGGTTTTATATCAGTAGCTCGTGGGTTGGGGGTTGGGATATGGCCCGACCGATATATAAGCGACCACACTCGGTCAGTTTTATGTTGGTCGGTTTTAGGTCGCTTTTGGTCAGTTTTAGCTTGCTTTTGGTCGGTTTTCTAGAAATTTTATAGTCAAAATTGGTGTAAATGACCTTTTTGGTCGGCTTTCGGGAAATTTTATGGTAAATTTTTTAATAATTGACACTTCGCTAGTATTGCAATCACATTCCAATCTCATAACAAACTTATGACGATTATATAGAATCTCTTAATAATGTTTAAACAAGCTCATAGCAATATCATAATAATGTTCTAGTAAAATCACTACAATCTCGTTCCTTTGTGATAACAATTGCAATCATTACAACATCATAATTTAAAAATTACAAATGCCTTACTAGCTAGTAGCTACTAGTAAATATGGTCATAACCTTCATCTTCATCTTCCTCTTCGCCTTCATCTTCATTCTCTTGGTCTTCCACATCCAACTCTTCATCATACTCGTGGCCATTGTCATTGTCATCATCTTCCACACCATTTTCATGATCTTCCGTTCGCATTCTCGGAATTAATTCATATTGTGCAAAGTCAACAAACAACGAAAATGCTCTCGTTGCATTTGAAACATCTTCTTGGTACGGATTTTCGGTGAAAAGTGTATTTGATTCATCAAGATGACTTTTTTTAATTGAAACAACCATATATATATTATTACTACGGGGGTTCGATACACTAGGTGCATAGTACACTTGACTAGCTTGACTTGCTAAAACAAATACCTCATTCGACCTCAATCTTGATTTGATGTCAATGATAACAATTCGATTTTTGTCAACGCGTACCCCATTTCCAGCGGAATCAAACCAACAACATTTAAACAAATACACATGATTTCCTCCTCTATAAATGAGTCTAACAATTTCTTCCAATTGACCATAATAATTTTCAAGGATATTTGCATGAGAGTTACCTTTGACGAAAACACCGGAATTCTTTTTATAATAAAACTTGTACCCATTCACTTTACAATCTTCAAATGTGAAAACGGCACGAGCCGGTCCATGAAGTAGATCTTTGAACCGCGAATATATCTCAAGATCATTTTCAATCTAAATATCATCAAAAAAATAGATCAAGACAAAGATAAAAGTCAATGATTAAAATATAATATAATATATATTAAAATTCAATTACCTTTTTTTTGAACCAAGTTTTGAATTGAGTTTTAAGAAGTGTCTCCAATTGTTCGGGTGTTGCAAGTGTAAAAGATGCATATTCCCTATGTATAAGAAAAAAAACAAATTAATTTAAGTACAATCAAATTAAACAAATTAAACTTAGTACATATGGCAATCAAATTAAAATACTCATCACACATACCGAATATACGGTTGAACTTCCGGCATGTTCAAGAGGACATAATATTCCGCAATGAAGTGTTCATCATCACTTAAGTATCGAACACCATGTTTTCCCTTACACTAAATTGGATATTTAAAAACTTCCAATAAATGCACAAAGACCAACCAATGTATAGACCAACCAATGTTTCAAAAATACAGAAAAGATATTAGTTATCGTTTGTTATAATGTTATTTTAGTTTATTTCATTAAATAGAACTGATCGGTGATATTTTTGGAAATGCGAGGTTCTAGTTAGAAAAGTTAGAAATGATAATGTGTTTTAGCCGGAAAAGGTAATTGGTTAGTTATTAGAGCAACTCCAACAGCCTCCTTTTGTTTTCCTTATAAATATTATAAAATATTAGGCTCTTAGTGATTTAGGATATTAAATTGATCCTTATAATTATTAAATAATAAATAAAAGGAAAGAAGCAAGAACAAAAAAAGAGGGAAACAATGGGAAAGAGGCGGAAAAATAATATTTTATTGATAAAGGTGAAATAAGGGAGCCTTAAAGATAAGGGATGAAATGATGCTCTTAACTTTTTAAAGAAAAGCTAAGAGCCCGTTGGAGCACAATTTTGAACATAATTCTTATAATTTGAGTTAGGAGGACATATAAGGGATCTCTTGGAGTTGCTCTTAGGAACTACAATATCGTTAATTTAGTTAATAAAATAGAATTACATGTTTTTACTAATAATAAATATTAAGCAAGAAAAATTAAGAAATGAGAGGTTCTAGTTAGAAAAGTTAGAAAACATATTGTGTTTTAGTCAGAAAAGGTAATTGGTTAGTTATTCAGAACTACAATATCGTTAATTTATTTTATAAAATAGAATTACATATTTTTACCAATAATAAATATTCTAGTACGAAAAATTAAGTAAAAAAGTTAAGTTTGAAAAAGAAAATATTTTAGTGATAAATTATAAAAAAGATATTATCTTTTAGCACAAAAAGGAACTTATACAATAATAAAATATGATATCGGAATGATTAGAACAACTTTTGATTTTGAGTGAATTACAGTTCTGGACACATATTTTCGTGTAATAGTCGATCAGCATATGAGCTAGCATAACTAAAGTGGTTAAGGGTATATATTTTATTGGTTAATTCAATTGTTAGAATAAATAATTATTTTTAAGCATATAAGTATTGTACTGTAAAAAAAAGGTTGTCCACATATAAATATTTGTTGTTTAAGTAAAGATAATTAATGACATATTATTTCAACAATTTTTTTTATTGACAAATTCATAGCTAATATCCAAAATCTCCCTAGTAAAAAGTCGTTGTCCATAAGCAATTCTATGCAACAAGTTTTTGTGTAAAACTTCTGGCTCAAATTCTTTAAACTTTTTAGTAATAAGATATGAGAATTTCATTTATTTCGTGTTTAATTTTATACAAGAATTTATAAATTTTTAAATAGAAATTGTATGAATATTAATTTTTGGATTTTCTAAATCTGAGATATACATTGTACGTGGACAATATATTCAGATGAGTACACTGAATATATTTAACACTATGAGAAAGTAATATATTTTAATTTTTCAGAAGAATAAAACCTGGCCTGAAGAGATTTTAAAAAGATTTTATAGAAGATTTTATATGTATTACATAGAAAAAGTATGAGAAAAGAGGCAAAAAAAACTTCTGAATTTACTAAAATATCCTTAGATTATAAGTTTCTCAAGTAAAACGGTCGACACATATTTACCCTTGATACATTAACACTAGGCATAAATAGAGGTGGAAGGCATGCATTTGTTGCGTCAAATAGAAGTTGGCAAGCACACAGCACTCCTCATTCTTTCCGCCGCTAAAAAACAAACTCCTCCAGCCCTTTCAAGCCCCAATTCTCTTCTCTCTCATTTTCATCCCCAATTCTCTTCTCGACTCAACTCAACTCAACTCGTTTCATTTCAATCGCCATTCTCTGATCTCTTTTCTAGCTCAGTTGAATTTAGTTCTCCGACCAGGATATGGATTCGTGTAAAGTCAGTTGCATCAGATGCAAAAATGTTTTCACGGTTAACCGATCTCTAGCGAAGTTTGTTTGCTGTAGATTGGCGCAAAAGGTATCAATCAAGGACGTTGCTTCTTTAATTATCTAAATTTGTTCTTGGTTGTGCTAGGGCTTTTGATGTGTACATATATATCTACACTTAATATTTATGTTTTTTATCAAATGATTAGGTTCCTGCAGGCGGTGATATTACCGAGCTGTCAAAGCTTTCTCCACAGGAAGAAATCAACGAGGTCGTTTCTCTACCTTCATTTGTATATCTAATTAGATCTGTGGTGTATTCTGATTGCCAATCCTTCTTTTGAGCCTATAGCGGCAATCTATACCAGTTGCTTCTATCTTTGTGATATAATCAATGAAAGATATATATTTAACATGTTATAATGTTAATAGTAGTTAATAATAATCGCAATAAATTTGTGAAGAGCTGAATTCGGCATTTGTTATGTTGTTTTTTTGCTTGTTAATGATACAATTTTCAATTAAATGAGAAAAACCCTAGGGTTTTTATAGTTTCAATTTTACTTTGCCCTAGAATTATGGGAATTATCTGGAATCCCTGTTAATCCCCGTTCTAGCAAGAAATGCTTCAATTTGTCAGTTTAGTTACCTCATAACTTCCTTAAAATGTAAACCTGATTCAATTTATAATGATGTTACCCAATTAATTGATCATTAACCATAATTATCAATAACTGTTTAGATATAACAATGAGCAACGTTTTGTTTAGTGATCTGTATTCTGTGTCAAAATTTCAGGTAGCTACTGAGGTGGAGCAGGAAGAAGATAGCGGTGATACCGTGGGAGAAACTTTTACTGACTATGTATGTGCATATTAATCCTCTCCTTACTGTAGGAATTGAAGTGTAAAAAAATGTTGGAGATTAAAGAGAAGAAACTTGTTCTCAATAATCCACACAACTTACTCACACAAAAGAGATATAAGAAACTCACACTTGTATTTCACTCAAATGATTTGATAATTTTTAATATATATATTAACAAAGCTTGGAAGATTGTCCTATTTATAGGATTACATGGAACCTACTAGAATGCTTCTAGTACATGCACCTTAATTATTATGTAACTCTCTAGAAACATGAAAGGTAAAAAGACATGAACTTAAAAGACAAGAGCTCAAAGGACATGAACTCAAAGGACTAAGCTAGATATTTTCAAGAACATTCTAGATAATTAAAATATTAAAATAAGTTTAGCTTATATTATTTTAACATCCCCCCTTAAGCTAAACTTTGCACATGCCAAGTTTCTTCTTCAACTTCTTGAAAGTGTCGGGCCTCAAAGGTTTGGTAAAAATATCACCAATTTGGTCTTGTGTCTTGCAATGTTCGACCACGACTTCTCCTTTCTTCACCAAGTCTCGAATAAAATGATATTTGATTCTAATATGCTTGCTCTTCCCATGAAATACCGGATTTTCCGTGAGTGCTATAGCGGACTTGTTATCACAATATATAATCGGACTTTCTTTTGTGGCATGCTTGAGGTCCTCTAACACCCATGTGATCCATAAAGCTTGGCAACTAGCTAATGATAGAGAAATATATTCCGCCTCCGCCGTTGATAGAGCCACAACTTGTTGTTTCTTTGACATCCATGTGATGGCACTAGAGCCAATGAAGAAAACATTTCCCGAAGTGCTTTTACTATCATCAATACTTCCGGCCCAATCACTATCGCAATATCCAAGTACCTTGGTATCATTTCCATTTTGATAATAAATTCCATCTCCAAGTGTTCCACGAACATACCTCAAGATTCTTTTTCCGGCCTCCCAATGTGTCTTCTTTGGTTGCTCCATGAATCTACTAATCAAACTAACAACATATGTTATATCCGGTCGAGTGGCTGTCAAGTACATCAAACTTCCAACAAGACTTCTATATAATGTAGGATCAACAAACTTAGAATCATCATCCATGCTCAATTTCAAGCCAACTTCAACGGGAGTACTACTTGGTTTTGCATCTTCCATTCTAAACTCCTTCATCAAATCTCTTGCATACTTTTCTTGAGAGATAAAAATTCCATTCTCATCTTGCTTTACCTCAATACCAAGAAAGTAGTGAAGTAATCCCAAATCGGTCATCTCAAATTCTTGCATCATATTATTCTTGAATTCTTTAATATCATCATCATTATTTCCCGCAAAAATTAAATCATCCACATACAAGCCAATGATGAGAATTTTACCTTTGTTCTCCTTGATGTAAAGTGTATGCTCAAATGGACACCTCTTGAATCCAATCTTCACAAAGTAATCATCTATGCGACTATACCATGCACGAGGGGCTTGCTTTAGGCCATATAAAGCCTTCTTCAATCGATAGACTTTATTTTCTTCATTCTTCTTCACATAGCCCGGTGGTTGATCAATATACACCTCTTCTTGTAAGTCTCCATTTAAAAAAGCAGATTTGACGTCCATTTGGTGAACTTTCCACTTATTTTGAGCGGCCAAAGAAAGTATCAAACGGATGGTTTCAAGGCGTGCCACGGGAGCAAATACTTCTTTATAATCAACACCATATTTTTGCTTGTAGCCTTTTACAACCAATCGCGCCTTGTACTTTTCAACTTCACCCTGTGCATTCAACTTTGTCTTGTAAACCCACTTGACTCCAATGGGCTTCTTTTCCTTAGGAGCTTCAACTAACTCCCATGTTTGATTTCTTTCAATTGCTTCAATTTCTTGATCCATAGCTTGCCTCCATTTATTTTCCTTAGAGGCATCTTCAAAAGCAACTGGATCCGCATTTGCATATAAGGCAAAATCAACAAATTCATCTTCTAAAATTCTTCTTGTTGCTCCATAAAGATCCGCCATTGATCTTGTCTTTCTAGGTGGTGATTCGGAACTTGAAGATGATGATGAGCTTGGAGGAGATTTGGATGGTGGAGTAGGTGGAGTGGAGCCTTCTTCTTCAATTGGATCAAATGCATCATCATCAAGGAAGATACTTGAACTTTCTTCCTCATTCTTCCATTCCCATGAAGCCTCCTCATTGAAAATTACATCACGACTAATTATGACCTTCTTTGTAATGGGATTGTATGATTTGTATGCTTTGGAAGCTTCACTATAACCAACAAAGATGCATTTTTCGGATTTATCATCAAGTTTGCCTCTCCTTTCATCGGGCACATGAGAATAACAAATGCTTCCAAAAATTCGAAAGTGAGAGACACATGGCTTCTTACGACTCCAAGCTTCTTGTGGAGTCTTCCCTTGTACACTTTTAGTAGGTGCACGATTGAGAACATAGCATGCACAAGCAGCCGCTTCGGCCCAAAACATCTTAGGCAATCTTTTTGTTTTCAACATACTTCGAATAAGCACCATGATTATTCGGTTCTTCCTCTCGGCCACCCCATTTTGTTGAGGGGTTGAGCGAACCGTTAGTTGATGACGAATGCCATGCTTCTTCAAAAAACTTCCAAATTCTTGGGACATATATTCACCACCACGATCGGATCGTAGTGTCTTTAAAGAATGACCACTTTCTTTCTCCACAAATACTTTAAAATCTTTAAATTTTTCAAATACTTGAGATTATTTTTTGAGAAAATAAATCCACATCTTGCGACTGTAATCATCAATGAAAGTGAGGAAATAACGACTACCTCCAATAGAGTTTGTGCGCATAGGTCCACACAAATCCGAATGTACCAATTCCAATGGTTTTTTTAGCTCGCCATGCCTTTTCTTTTGGAAATGGATCTCGATGATGCTTGGAAGGAGATGAGTCAAATTGTTTGATGCGGAGTTCGTGAGATTGTAGTGAGCCTAACAATTCTTCAAGAGAGAAAGTATTCAAATCTTTTGATTCTTCAATAGCCACAACAACATGCTCAAATTTTCGAGTCATGCTACGAAGAATTTTTTCCAAGACTCTTTTATCCGAAATTTCTTCTCCATTGACACGTAGTTGATTAACAATCGAAATTGTTCGATTATAATATTCCTCCACCGTTTCACTTTCTTTTATCTTGAGTAAATCAAATTCACCTCTTAGAGCTTGAAGCCTTAACATTTTTACTTTTTCTTCTCCTTTGTATGCCTTGTTTAGGATGTCCCATGCCTCCTTTGATGTTGATGCAGTTGAAATTCTCTCAAAAATTACTTCATCCACCGCTTGATAAATAAAGTAGAGGGCCTTCTTGTTTTTCTTTCGATTCTCCTTCAAAGTGTTTAATTGTTGTGTTGAGAGATTTGTTTGATTCTCCGGTTCTTCATATCCATTCTCCACAATATCCCAAAGATCTTGAGAGCCATATAAAACCTTCATTTGGATGCTCCATTGGTTGTAATTCTTTCCCGTCAAACGAGGAAGTTGAGGTTGCAACATGTTGTTGGAAGCCATCTCTTAACCTTGCTCTTGATACCACTTTGTAGGAATTGAAGTGTAAAAAAATGTTGGAGATTAAACAGAAGAAACTTGTTCTCAATAATCCACACAACTTACTCACACAAAAGAGATATAAGAAACTCACGCTTGTATTTCACTCAAATGATTTGATAATTTTTAATACTTACTGTACTGTTTTGTTCTGTATTATTAGTTTACATTTAAATTGAAATTTACTTGTTTTAAAACCATTATAACTAGAGGACTAATAGAACAAATTAAGCTACTCGAACTCGTTAGTTAGAAGTAATATTCAGCCACCTCCATTATATTGGGCCAAATATATAGCATATTGCTATTGTTGCACTTAATTGCTCTCTCACTTTAATATTCTTGTTAGTTTGTGCAATCTAGTGCTAAGTCCATTTTCCTCGGAATCCTGTGACTAACCCTACTTTATATGTATTTGCAATTTGTGGTACGTGTGTTTAAAAATTTTCTACACAATTATGTTTTGATGCAGCGTCCTCCTAAATTATCTATTGGCCCTCCTCACCCAGATCCTGTTGTAGAAACAGCTTCCCTATCGGCAGTGCAGCCACCTGAACCCACATACAATCTTCGAATCAGGGATGACCTAGAAAAGTCGGAAGCTTTGTCGTGCTTGCAGATTGAGACACTAGTATATGCTTCTCAGGTTTCATCTTATTACCAAAGCTATCTATTTGTTTTCGCTTTTCCTGCTTTATTAACATAATTTAGTTTGCATTGCAGAAACACCTTCAGCACCTTCCAGATGGTACGAGGGCAGGCTTTTTCCTAGGAGATGGAGCAGGCGTGGGAAAAGGACGAACAATTGCAGGATTAATCTTGGAAAATTGGCAACATGGGAGGAGTAAAGCTTTGTGAGTTCATCGTTTTTAATTTTTGTCATATCGCGTATGCGCAACAATCTAAACTTAATTCATGTTTTCATATCGATTTTATGAGTTCTGGTTTGGTAACTTAAATAGTAACGATGTTTTGGTTTAGACCTAGATGCCAATTACATCCTAATGTGAATCCTACATTGATGTTCGTATATAGGTGGATTTCTATTGGTTCAGACTTGAAATTTGATGCAGAGAGAGACTTGGAAGATGTTGGTGCTAAGTTTGTTGAAGGTATTTTCAAGTTAAAATCATTGTACATGTTAATATCTTCATGACCATGTTTCTTCCTCCTATTATCCTTGTTCTTTTCCGGAAGTTGCTCTACCATTTGAATTTGGTGTGCGAGTGCGAATAAACAGCTGGGTGTTAACTTATTTTGGGGTTGGGATCCTCTGTCCCCTTCATTGTGTCCCCTTCTGTGTCCCTTGTACAAAAAGGGTGCCCCTGGCGGGCCCATGGTAAGTAAAATGGAAATAAAATTTTTTATTTCCATTTTCCTTATCATGGGCCCCGCCAGGGGCACCCTTTTTGTACAGGGGACACGATGAAGGGGACAGAGGATCCGGGCTCCTTATTTTGAGTGTTTAGTTTAGTGGTTTTAAATGATGAACTTTTTTTAAAGCTTGAATTTGTAGTTTCCTCCTTGGGCATGAATCTTTTACTTTTTAAAATTATGTGCGATTTTTAATTTTTCAAATCTACTATATAAACGAACAAGTTCGAGTAAAAGGGTAACAAACATCTAAACAATTGTGGAGTGGATGTTGTCCTCTCTCAATGATTTTTAGCATATTAAGAATTTATTCACATATCATGTCATATGGACTTCTTCTGCAGTTTTCAATATGTAAAGCCTTTAATCATGTATCAGTGTCGTGTTTTGCTATAATAATAGAAGCGGTAAAAAGTTTATTACATATGTATTTTTACGTAGAATTTTGCGTACATAAGTGGCTTAAAGAATTTATGAGTGGGTTCTTAATTACATTAATTTTACGTGTAGTGCATGCATTAAACAAGCTCCCATATACGAAGCTTGATTCGAAGACTGTTGGGATCAAGAACGGAGTTATTTTCCTGACTTATAACACCCTTATAGCCTCTTCTAAGAAAGGGCGTTCTTCTAAGCATGGGAGTTCTCGCCTGGATCAGCTTGTACAGTGGTTTGGGAAAGTTTATGATGGCCTTGTTGTGTTTGATGAGGTACCCAATATTATCCTTTGATGAGGATGTTTTGTAAGACTTCAGTACTAGTTTAATTTCTGTTCTATACGCATAATTATTCAGCCAAACTATTTTTTCCCTATATTTTACGTCCTGTTGCTAAGAATAGGAAATTATGTTGTAGTGCCACAAGGCAAAAAACTTAGTACCTGAAGCTGGAGGTCGTGCAACACGCACAGGTGAAGCAGTTCTTCAGATTCAGGTTTGGTCTTCTAAGAATTGTGGTGCTTATTGCATACCTTTTATGGAGGCTATTTCATTTCCTCCTGTTTCCTAAATGAATCAAGGATAATTAAAATGTCTTTTCATTTAAATGTTTCTAAAGAATTTCTATGCAAACTGCATATATAGCAATTTGACAAAAGGCTTCTTTTTCACTGAAATCTATTTAGGCATTATACGTTTAATCCACTTCGAAGATGCTATAATGGGTACTCCAATACTATGCTTAGACAAGCTAGCTTAGTCCATTAAACATGGATGGCTGTATAACGTTACCTGTCGTATTTGTTACTTGGGATAATATAATTTTAATTTCATCGGTAGACCAGCTTCCAACTTGTAGTGGGGAATGTTGATGTTTAATCTAAGCGTGATCTTCTTATTTAAATAAAATAGCTGGTCATATCTTAGTTAGTTATTTTAGATTGGTTTAGATTGATTCTGAAAGTCTTGTGATCGTGGGAGTCTAGAGTATGTTTGGGAGTAAACGTAGGGTGGTTATTTTCTATATATTGTACTTGTTTTCTTTGTAATCTTTTAAGTCTAATAGAATCAGTTTCTAGTTTTCTTTCAAACGTATTGTTCTTTCATATCAGTGTGTGTGTGTGTTATTCTGTTCTGGTTCCTACATTTGGCATCAGAGCTTCTCTTTGATATATGCCAAAGTATATGTCAAAGCAAGAATCAGGAAGACAGACTGCAACGATGGAAATGATGAAAGGCAAAAAGGGTTCAATAGGGTTGAGTTATCCAATGCTTACCAAGAGTAATTACACGGCTTGGTCGCTCAAGATGCGGGTCTATATGCAGGCTCATGGTATATGGGAAGCCATCGAGCCAACGAAAGAAAAACCTACAATCGAAGATAAGACGGACAAGATGGCACTAGCAGTCATCTACCAAGGCATTCCGGAAGAGAACTTGTTGTCAGTAGCTGATAAAACGTACAAGTGCCAAAGAGGCTTGGGAGGCCGTAAAAACGATGTGTTTAGGGGCTGATAAGGTTAAGAAAGCAAAGGTCCAGACGTTAAAGGCTTAATTCGAGTTTTTAAGCATGAAAGACACCGATCTGGTTGAAGACTTCGCTATGAAATTGAATGGGATTGTAACAAATATACGGGCCCTAGGAGAAAAAGTCGAGGAGGCTTATGTCGTGAAAAAACTCCTCCGTGCTGTCCCTTCAAAATTCTTGCAAATCACCTCTACGATAGAATAGTTTGGTGATCTTGAGACTATGTCAATAGAGGAAGCTGTGGGCTCTTTGAGAGCACATGAAGAAACATTGCGTGGTCAAAATGAAAATGGTGGAGGATCTAATGGAGGGCAACTTTTGTTGACAGAAGACGAATGGAAGAAACGTTCAAGTACAGAAGGGCAATTGTTATTGACTAGGGAGGAGTGGCTTAAAAGGTCAGGAAAGGGGGAAGGTTCTTCAAGTCTGAGAACACAAGGTGGTAGCAATAATCTAAGCAGAGAAAGAAAGAAAGATAGGAGTACTATAAAATGCTATAATTTCAATATCTTGGGACATTATGCAACGGAGTGTCATCGTCCTCGTCGAGAAAGAAACAAGGATCAAAGATCAGAGGTTAATCTGACTCATGTGCAAGATGATGAGCCAGCCTTACTAATGCTTGAACTGGGTGGATAAAAACAAACAAAACTGCTGCTTAATGAAGGAGAGGTAATGCCAAATATTGATCACGGTAGTATGAATAAAAGGGAGGACTCAAATCTTTGGTACTTAGACAACGGCGCTAGCAATCATATGACGGGTTTTCGATTTAAATTCAAGACTCTAGACGAGAACATGACAGGGCAGGTACGGTTTGGAGATGGGTCAATAGTAGAGATTAAAGAAAAGGGCTCAGTTGGGTTCAAATGTAAAAATGGGGAGGAATTGACACTCAACGAGGTATATTACATTCCTTATCTCTGTAACAACATAATATCACTTGGACAGTTATCTAAGAACAACAATAAAGTAATCCTGAAGGACATGTACTTGTGGGTGTATGATAAATATGAACGATTGATCATGAAGGTTAAACGAACAAATAACAAACTTTACAAAATATTCTTGGAAACAGTTGACCCAGTTTGTTTGTTGACTAGAACAGAGGAATCAACACGTCTATGGTACTCAAGTTTTGGTCATGTAAATTACAAGGCTATGAAGATTATGTCTACAGAAAAAATGGCACTTGGCCTACCTGATTTCTCTCAACCAACAGGTGTATGTGAAGGTTGTTTAATGTCGAAACAGACAAGAATGCAATTTCCTCAACAAACAGAGTATCAAGCGAAGAAACCACTTGAGTTAATCCACGGGGACTTATATGGACCAATATCACCAGAAACGATGGCTGGAAATAGGTATTTCTTTCTCCTAGTAGATGATTATACACGGATGATGTGGATCTATGCATTGAAAGGGAAAAACGAGGCATTTAATGTTTTCAAAAAGTTCAGATCATTAGTGGAGAAAGAATCAGGGAAAGAAATCAAGGTCCTACGTACTGACAGAGGTGGTGAATTCATGTCCAAGGAATTCACCAAATATTGTGAAGACGCTGGTATTGACAGACATTTCACGGCTCCATATAGTCCCCAACAAAATGGGGTGGTTGAACGACGCAATAGAATAATGGTGGCTATGGCAAGAAGTATGTTGAAAACAATGAAAATGCCGTCTGAATTTTTGGAAGAGGCCACTCGACAAGCATTGTATTTGTTGAAAAGGTTACCTACGAGGCTTTGACAAAGAAAACTCTATATGAAGTCTGGAAGAACAGGAAGCCCAATGTCAGCCATGTTAAAGTATTTGGATGCGTAGCGCACATGAAAGTGCCAAGTATGCACACCTCAAAGCTTAGTGATCGCAGCAAGTCTGTCATTCATTTGGGAAGAGAACCAGGAACCAAGGTATACAAACTCTTTGATCCAAATTCAAACATGTTGCACGTTAGCAGAGACGTAGTGTTTGAAGAAAACAAAAGCTGGGCATGGGATCAACAACAACAAGACATTTCAGTTCCTGCCACCATCAAGTCGTTTGTAGTACTGGGACATCATTTTAATGATGAAAATGATATAACTCAAAGTCAAGATGAAAGTGAGCCGTCCACTCCAAGTTCAGTTGGGGTGAACTCTATTCTTGGGACACCATCTAATGCAGCCACATCTGTCAGCCAGTAGTGATGCTAGTAATGGGCCAAAAAGGTATCGTATGCTGAATGATATCTACAACGAAACAGAAGAAGTGGAAATAGAAAATGAATTGTTGCTATTGGGCATTGATGAACCTAGTAGCTATAAAGAGGCGATGGAAGAACAAGTTTGGAAAAGAGCAATGGAATAAGAGATCAAGGCAATTGAACGAAACAATACGTGGGAATTAGTCGAACTTCCACATGGATACAAGGCTGTGGGACTAAAATGGGTGTATAAAACAAAGAGGGATACAAATGGTGAAATCACTAAACATAAAGCACGTCTTGTTGCAAAAGGGTACGTGCAAAAGGCAGGTATAGACTATGAAGAAGTGTTTGCACCAGTAACTCAACTTGAGACAGTAAGGTTACTACTCACACTTGCAGCAAAAAGGGGTTGGGAGGTTCATCACTTGGATGTAAAGTCCGCATTCCTCAATGGAGAGTTACAAGAAACAATCTACGTATCTCAACCGGATGGTTTTATAAAGAAAGGCAGGGAGCATTGGGTTTATAGGTTGATTAAAGCATTGTACGGACTGAAACAAGCCCCACGGGCCTGGTATTCTTCGATATGTAAAAGAAACAATGCAGTATGGTTTAGTGTATGCCAGAGGTGATGGAAACTACTTGCTAAGTGGATATTCTGACAGCGATCTTGGTGGAAATTTTGAAGACAGACGCAGCACAGGTGGGATGTGTTTTTACTTGGACGAGAATCTTATTTCGTGGGTCTCACAAAAACAACGCTGCGTTGCATTGTCATCATGTGAAGCTGAATTTATGGCAGCTACAGCTGCAGCTTGCCAAGGGGTGTGGCTTAAGAATATGCTTGAGCTGATAACTGGAGTGAAACAAGGTCCTGTGGTTATCTATGTTGATAATAAGTCTACAATTGATTTGGCAAAGAATCATGTCTTTCACGGGCGAAGTAAAAATATTGATATACGTTACCACTTCATTCGTGAATGTGTTAGCAGGGGTGAGATTTTGATTAAGCATGTCGCCACTGATAAACAACGTGCAGATGTGCTCACCAAGTCGATGTCCATAGTTAAGTTTGAGTGTATGCGTGGCTTGTTGGGGTTGAAGAATTTGCAGTCATCTAGCTTAGATTAAGGGAGAGTGTGTTGATGTTTAATCTAAGCGTGATGTTCTTATTTAAATAAAACAGCTGGTCATATCTTAGTTAGTTATTTTAGATTGGTTTAGATTGATTCTGAAAGTCCTGTGATCGTGGGAGTCTAGAGTATGTTTGGGAGTAAACGTAGGGTGGTTATTTTATATATATTGTACTTGTTTTCTTTGTAATCTTTTAAGTCTAATAGAATCAGTTTCCAGTTTTCTTTCAAACGTATTGTTCTTTCATATCAATGTGTGTGTGTGTGTGTGTTATTCTGTCCTGGTACCTACAGGGAACACCACAAAGACACATGGTCTTCTGTTATATTCTTTTCCATGGTACCTTTTTATGTATGAGTTTATTTGTTTGCATGAACACAAATTAATTACCATTTTTACTTCCTGCGCTGAAGCTCATTTGTTACACTTATTTGGATGGTTATATAGCTTGGAATTTTTGCCCACTGTATCTATTTGCTTATAGGCCATGCTTCCTGATGCTCGGGTTGTGTATTGCTCTGCCACTGGTGCTTCAGAGCCACGCAATATGGGTTATATGACTAGGCTTGGTCTTTGGGGACCTGGAACATCTTTCTTGGACTTCCCTAAATTTATAGGTACAATTACAGTATACTTCATAGTTGCCTTGCACAAGATGTTAAACTTTCCTCTAGCTAGCATGCTTCCCTCTCAACTTTTTTCTTTTTTTTATAATCCTCGGACTAACTTTGGTCTTATAGGCTGCTAGACTTTTCCCTTGTATATAGTCGATTTTACAAGGTGACTCCTATAGGCCGCTAGACTTTGTGAACCTCTATTAATATTTTTTTCATCAATAAGCCATAATGAGGTCTACTAGCAGTTAAATGATAATACATACCAAAACTCATACTCTATACAAGCAATTGATGGCTGGTGTGAGGCAGGGCTATATATAGTTGTTTTTAAATTTGTATACTTGGTAGTATAGTGTAGATTGATGGTCAAATGTTTTGGCGAGCTAGACCTCGAAAAAAATTATTCTGAAAGTGTAAATTCCTTATTTTTTAGTTAATTAAATGTAAGTTTCTACTTTTATGTTTTACTGTATTGTTTTTCTAGTTTTACTGTAATTGTTTTACATATTTTAATTTCATTTAGACCTCTAGCCATCTCTCTAGCTTTTGGTCAATGCCCTTGTTTCTTTTCCTTTTGTAGACTTTTTAAATAAATTGATGTTTTTTTTATTGAAATTTATTTGCAGGATCACTTAGAAGAGGGGGTGTTGGAGCATTGGAACTAGTTGCCATGGACTTGAAAGCAAGGTTTATTTTGGTTTTGTTATACTTTATAATGAATTTTTCAATATTTGAAGAAAGTAAATCACAAACTGAAATGTCGTTCATCATTCAGAGGGATGTATCTATGCCGTACCTTGAGTTATAAAGGGGCAGAATTTGATGTGCTTGAAGTTCCATTAGAGGACAGCATGATGGTATACTACAACTTACTATATATACGATGTTTAAGTACCAAGCTGGTACCTTTCTACATGTACAGTGACTTAATCAAGTAAACACATTGAGTGCTAACTTAATTCCAGGACATGTACAAAAGAGCAGCAGAGTTTTGGATCGACTTGAGAGAGAAATTGCTGGGTGGACTTGCTTTACAAGACAATGAAAAGCCTCAATCTAGTCGATTATGGTGTCAATACTGGGCATGCCATCAGGTTGACTACAATTTGCATCTCGTTAAACAACTTATTATGTCAAACAACAAAAAAAAATTTATATGTTTTATGGTTGTGTCCTTCAGCGTTTCTTTAGACACATGTGTATGTCAGCAAAGGTCCCTGCTGTTATAAAATTATGTCAGCAAGCATTGACAGAAGATAAGTGCATCGTAATTGGTCTTCAGAGCACCGGTGAAGCCAGAACTGAAGAAGCTGTAGCAGAACATGTCAGTGTATATTATATAACATTCTTGAACATTTTTTTTTATCATTTTTTCTTTATATCAGAACAATGAAAATGCATTGGTATCTTAGATATCTGTTAATCTTATGGCAGGGTACTGAGCTTGTTGATTTTATCTCGGGACCTCGTGAGCTATTGCTAAAATTTGTTGATAAATATTATCCATTGCCTGAAAAATCTGAATCTTTGTCAGGTAAGTTGTTTGTTTTCTGAGATCATGGTCCTTATGCCGAAAGACAAAATAGCCAATATTTACCAATGACAGGTGAGGATGCAGTAAATGAGTTGCAGCGGAAGAGGCAGTCAGCTACCACTAGTGTTTCATTCAAAGGAAGAATAAGGAAAGCTGTCAAATATGAAGAAGAAAGCGAATGTAAGTTTTTCATACCTAATTTTATTTTTAAATGATGTGCTCTGCAATATCTTAAGTCTCTTCCTGGTTTTTTGTTTTTTAAAACTTACGACTTATACAATAATTTACTATGAAATCCGCAAACTATGAGTTTGTTACATTTTTATGTTTTCCCACATTCCCTAATTTGATGATTTCCTTAACATATAAATTTGAAGTCTATATCTAGTATGCTATGGATTTTACTATATATAAGCGCACTAGGATTGGATTTATAGAATTTTATAACATTTATTACTTTAGACATAATGGTCAGTTGAGAGTCTTGAGACACGAATTGTTATCACTATTTCTATTCCTAAAGTTTGTTCGATAAATGCAGCTGATTCTGAGCCTGAGACTACAGAATCTGATGACGAATTTCAGATCTGTGGGATTTGCAAATCTGAAATGGTACGCTCTTCTAATTCATATCCGATCTATTTCAGGACCTTTAGTACCCGTATATGTTGAAATCTATTGTCTTTAATTGTAGGAAAGGGAAAAATTGCTCCAATGTTCATGTTGCAAGCAGCTCATGCATTCTGCATGTTTAGTACCACCTGTCACATGCCCAATTCCAGCAGATTGGTCTTGCCTTCCATGCAAAGAAAAAACAAAAGAGTATCTCCAACAAAGACGTGTGTATTTAGCACAAAAAGAAGAGAGGTGTGTGTACTGTATAGATACAGAAGGATTTTATCGTGATCGACCTCTCATTTTGTTTTTCTCTTCACTCATTTAACACGTTTCATCTTCCTGCCACAATTTGTGTTCAATATGGATCACAAACTAGTTGATTAAGAATTCTGTGACTGGTGTAGGTACAATAAAGCTACAGAGCGCAAGTCACAAATCTTGGATGTCGTTCGTAATTTGGATCTTCCTTGCAGTCCATTAGATGACATTATTGATCAGGTTGTCATCTTTTGCAAACGTTGAACGCTTACCTTAAGTGATAATCTCATCTTTTCCATTTTTGCTGTTGTGCTTTGAAGCATAACTAAAGACACGCCATTAAGTAAATTTTCTATAAATTTTATAAATCCATACATGTTATGTTATGAAACTTTTACTTTTCTTTAAGTGTGGCGGATTCCTCTTTTAGTTAGTTTGATTGAACATTATGTCGATTTAATTTAAAATCTGGATCCATATCTATGAGATGGTGGATGGATTTGGTAAAATGATGTTTCTCGGCCATGTCTCAGAGAGATAACGACTGAGGTCGTCTGAGTTGCATTATTAGCATGTTATCTATAAATTCTTCATTGTAGTCTTACTCAAGATAATGTATCCTTCTAAAAATTCATTCAAATGATTTGTAGCTTGGAGGTCCTGATAAGGTGGCAGAAATTACAGGAAGGCGTCACAGGCTTATCAGGGCATCCAACGAAAATTCTGTCAGTTATGAGCCTCGGAACTCGTAAGTCTTGGCTTGCTTGCCTTCTTATGTGTTTGAATTTATCTTGAAGCTACTGACATGCTTTGTTTTCTTGCTGCAGAGATGGTGTTAGCATGGAAATGGTCAACATGTATGAGAAACAATCATTCATGGATGGAACGAAGTTAATTGCCATAATTTCTGAGGCTGGATCTACTGGAGTATCATTGCAAGCAGATAGAAGGGCAAGAAATCAGGTATAAATGAATGCAAGAAAGTATTGTTAGAATTAACAAACTCTTTACCAGTGGGTTGAATAAATGGCTGTCATTATAAGTCATATATGGTAGGCAGCAGCCAGAAGTATTCAAATAAGGTGGCTACATAAATATAGGCAGCTGGGATATTAGGTAAGAGATTAGGTCGGCTAGAAAAACATTTAAGCAATGATGTAAGCTTTTTAGAGCCTATAAAAGGCTGCCCATATGCATTATAAACAACACACCAAGAAAAATACACTAAAGTGTAAGACAGAGAAAGAAAGAGCTGAAGCTCTTGTGCGAGAGAAAAAAAAGAAATTGTAATTTCTTATTATATATAAATTGTTGTTGTGCCCATCTACGTTTCCAACAAGTGGTATCAAAGCTTGGTTGTTAAATTCTGAAAATTCTGCAAATTTTCCGGCAAGTTACTATTCCGACGGAACTGTTCACGCCGTAGAAGATGAAGTACTGTTCACGCCGGAGAAGACGAAGTTCTGTTCATACGAAGCGCTGTTCATACGGAACTGTGTCATACATACGGTACTGTTCATACATACGGTACTGTTTACTTATACTGTGAAAGGATATTTTTTGAAAAAAAAATGGCGAATATGGTGCAACAAAATATTCCAAAGTTGACGGCTACAAATTATGGAAACTAAAGTATCCAAATGAAGGTATAACTCGGTTCGTACGATAATTGGGATATCGTTGAAAGTGGCTATAACGAGCCCGAAGATGCTACCGCTGAAGCAGCACTTTCTAATGCCGAGAAGACGACGTTAAAAGAATTTCAGAAAAAAGACAACAACGCGTTATACACAATTTTTCAAGGTGTCGACGAATCCACCTTCGAAAAAATTTCAAATGCAAAGACAGCAAAAGAGGCGTGGGAGATTTTACAAAAATCATTCCAAGGTGTCGAGAAAGTGAAAAAGGTATGGCTCCAAGTTCTTCGTGGGGAATTTGAAAATATAAAAATGAAGACTTCAGAGAATATCGGTGAATATGTTACGCGTTTGAAAACGGTGTCAAACGAAATGAAAACAAATGGCAAAAGTCTCGATGATGTTCGGGTCATGGAAAAGCTCCTCCGCTCGCTAACAAGAAAATTTGATTATGTTGTTACTGCTATCGAGGAATCGAAAGATTTGTCCACGATTTCTATTGATGAGCTAGTTGGTTCACTTCAAGCGCATGAGCAGCGGATGAACCAATATAATGACGCAAGCCATTTGGAAAAGACGTTGCAAAGTAAAGTATCCATCGGTGACAATTCTGGCAGTAGAAGTTCTTCACATAGCAGAGGTGGCTATAAAGGTGGCTACCAAGGTGGACAAGGACGTGGAAGACAGACGTTCAGTAGAGGCCAGAATAATGAAAGTTATCAACCATCTAGTCGTGGTCAAAATTTCAGAGGTCGAGGAAGAGGCGGATTCCAACAACGAGGTGATAAGTCTCAATTACAATGTTATAATTGTAACAAATATGGTCACTTCAGTTATGAGTGTAGATCTCCAAAAGTGGAAGAAAGAAGTCATTTTACC
Organism: Saposhnikovia divaricata; assembly: GCA_036435485.1. NCBI lineage: Eukaryota > Viridiplantae > Streptophyta > Magnoliopsida > Apiales > Apiaceae > Saposhnikovia > Saposhnikovia divaricata. Next base: position 182,159,807 of record CM071595.1, read on the forward strand.
ACAGCAAAAGAAGACGGAGATGTGGGTTCCGCTATGTTCCTCACTTACAAAGGAGATGACGAATGCAAGAAGAATACATGGTATCTTGATTCGGGAGCCAGCAATCACATGTGTGGCCATAAGGAATTATTTACGGAGATAGATAACACCATTAGTGGAGAAGTTACTTTTGGTGACTCATCGAAGATTCCAGTCAAAGGAAAAAGGCACTGTTACGATTGTGTCAAAGAAAGGTGATAAGAAGTATATAAATGATGTCTATTATATACCTGCTTTGAAAAGTAATATCATCAGTCTTGGCCAACTTATGGAAAAGGGATATAATATTCATATGCAGGATAATTCTCTGATCATCAGAAATTAGATTCGAGAATTAATTACAAACGTGGAGATGTCAAAGAATCGTCTCTTCACTCTTGATATGCAGACGGAGGTGCAGAAGTGTTTGAAGTCAGTCATTAAAAATGACTCGTGGTTATGGCATTTAAGATTTGGTCATCTTGGATTTTCTGGTTCGAAGGTATTTTCAAAAACAAAGATGGTGGATGGTTTGCCAGCAATCAACGAACAAAATCAGTTGTGTGAAGCTTGTGATAAAGGAAAGCAACATCGACAAAGCTTTCCAGTTGGAAAATCATGGTGAGCTAGAAGGCCATTGGAGATTGTTCACACTGATATTGCTGGTCCATTTGATATTGCATCACTTGGCGGAAATAGGTATTACCTAACTTTTATTTATGATTTTAGCAGGAATAGTTGGGTGTATATCCTTAAACAAAAGGTGGAGGCTCTTGATAAATTCAAGGAGTTCAAAGCATTGGCAGAAAAACAAAGTGGTCGTTATTTGAAGATACTCAGATCAGACAGAGGAGGCGAGTATACTTCAAATCTATTCAAAAGCTTCTGCCGAGCACATGGAATAAATCATCAGTTGACAACGGCATATACTCCACAGCAAAATGGTGTAGTAGAGAGGAAGAATCGCACCATTCTAGATATAGCAAGGAGCATGGTGAAAGCAAAGCACATGCCGAGGACTTTCTGGGCTAAAGCCGTTCTATGTGCAGTTTATTTATTGAATCGATGTCCAACAAAAAGTGTCAGGAACAAAACTCCAAATGAAGCATGGAGTGGTAGTAAACCATCAGTTGGACATCTCAGATTTTTTGGGTGTATTGCATATGCACATGTTCTTCATTAGAAATGTAAGAAGCTGGATGATAAAGACGAAAAGTGCATCTTAACCGGATATGATAAAAGGAGCAAAGCTTACAGACTCTATAATCCCCTCACGAAGAAATTAATCATTTCTCGAGATGTTGAGTTCGATGAATCTGATTACTAGAGATGGAGCGAGGAAGAAAGAAAAGTTTCAATCTTGTTCTTTAATGATGATGATGATGATGGTGATGACTCCAACATAGAAGATGGTGGAGATGATGATCCAACTCCTCCCCAAAGTCCAAATCAGCAAACTCCTGCCTCAACACCATCGAGTTCAGGAAGTAGCAGTAGCAGCAGTTCAGGAGGATCACCTAGAAAAATGCGGAGTCTGGATAGTATTTATGAGGCAACAAGTCCGGTACAAACATCTTTTGATTATTCTTTATTTTGTTTGATGGCTGAATGTGATCCAGTGACATTTGAGGAAGTTTCTGAAGAAAGTAAATGGAATAAGGCCACGGATGAAGAAATTGGTGCTATTAAGAAGAAGATACTTGGGAGCTTACAGATCTTCCAGAAGGACACAAAGCTATTGGTGTCAAATGGGTCTATAAGACCAAAACGAATCAAGATGGCAAAGTGGAAAAGCAAAAGGCAAGGCTAGTGGCTAAAGGCTACAAGCAGAGATACGGGATTGACTACGATGAGGTATTTGCTCCAGTTGCAAGAGTTGATACCATAAGACTTCTTACAGCAATTGCAGCTCAGAACCAGTGGAAGATTTATCAGATGGATGTGAAGTCAGCATTCCTAAATGGTTATCTTGAAGAAGAAGTCTACATTGAGCAAACTCCTGGATATGTTCAGAAAGGCCAGGAAAATAAAGTCTACGGACTGAAGAAAGCCTTGTATGGTTTGAAGCAAGCTCCAAGGGCATGGAATACAAGGGTTGATGAGTACTTTCAGAAGAACTATTTTGTGAAGAGTCCATACGAGCATGCACTATACATTAAGATAAATTTAGGGGGAGATATCATGATAGTGTGCTTGTACGTGAATGACATGATTTTCACTGGCAACAACCCTGGTATGTTCAAAGATTTTAAGAAAGTTATGACTAACGAATTTGAGATGACAGATATTGATCAAATGTCATATTTTCTTGGAGTTGAAGTCAACCAAAACAAAGACGGGATTTTTATGTCTCAGAAAAAATATGCCGAGCAGGTTTTAAGCAAGTTCAGATTGGAAGATTGCAAGCCAGTGAGCACGCCCGCAGAAGCAAGCATAAAACTGAGAATTGATTTAACAAGGGAGTCGGTAAATCCGACATTGTTTAAAAGTTTGGTTGGAAGTCTGAGGTACATAACTTTCACTTGTCCCGATATCATGTATGCAGTTGGACTGGTTAGTATGTACATGGAGAAGCCGAAGCAAGATCACTTCATGGCAGCTAAAAGAATTTTGAGGTACATAAAAGGTACACTTAATCATGGTCTATTTTACACTCATTCTCAAGATTCGAAATTAGTTGGCTATTCAGATAGTGATTATGATGGGGATTTGGATGATGGGAAAAGCACTTCAGGTTATGCTTTTCATATCGGTTCAGGAATATTTTTGTGGTCATCAAAGAAGCAACAGAAAGTTGCTCTCTCAACATGTGAGGCAGAATACATCGCAGCACCATCGTGCGCATGTCAAGCTATGTGGTTAGGCTACATATTGAGCGAGTTAAATCTCGCAAAGGAGGATCCGGTTACAATTTACGTGGATAACAAATCTGCTATCTCACTTGCAAAGAATCCGGTGTCACACAGTCAAAGTAAGCACATCAACATCAAATATCATTTCATACGAGAGCAGGTGAATGACAAAATTGTGGAGTTGGTGCACTGCAGGACTGAAGAAAATTTGGCAGATATATTTATGAAGCCATTGAAGCCGAATGTGTTTCAGAAAATGAAAGGGAGATCGGAATGGAAAGTCGAGTTTGAGGGGGAGTGTTAGAATTGACAAACTCTTTACCAGTGGGTTGAATAAATGGCTGCCATCATAAGTCATATATGGTAGGCAGCAGCCAGAAGTATTCAAATAAGATGGCTACATAAATATAGGCAGCTGGGTTATGAGGTAAGAGATTAGGTCGGCTAGAAAAACATGTAAGCAGTGATGTAAGCATTTTAGAGCCTATAAAAGGCTGCCCATATGCATTGTAAACAACACACCAAGAAAAATACAATGAAATGTAAGAGAGAGAAAGAAAGAGCTGAAGCTCTTGTGCGAGAAAAAAAAAAGAAGTTGTAATTTCTTCTTAGATATAAGTTGTTGTTGTGCCCATCTACGTTTCCAACAAATATTGTACCAATTGTTTCCAAATTTTTCTGCTACACGAACTTTGAATTCCCTCTTCCTTTTCTGTTATTGTTACTAGTATAGTTTGCTCAAATTATAAGCCCGGCATACCAACTGGAATTTCATTTTGTATTTATTTTATGAATTTAAATAACTGTTATATCAGAGGAGGAGGGTACACCTGACCATAGAATTACCCTGGAGTGCTGATCGTGCGATACAACAGTTTGGAAGAACTCACCGATCAAATCAAGCTTCTGCACCCGAGTACAGGTAGACAAGAAACTTCAATTTTATGTAACTATTTATGTAGTCAGCAGTAATATGTGACTTTTCATAGTTATCTTCTCTTCTTCTCTTGGTCCCACTCTTAATTAGTTTGATAAATTAAAATTTGTTTCATTGTTTCTATAACAGGTTACTCTTTAGTAATCTTGGTGGTGAACGCAGATTTGCTTCCGTTATTGCTAAAAGATTAGAATCTCTTGGGGCACTTACCCAAGGCGACAGAAGGTAGGTTTGGTTTAAAATTGATGGGAGTCTGTACTTGTGTATATGTAGACAAAAATACTACATAAACTATCATAGACAACTAATATATTTACTTATTGTTGTTTGTATTGTAGAGCTGGGCCATCACTTAGTGCTTACAATTACGACAGCTCATACGGACAATGGGCCCTCGCAAAATTGTATAAAGGAATTGTGAATCAGGATTTAGTAAGTATAATTATAATAGTGACATATGTAATGTTCCCTCTCCTGTCTTGTGGTGCCTGCTTGCTGGTATGATTTTGAAATGTATAAATGGCTAATTCCTGTGCTACAGAGTGATCTTCCGGTGCCTCCTGGATGTTCCCTTGAAATTCCGAATTCAGTTAAAGATTTCATGGTCAAGGGAAAAACTGCTCTTGTTTCTGTTGGATTATTTGATGATGAAAATTATGTCGGTAAGATATTATCAGCATAATGGTTTACCTTAATCCATTTTCTGAATATACTGAAATTGTTAATTGTTATGGAAAAAAATGGAAGAATAATAGAGCAATCACTTCATGTATCAATATCAAAGAATCTGACATATCTATCCAACTTTGTGTATAGATGATAGGGACATGCAAAATGTTGAACGTTTCCTGAATCGGTTGTTAGGTCTACAACCAGAGATGCAGAATTCGTATGTATTATGCTGATTACATACTAATACGCTTTATTTCTCTATTTAAAATCGTGTAACATGGGTGCTTGAATTCAGGCTTTTTGAGTTTTTTGTGAGCATCCTTGATCTTCTAGTTCATAAAGCACGACTGGAAGGTCAATTTGACTCGGGAATATCAGATTTAAGAGCCAATACAATCGTATTAAGAGGACCACCAAAGGTGACAAATCTGCTTCAAGTGTTATTTGGATTCAACATGAAAATTTGTGATATAAAAAAATTTCTATTCTCATTGCAGAAAGTCCATGTTGATCAATTTTCTGGAGCATCCACATTTTTATTTACGCTCACATTGGATCGAGGGTTCACCTGGGAGGCATATTAACTATCTCCAAATATTTAAATGATTATGTTCAATGAAAAGTTGCATCTTGGTAACTTCTCCACTTGTTTGCAGGCTGCATCGATGTTGCTTGGTGAGAAGAGAAAAGATGTGACTGCTTCCTCGAATACAGGGTTCTACGAATCTAGGAGAGAATGGCAGGGAAGAAGGCACCATCTTTTAGCATTTGAAGGGTAAAAACTTCGTTTTGTAGTATATTAGTACTTTAGCTTAGCATAAAGACTTGACCTTAACTTCCATGGCTTTTAGGTCTTCTGGAATGTTTAGAATTGTCCGTCCTGCTGTGGGTGAGGTAGTCAGGTAGTGTAAATTTATGCCCTCCTTTTATCTCTTCTGTGGCAATCCAAATAATTTGGGTTGTTAAGTTTCTGTTGTGTTAACTAGTCTAGGACTTTCTAAAACTCTTTCATTCTCAGGGAAATGCCTCTTTCAGAGCTTGAAAAGAAGTATCGGAAGTTACCATCTATGGAAAAGGCTCGTACTTGCTGGGAGGATGAGTATCGTGTATTATCTAAACAGGTTAGGAATACGTCTGAATGTTTACCTTTTGTTTGCTTGGATAGAGTGGAACGTGAAGGGTTGATGAAGGACAAATTATAAGGTCTATACTTTATAGGATCTATATTTTAATTCCGAACCTTTGTTATATATTCCACAATTATGCTAAAATTCATTTATTCTATTTTTAGGAGTTCCCACATTAGTTTTTCTTTTTTACAATCTTTTTCTTGTGCACTACATTCTTCCATCTCTCATCTCTTATCTCTAAATCTTCAGTCTCATATCGCACTAATTGTGTTCCTGATCTGTTTTAAACGAAATGCAACTTTGGCAATGCAATGTTAGGGTCAACAGTGCAATTTTTTTATTCCTCTGGGTCTATTGAGTTTGAGTTACACACCAACAGTGTTTATAGATTTTTTTCGTGTCATGTTTTTAGTTTGAGTTGAAAAAGGAAACACACACCCATATATTCCATTCTGGTATTAACATTGATTTACCTGGCTGTACCTATAACTCAACTTGCAGTGCATGCATGGTCCCAATTGTAAGCATGGTGATTACTGTACCACTGGCAGACGATTACAAGAAGTGAACGTATTAAGTGGCTTAATACTTCCTGTTTGGGGAACCATAGAAAAGACCCTCGCTGAGCAGGTAAGGGAGAGCCAATTTTATTCCTGACTTATGGGTTTATTAATTGTCTGCGAGTTTTGTTCTTAAAAATTATCTGGACATTGAAGATGTGGATCACTTGTTGAATCATTAATATATCTAGCTGGTATTAAAAATGGTACTCATGGTTAAGAAGATGTGATGATGATGTTAGTGCAATTGTACACAATTTTATAACAATTAATGTACTCAATTTTATAACATGTACGTACTATGAAAGTAAAAATGAAAAATGTTGTTTACCTCAAGACTCAAGAGCTTCTAGTTGTGTATGGATCTATTTAAGCACATCAATGTAGTGATTGATGGTATCAATATTTGTGACCGTGTAACTATTACGGATGTATATCATGCTAGTCTTTGTTGGAACAAAAGACTAGCATGCTATATATTTATTTCCTTGTTTCTTGTATCTGCAGTAAACAAATTCTTCCATGTAACATAAATGCTGCACGTTAGTGCTAGTCTTTTGTTCCAACAAAGACTAGCATGATATACATCCATAATAGTGACACTAGGATTACTCTTGTATTCGTTATTAGTATTTGATGTTCCATAAGGTTGACATCAATAGTTCTAAAACTGAGGTAGGTTGCATCATCTTCTTTTTACTTATTAATGCAATCTGATCTCTTTATCGATATAATCTTGATATCTTTACGACTCTATTTCCCATTTGTTTTCATGCACACGCAAACAAACTCTCTAGTTATTATGTTTAAAGAATACTACAGTATGTATTGTCCTTCATGAACATTAAAATGAGTAAAAGATAAAATATGTTATTGGCAAGAATTTAATTCAATTCGTCTCAATATAACTTTTTTGTAGGTTCGTAAAAGTCATACAAGACTCCGTATAGTGCGCCTTGAAACAACTACAGATCATCAGAAAATTGTTGGATTACTTATCCCGAATGGTGCAGTTGGTTCTATATTAAAAGGTTTGTCAATCTATAATTACATGTGTGTGTGCATGCATTATTATTTGTGGGTGTTTAATCTTTGTTGTGAATTTATAAATTGTTTTAAGTCCATATGTTTTGGTATATCAATATTTGACTATGCAATTTTAATATAATTGTTTTGAATTTATATCAATTTGGATCTTTCTACAGATTTGAAACGGGTTGAAGATGTTGATGATTCAATTCCATTGAACATATAGATCTTATAACTCATTGGAATTTAGAGATTGGAGAGCCTTTTGTTACTCTACGAAAAGTTTATGGTCTTGTACATGTAAATTAGACATACTAGAGAATAAACAAAGAAATTTTATGGTATTGTACATGTAGATTAAACATATTTGAGAATAAATAAAAGAAATTTATGTAATTTTTCAGTTATTACTTAATTATGCGGTCATATATCTAATTCAAGTATTTAGTGTTAATATTTTTGTATACTGAGGATTTTTTTTATTAATTTTTGAATGTACTAGAAGGTTTATTTACTTGAAATAAAATAGATGCAGAACGAAATTAGAAAACGTATTTAATGTGAATGATAGGGTCACACTAACAAAGTCCTTTGTATTGTATTTGTAGATGCCGTATGGCTTTTAATTAATGAATTGATTCCTTTTTGTTCAAAAAAAAAAGTTAGAGATTGCAATATACTTATAAGCTGCAACCACCTTAAGATGCAATATACTTATACTTAAGATTATCAATCCATTAAAATCTAAATTGAATACACCCCTCTTAGTCGGTGAGGGAAATCTAAACTTGAGAAAATGTGCATAGTCGTAAAAGTACGAATATATAACACTCGGAAACCTAATGAACCAAAAAATGTTAATGGACAAAAGTACTTTAAGGCTTTTGATGCAAGAAAGGCATTGAAGAGAGAAGGGTTTATGGAATCAAACAAAGGGTTTATGGAATCAAACAATGAACCTTTATAGAACTGGATGGGTTTAGTGGAAAATCTCCAGTAGCCATAATGTTATCCATTTGCGAATAACCACTACGTACATCTAGCATTCAGGATTTATCCACCACAGAAGAGAGTACTTTATGGACGGATCTTAACCAATAACAAGAGAAAACAACTTTCAATTCCAAATTTTATAATTTAAAATTCATTTATCTTTTAATTACTTTAGTTGCCGATCATTCCCTCATTAAATAAATCTCAACCACGAGGTTTGCCAAAGACACTAAGCTTGTAAGAAGAACCGATATGCAATAGAAAAGTTTCACTGATACGGCTCAAATGCAAAAACCTTTTCGATTGGCTTGCAAAATAAGGAGGCTCGATAGGACACTATTATTCATGGATATTCTAGAATGATATTCTCGATATGATTGCTACTTGAAACTCAAAAAATACCCGTTAAATGTCGATAAATGAATATGCTTGTGACCAGAAAATTGATTTCATTAATCGAAATTATTCATTTATCGAGGTCAAAAATATACTATCTCTATTATGTCGGGACCGGAAAAAATTATTAATTTGATGAGATTATTCGTTTATTGAATATCCATTTATCGAGCTTCTACTGTATATAATTCAGCTTGTTTACCTCTACATGTAGTTAACTTGTTTAATCATCGCAATTAATATATATTTATAACTCTTGTAACTTGAGAAACTAGTCCCGTAATATGTTATGACACACTAACTATCACTACAAGAAAAACGGTCAAAACCTATCACGCGATTGGTCGGTTTTGGCCATTTATTATAGGAAATGGCATCAAAACCGACCAACTCGGTTGGTTGGAATTGCTCAAGTCAAAAATGCCTACCTATTGGTAAGAATTGGTGGCTTCTTTCCAAAAGACCCCACATGCCATGTGACTCATCCACATGGGTAGCCACTTGGCATGGGAGCAGGACACGTCAAATGACAGGTCAAGTGCCACGTCACATAAAAGTGGACCCCAAATGTTGAGACATGTCTTCCATGTGTCAAGTGGGACAAAGTCACGTCATTTTTGCCATGTCACATTTGACTATAATCAAGACCTTTTTTCAACCAATGTTGGTAGGAAATAGGTCATCTTTACCTTTAGTCGAGACCTATTTTCTTACTAATGTTGGTAGAAAGTAGGTTATTTTTGCCTTTAGTTCAAACTTGTTTTCTACCAACGGAAGGTATGTCAATTTGGTTGATTTTGTAACAGAAGCCACGTAAATTGGTATATTCTATCAATCAATTCCTACCATTGTTGTCCATTTCCTACCATCTATTTCCTACCAAATTCATCTAAAACCTACCACATTCATCATTTTTCTGGGAAATGGCTTGAATGTGATAGGAAATGCTTGAATGTAGTAGGGTATAATCCAGATTAGTAGGGATTAATTGTTGGGCCGATTCTTTTAAAACAAGTGATTCATTAATATTCATGTACCACGAATTGCACAATAGAATCAATATCTAAATTACATACAATCAAAACTTGGATCCCACACACACCATTTCCTACCATTTTCGTGAATGGTAGGAAATATTCACTCAGTTCCGACCAATTTCTTTTGATAAGATTTGATTGATCATTTTTCTTGTAGTGTATTTTTGCTCAAATGTTAACACTAAAGTTGTTATCGACCTCACAATGCTATATGTTATTATACATCCAACACTTTCCTAAACACTCTTGAACAACATGTATGCATCAACAAAACATAACAATAAACATGTACCGTATAACATCGAAAAGTGATTGATACCTGCCAAGCAAGTGCAATTGTGATTGCAGTAAAGTAAAGTTGCAGCAACCTAAAAAAATATATGGAACAAACTCAAGTTGCAAGTTTAATCATATGTGCGAAACCAGAATCAAGTTCAAACCTAGTAACTTTGATGCATACTGCAACACATTAAACGTAGGTACAAAAGTCAAAAAGGACTAAAAGAACATACTAACGAAGAAGTTGACGACTAAAAATATTATAAACCTTTTTTTCTCTCTCTTTTTCACATTTTAGATTTCCTTTTTTTCTCAAATTCAACTTAGTACTTTGTCTCTACTTTTCAAATTAATTATTTGGTTTATCCAGCTTATGCAACACAAGCTTGTAATCACATAACTTGTTCAGACAATGGCCAATATGAATTTTGTACTGTACTATAAGAAATAACATTTATCATAAAAACAAATAACATCCACTCGATTCAATTTTCATGTAAGTAGGCACAGCGTATAACATATAAAAACTGAATCTTAGGATTGATTTCTATTCGAGTTGCTTCTGGAAACCAAAATAAATATGGAAAATAAATTGATACGTCACTAAACTTTTCCGGTTTTATTGTTCAGGTCCCTAAACAAAAGATTCCGCAGTACGGGTAATTGAACTTTAGAATTTTTCCCGATTAAGTCCTTTCGTTAGTTAGATTCTAACGGACGTCAGAATCAAGCTGATGTGGCATCCTTTTTTGACACGTCAGCTGCTGATTTGTATACAATAATTAAAGAAAGCAAAATTAAATGGGAAAAATTGTAAAAACAAGCCTCTCACATGATTTTACGCACACATAATTGTATATTGATATGGGCTGAAAATAAGCCCTAAAGACACATTTAATGTGGCATTAATTAGACCAAGAATAGTCCAAACGTGGGGCCCACCAGATGGGCCCAAAACCCCAATTATAATATTAATTTCGTAATTAATATTGGGGGAAATAAACAGCTCAGCAATAAGAGTTGGATAAGGATATTATTTCCACCAGACTTAGCCACCAAGGCATCCAATTCAATATGGAAACTGATTCCTACAAGGAATAGATCTAGAACCTTCCTCAAAGACTTGTCCACCAAGTCTCTGACTCCTACCGTAATTCTATGGCTCCTGCAGCCTATTTAAAGGGCCAGACCCCTCATCTCAGAACTACGTTTTTGGCTTGATCTTTGATATTCATCAAAGTACGTAGGCATCTTGTGAAGGCAGATTCAGCCACGAACACAAGAACAGCCATTAAAGCTCGAAGCTCAACCACCCTAGCATTAATTACAAATCGTAACCTAGTTTTTATTCCACAACATTTGGCGCCATCTGTGGGAAGACAACATCAACCATGGTTCAAACACGAAGAACAACATCGAATGAGGCCATACCCCTTAGCTCTGCTCCACCTGCCATCTCTGATCCGCTCATCACCGCTGAAGAAGGACAATTACCCCCATCAATAGGGACGGTCATTCAACCTCTAACCTATCAACCCTTAGGGACGATTCCCCATGTTGAGGGAACTTTACCTGTTACTATCCCTCAAAGCCAAGAAACTAACCCTCTTCAGATGGTGGTTTTTCCTTTTGATAACGCTGGTCGTACGCTACCTTCGGGGTACAGATCCACACCACAGATCTCCCTTTGAATACCAACCCGATGTATGGGCTGCCTAATTATCCCCCTCAACACAGAGAACCTGGACCGAGCGGTCATGCCTTACAGATCCGAGATCGAGAGTACGATGATTACTTTGGCCCCTATACTGATGATTCAACGTCTGAGGATGACGATGATGATCGTGATGAAGCCCCGTGGACCTCCACAAACGGCTGAGGAAAGGATTAAGGCTCATGAGGCTGAGATCCAAAGGCTGAAGGATGATATTGCTAGAGAGCAAGCAAGGCGAAGTCTGATTCAACCTCCTCCAGTTACAGGGAGGATTCCCATTATAAATCTGGAGAGGCCCTCAAGGAGACAACGAAGGGCCGAAGCCCCAACTGAAAAATCGATAAGGGTGGAGACCCCCAAAAGTAACCCTAGGGATCTGATGCCCCTTGGGGATCCTGATGATCTTACACCTCCGTTCACTGAGGAGGTAATGAATGCTCGCATCTCAAGGAAGTTCAAGATGCCGACGATTAAGGCCTATGATGGAATGGGCGACCCCGCAAACAACGTTAGGACATTCTCAAATGCACTACTGTTGCAGCCTTCGAGCGACGCCTTAAAGTGTAGGGCGTTCCCTCAGACCCTGTCTAGCATGGCTCAAAGGTGGTATAGCCGCTTACCTGCAAACTCAATTGGCTCATTCAAAGAGCTGAGTTCCGCCTTTGTTATCCAGTTCATTAGTGGGAGAGTTCATGAAAAAAGTTCTGCATCTCTTATGTATGTGGTGTAGGGGAAGAACGAGAATTTGAGGGATTACCTCAAGCAATTCACCAAGGAGACGCTGAATATCACTGATCTGGTAAATAAGGTGGCCATGGTAGCCCTGGAACACGAAACCACTGATCTCTTCTTTAAAATGTCTTTGGCAAAACATCCTCCTGAAACTATGGCCGAGCTCCAACGGAGGGCTGATAAATATATCAAGGCTGAGGACAGCATGAAGAAGGAAACCACAGGAGGCAATGGCAAGGGTTCTAATGACTAGAAGAAATGAAAGCAAGAGCAAGAGTACGATGCTAGGGACAAGTATCCCCGGACTAGCAAGGATTCCAAATCACCACCAAAGAAGGGTTTGGGACCGAGGTTTTTTGATTATGCAAGGCTGAACGCTCCTAGGAGTCAGATCTTGCTAGATATTGAGAAGGATAAAGACTTCCGATGGCCGAAGCCACTTAGGGGTGATCCCACGAAAAGAAACAAGGATCAATACTGTAGGTACCACCGTGATGTGGGTCATGATACAGATGATTGTAGACAGTTGAAAGATGAGATTGAGTTCTTGATCCGAAAAGGAAAGCTAAGCAGGTTCACGAAGAATGATGATCGTGGAACCCAAAGAAGGGACTATGACAGGAGAGACAATGACAGAAGAGATAATGATCATGATCGTGATCGTAACCCACAGCCCCGAGGGCCAGTTGTTAATATGATTTGGGGAGGCCCGACAGCGGCCGGCACGACTCGAAACTCTCGAAAAGCATATGCCAGAGAAGTAATGCACATCGTGGGAGAAGCCCCAAAACGTGCTAGGACTGAAATAGTTATTGGATTTGATGATTCAGATCTCGAAAGGGTAAAGTTCCCCCATGATGACCCGTTGGTCATAACTCCTGTGATTGGAAAGTCGGAGGTGAAACGAGTCTTGATAGACAATGGAGCTTCTGTTGATATCTTGTTTCACGATGCGTTTGTGAAAATGGGGTACACCGATTCTCAGTTGACCCCCACCAACATGCCAATCTACGGATTTAATGGAGTTGAGTCCAAGGTTGAAGGGACTATTCAGTTACCCATGACAATTGGACAGGAACCTAAAGACGTTACTCAGATGCTGAATTTCCTTGTGATAAAAGCATCCTTGACTTATAACGCGATCCTAGGAAGGACTGGACTTCATGCATTCAAGGCTGTGGCCTCCACATATCACATGAAGATTAAGTTTCCAACCAGGAATGGTGTTGGAGAACAAAAGGGTGATCAGAAGATGGAAAGAAGTTGTTATGTATCCGCGTTAAGGGCTGATGGAATCGGGGGGCAGGTACTTCCGATCAAAGACATGGATGTTCGTGGTGATGATGAACACAGAGGAAAGCCAGCAGAGGACTTAATACCTATTCCTCTGGAGCTAGGCGACCCTGAGAAGGTGACTTATATAGGAGCCTCTTTGAAGGAACCCCTGAAGGGAAAATTGATAACATTCTTGCAAGAAAATAGTGATGTGTTTTCCTGGACAGCAGCTGATATGCCAGGGATTGATCCCCAACTTATAACTCACAGATTGAATGTCGATCCTAATCGGATGATAATACAGCAGAAGAAGAGGAACTTTGCACCTGAAAGGCAAGTGGCCATAAAGCAAGAAGTGGAAAAGCTCTTGGAAGCTGGGTTTATTGAAGAGATTCAGTTTCCAGAATGGCTGGCTAACCCTGTGATGGTCAAGAAAGCCAACGGTAAGTGGAGGATGTGTATAGACTTCACCGACTTGAATGACGCATGCCATAAGGATTGCTTCCCTTTACCAAGGATAGACATGTTAATAGATGCCACAGCTAGACATGAGATGCTGAGCTTCATGGATGGGTTCAGCGGCTAAAATCAGTTTAAGATGCATAAGGATGACGTCCCTAAGGTATCTTTCATAACTGACTTCGGTGTTTTCTGCTATCTTGTTATGGCTTTTGGTCTAAAAAATGCAGGAGCTACTTACCAACGACTGGTGAATAAGATATTCGCCCATCTGATTGGAAAAACCATGGAGGTCTATGTTGATGACATGCTAGTCAAGAGCCTGTTCAGGGCAGATCATATTAAGCACCTCAGAGAGGCATTCGAAGTGTTGAGGCACCACAAAATGATGTTGAATCCAGCCAAGTGTGCCTTTGGCGTTGGATCAGGCAAATTTTTGGGTCTGATGGTTTCAAAGAGAGGCATAGAGGCCAACCCTGACAAGATCAAGGCGATCTTAGACATGGAACCACCACGCTCTATAAGAGATGTGCAGAAGTTGACAGGCCGGGTAGCGGCTTTAGGAAGATTCATCTCCAAGTCTGGTGACAAATGCTTGCCTTTCTTTCAGGCATTGAAAAAGGTGAAAAATTTTGAGTGGACCCCTGAGAGCCAAGAGGCCTTTGAACAACTGAAGAAGTACATGGTTGAAGCCCCGTTGCTGGCCAAACCTAGTCCCGGGGAGACTCTTTATCTATACCTGGCGGTATCTGAGCAAGCGTTGAGCGCCGTTCTCATTCGAGAAGAGAAGAAGGTCCAGAAACCTATCTATTATGTGAGCAAGGTGTTGCACGGGGCTGAGCTGAATTACTCTCCCATTGAAAAGTCCGCCTTGGCATTGATAACAGCATCAAGGAAGTTACGCCCGTACTTCCAGGCACATAAGATTGAAGTCCTGACGGACCAACAGCTGAGAAACATTTTGCATAGCCCGAAGGCTAGTGGAAGGCTAATCAAGTGGGCGATTGAACTTGGAGAATTTGACATCACGTATAAGCCTCGAACAACCATTAAGGCTCAGGCATTGGCTGACTTCGTGGTTGAATGCACCATTAGCAACCAAGAAGTCGGGGGCAGGAGATGATAACAACCCCTGAGAAGCAAGATAAAGATGAAGAATTTGAACCTGATCAGAAGGAATATTGGGTGCTCTATTTTGATGGAGCATCAAAAACAAAATCTAGTGCCGCGGGCTTAGTATTGCAAAGCCCCGATGGGTTCATAGTTGAATATGCTTTGAAGTTGGATTTCCCGACAACTAACAATGAAGCTGAGTATGAGGCATTGATAGCCGGTTTAGGGTTGGCCAGAATCATGAGAGTCAAGAATCTCAAAGTTTGTGGAGATTCAAGATTAGTAGTCTCTCAAGTAAATGGTGAATTTAAGGCCAAGGATGAAACTATGGCAAAGTATCTGCGAGTTGTGAAAGCTGTCATGACTCAGTTTGACGAGTGTTATGTAGAACACATTCCGAGAGAAGAGAACGTTAAGGCCGATGCCCTATCTAAGTTCGCTTCTTCCGAGATAGAAAACTATGCAGGGAGTGTTTACTTCCAGGTCTTGAAGGCCCCGACTATCAACACGAAATTAGTGGCACCAATTGATGTGGGAAGCTGTTGGATAGATCCTATCAAAGCTCACCTCGAAACCGGATGGCTCCCTGACAATGCCTTGGAGGCACGAAAGCTGTCTGTGAGAGCATTGAGATATGCCTTGATTGAGGGCGTCCTTTACAAAAGGTCTTTTGTTATCCCGTACTTGAAATGATATGGGGGCAAATGATATGGGCTAAAAATAAGCCCTATAGACACATTTAATGTGGCATTAATTAGACCAAGAATGGTCCAAACGTGGGGCCCACCAGATGGGCCCGAAACCCCAATTATAATATTAATTTCGTAATTAATATTGGGGGAAATAAATAGCTCAGCAATAAGAGTTGGATAAGGATATTATTTCCACCAGACTTAGCCACCAAGGCATCCAATTCAATATGGAAACTGATTCCTACAAGGAATAGATCTAGAACCTTCCTCAAAGACTTGTCCACCAAGTCTCTGACTCCTACCATAATTCTAAGGCTATTGCAGCCTATTTAAAGGGCCAGACCCCTCATCTCAGAACTACGTTTTTGGATTGATCTTTGATATTCATCAAAGTACGTAGGCATCTTGTGAAGGCAGATTCAGCCACGAACACAGGAACGGCCATTAAAGCTCGAAGCTCAACCACCCTAGCATTAATTACAAATCGTAACCTAGTTTTTATTCCACAACATATATATATATTGTGTATTAGGGTTCATAAAATATATTGGGGGAAACATATTGTGGCGGTTGAATTGGGCGAAATTGAATTGGTGGTGTGATAAAAAGAGGAGGGAGGTTGCAAACAGTTGGGCTGTTGGTCGAAATGAAAATGGAGTCGCGAATTGGGTTGGTGTTGGTCGGAATGGTGAAGGTGAACAGAGGTATTGAAGCGGAATGAAAGGAAAGAAGGAGGTGGGAGGAGCAGTGGTGGTCAATGGTTGCGAGGTGGTGAACGGAAAAGGGAAATGGGTGGAGAAGAACGGTGAAAGTAGGGGAGGTGATGGGAGAGGGAAATGGCCGGTGGTGTTTGGTTGGAGAGGGGTAGGAGGACGTTGTTGTTGAAGAAGGCAGAGGGGAAAAGGGTGAATGGCGGAAGGAAGAAGAACGATGGTGTTAGGTTTAGTCGGAGAAGATGGTTGTTGGTTCGTCGTGGTTGTAGATTTTGAGGAGGCGGCTGCAGAGAATAAAAAGGGTATTGGAAAAGGAGGTCGGAGGACGAAGGTAAAGTGAGGTGGTGGGAAGCTGGTGAAAGCTGCATGTGACAAATCAGCAACTGACGTGTAAAAATGGCCATGTGGCACCAAGATTCTAACACCGTTAGAATCTACTTAACGGTAAGGACTTGAGCCAAATTTTTTAAAACGTTAAAGACCCGTACTGCTGAATCTTTATTTCAGGGACCTGAACAATAAAATCTGAATAGTTCAAGGACGTATCAATTAATTTTCCCAAATAAATATAGGTTTGCTTTGTGATTTCGGGGATTAGTTTATTTTTAAAAAAAACTTCAAGGACAGAATTATTAATTTTCAAAAAACTTGAAGGTATCCAATTGCTGTTTTGTAAAAAGTACTGGAAAGTTTTTAGGGTTACCCCTTTTTACACAGCCACAACTTCTCCTACTAAAACACAAAGAAAATTATCATGCAAGATGGTTGTAATCACAATTTGTATCCTGGTTGCTTAAAATCACAAACCAGATTTTGAATGCTAATGATGTGCGTTGTGATGATAAATTCAAAACCCATGTTCTAGGTAGAAAAGGAAGCGGGAAGGATCTGTTTTGTCAGGATAAACCTATCTAATGCCATTGAGATTGAAAGCATCCAGAACTTAATTATGTTCTATTTACAACTACGTACATCTAACAGTAACAAATAATATACAATCACAATTCACTACTAGCAAACATGTGTGTAAAATAATTACTGATACTGTTAATTATTGTAATAGAACTAGGCAGTAATTCTGAACCGGTAATTCTACAAAATTAAGGAAAATCAAAGCAAGATATGTATTTGAATGTCAAATCTATACTATA
Organism: Saposhnikovia divaricata; assembly: GCA_036435485.1. NCBI lineage: Eukaryota > Viridiplantae > Streptophyta > Magnoliopsida > Apiales > Apiaceae > Saposhnikovia > Saposhnikovia divaricata. The sequence continues at coordinate 182,177,559 of CM071595.1, forward strand.
CTATTATAAACAAACTAGCCTATATTTGGTTGTTCTTTGGTACACTTTAACTTTGAAAAAGTACAATTCAATCTTTTTCAATATTTAAAATAGTTCAATTAGATTCAAAGCCTATCATCAACATATTATTATTAAACATTTATATTTTGTTACAAACTACTTCAATTCCCGTTAACAACAAATTATAATTAAAGTTTTATATTATCTATTTTCATCGTATTGTATTAAATATCTATATTATCTTATAAACTACTCTCATAAGAAACTAAAAATATGGAAAAAACGTTACCACGGGCTATAATCTCATAAAAATTAAGTAGTGCAATTTGCAAGAAAATGGGAGAGGCGCAACAAGAGCCATTTAACAGTGAAGAAGAATAAGGCATCCATCAAGAGTCAAAAGCGGAGGCCGCAAGAGTTAAGCTGAATATAGTGAAGAAGAATAAGGCATCGATCAAGAGAGAAACCCTAAAGCTAATCCCGCACTGAGAAAGAGGATGTCGTTGTCTAATATGATAGTTGATTCAATTCCTTTAAAACTAGCTTTACAGTCATGCAATGCACCTGAGAGTTAAAAAAAAATTGTTTATATGAGTATTTTTCTTAAGGGTGAAATCCCCAAATACCCAGTTTTTAAAACCAAATAACCAAAATATTCACCTGCGTCAGTTTGCCCAAAATATGCAACAGCAGCGCATTTCCAACTTGCGTAGCCTCTAACACGCATGTCGAACATGCGTGTTCTTCATATTTTTTTAAGAAGCAGGTCACGCATTGGTATCATGTATATTTTTCATATTATTATTTCCTCAATACGCATGTAAAATTTGCGTGTTCCATTTTTTTTTAAAATTATACAATGCGTGTAGTTCATTTGTAATTTTTTTTTAATTGGACAACGCATTGATGGCATGCGTATAGTTCAATATTTTTGTATTTGTCTTACTAATTTTTTTTATTTGTTTGTGTTTTTTTAACCTAAAATGCTACTTCAAGTGATGTTACATTTTTCTTTTTGGTAAATATGTATTTGCAAACACTAATTAAAAATACTAATAATACGCAGTCTGACGACCTGATTTTTAAAAAATCGGTGGCCAGCCCTGATTTTTTAACAATCAGGATAAATTAGGATTTTGGGTCTAGGGTTTAGGGTTGTAACCCTTAATCCTAAACTCTAATTTCGTATACGGTTTATTCGTCATTTGGAATATTTCTAAAACTCGAAATGAAAATGCTGAACCCCAAAAATTAATTGTTGAAACTCTAAAAGAATACATATAAAATTTAAAAAAATTAAATAAAAAATTGAATATTTCTAAATCACAAATGGAATTCGTTGAACCCAAATAAAAATTATTTTAACCCCAAAAAATGTCAAATTTTCGTATAAAAAATACGTTGGATCTAGTTCTGATAATTGATGTGTCACTGCTAAATACCACTATTTTAGATGGAAATAACCTCAAGTGGTTCCACCAAACAAAATTGGTGAAAAGTGAACACATCCTTAACATTCAAATGAAAATATAAGGAACGCGCGTTTCTATTATGCGTGGGGAGTAGGCATTTCTAATATGCATACTCGGTGGACAAAAAGGACGCTGCCTCTTGCAGATGGGTATTTTCGGCAGTAAATTCGCAAAAGTAGTGTAATTTGGTCATTCTTTCTTTTCTTAATTTATTTATTATCAAAAGTTTTTTTTGTAGAATATCAATCTAATTTTATTTCAATATTATAAATTTTTAACAATGAATATTGTTGGTAATATATATATTTCTATAACATATTTTTATTTATGTTATATTTTGGAGTCAGATAAATTTTTGATATATAGAATTCTAAAATCTTAATTTTTTTAATTATTTATTTGTTCATTAATTATTTTCTTTCTCATAAATTATAAATAATGTTTATTAGGGTTTATTGTTTTCATAATTTATTTAGTTATTAATATTTTTGATTTTTCACATAATGTTGATCTAATTTAATTGTAGAAATATAATTTTTAATAGTCATTATTGTTAATTATAGATTCTTTATCAAAAATAACATTTATTTTAAGTTTTTTTTACGATTTTACCATCGCAAAATATTTATAAAATTATTTTTTGGGTAAATGGCCATTTTCGCAACTTTACTATTCAAATACTTTCACTTAGATCACCAGCCCAAAAAAAGCTTTCAAACGAATTACTTAACTTAATATAATTTTCAATTGGGTCATTGTACATTAAAAACATTTCACTGTCGTTAATTTTTCGTTGACTTAACGGAAGTCCGTTAATTTTTTACACATCAGCTGTCACGTACCTGCCACCTAATTACACCTCAGTTCCATATCATCATCCATATCATCTACTTAAAATCTAATATATTGTTTATTTAACAAACCAATATGTAATAAACTTTATTTAACAAAAACTATAACTAAAATCAAATATATCTAAGAAGGAGGAGGTGAACGGTGGGGTTGAAGGAGATGGACCGGAGTTGAATGGAGGGCGGTGGTTGGTGGAGCAGAAGGCGGGAGGAAGCTGGAGGTGGTTGAAGTAAATGGGGGTGAGGTGGGTGGAGATGGTGTGGGAATGGTGGTGAAGGTAGGGGGTGAACGGAGGAATGGGTGGTTGCGGAGTTGCTGTTGGTGTTGAGAGGGCGGCGTGGTGATGAATGGCGGTGGCTGGTGGTGAATTGAAGAAGGGAGGTGGCTTTGTAGTGGGTAAGTTGGTTTGGTCTTGAACGGTGAAGGAAAAGGGGTAAAGTGGTGGGGGGTTAAGGTTGGAGTTTGGTGGTGAAAGGAGGTGGGCAGGCGGCGAGTTGTAGAAGATGGGTGGAGGCTGTGATTAGAAGTGGGAGGAGATGGCAAAGGAGGTTGGAGGTGAAGGGGGAGAGAAGGACAGAGGTGCGGCGGAGTTTGATTGGTCGTGATTGAGGCTGATGAAGGTTTAACGGCGGTGTTAAAGGTGCGGCTGGACTGCATGGAGAAAAGAAGGTGCAGCGGTGTTGAAGGAGGGGATGAGATGGGTGTGGTGTTTGTAGATAAAGAATGTCGGTGGTGATGGGAGAAGGAACAGAGGTGAGGACGAAGGAGTGGTCAGAAGAGAAGAACAACGGAGGTGGGTGAACGGAGAAGGGAGGGGATGCGGTGGAGGAGGTGGCTGGCAGGTGGAGCAACAGTGGTTGCGGGTTGAAGGGGAGAAGGATAGTTGTGTATGGTGGAGAGAGAGAGAGAGAGAGAGAGAGAGAGAGAGAGAGAGAGAGAGAGAGACGATGAGGGAGAGAAGAGACAGAGAGAAGATGATGAATAGTGACCGCCACGTAGGATTCCACGCAATCATTCCGTTAGTCAATTTAACGGAGACTAACGGCAGTAGCCTATTTGAAATGTTTTGATAGATGAAGCGTTTGACTGAAAGCTTTTTTGGGCTGGTGACCCAAGTGAAAGTTTTCGAATAGTACAGTGACGAAAATGGTCATTTACCCAATATTTTTTTTAAAGTAATAATTTGCAAAAGACCCATCTTATTTGTTAAAAAATAGAATCTGCAAACATACGTTGTACCTCGTTGCATATATAGGTGCACACTTATGTATTTTTGCAAATAAGATTCTATTTTTGCAAATTATTTTTTAAAAAAAGAATTTTGTAAATAAAATTCTGGGCTTAGATATTTATGAAAAAAGCCCTTGATTTATATATTTTCTTAAACATATTTTTATTTATTTTAGTTTATGTTATATTTTGGAGTAAGATAGATTCTTGATTTCATATATTTTTAAAATTATTTAGTTTTTTAAATAACTTATTGGACCATTTATTATTTTCCTAATTCTAATGTTAATATTTGTTATCATCATATCATGTTACTTTTTTACAACTGAAATTACACACCTAGAGGGGAGGGGTGAATAGGTGCTATGGCTAACAATGAATAATTAAAATTTTGCCTGAAAAAGTATTCTGGTAGCTAACAGGATGCAACGAATTAAGAAACAGGTAGCTAGCTAAGATATGCAGTGCAGTAAAGTAAAGTGCAGAATATAAAGAAAAAAAAGGAATTTTAGCCAGGTTCGACCCCTATAGCCTAATGGTCTACGTCCTGGTCCTCTACCAACTCGGTAAAGAAATATATTATTGATCATAAATGATTACAATTATACGATACAATAATATATCTCCCTGATTCTCCCAGTCACTGATTGCAGCTAGCTGAAACACCTTGTTCCCTGAACACAGCTCTCTAAGTACTATACTAAACCAAGTATAAACTCCTCTAGCTTAATGTTCCTTGAACCCTTGTTCCACAAGCTCGACAATCCATCAACTGCCAACTTTAGAAGTTGAACAATACAAGATAGAAAGAATTACAAATCAAACTATGAGCTCTAATAAGAATCTAAATCGTATTAGTATATAAAGCTCAAGTGTATAAAGATATATCAAATCAGCTTGGTAAAATACTTTTGTTTTTCGAATGATGTTCAACAACCTTGAAAGGAAAAACTCACAAGTCTTTTATAGTGAACGAACAATCTTAATTAAACATACAATGTTGTGCTAAAATAAATGACAATTTAAAAATCGCAAGCGCACGATTCAGTCGATGAAATATTTTAGATATCGATCCTCGGAGACTAACATTTTTTGCATTTCCATAATTTTCAATTTAATCGAATTAGGACAAATAAATTTGGAGGAATTTGGATTTTATACTAATTAATTACTAAATGAAAATCTATTTAATTAATTAAAACTAAATTATTCTAAAACTTAATTATTCTAGAATTATTCTACAAATTAAAAAAAATTCTAAATTCGAATTAAATCTAAATTCTAAATTATTCTAAAAATTCTTAAATTACTATAAAATTCGATTTTATCCTAGAACTTACACTACAAGAAAAACGAGCAATTCCTACCATAAATTTGGTAGGAAAAGGTCGTTTTTTGGTAGGAAATGACCCATTTCCTACCACACCCGTGTGGTAGGAATTGCTTGACTCGGAAATGACCCCTGGTGGGAAATTTTGTGTGATGGTCAACGTGGGTCCCATCTGGTGACTTGGCAGCCACCTGTTATGGACCCGCCTACCAACATGGCTGGCCACGTAGCGTGGGTCCGGCCCATGTCATCTACCACGTCAAGCACCACGTCACCTGCCACGTCACAAATTCTGGTAGGAAATGCGTTGTTTTGGTAGGAAATATGACAGACGGGCTTTTTTAATTCCTACCAGATATTTCCTACCAGCTTGTTGAATGCAGTGGGAAAAGGCTTGAATGTGGTAGGAAATACTTGGTTTGTAATGGTCATGATAGTAGGAAAAGCATTGAATGTGGTAGGAATTACTGGGCAATTTTTTTGAAAATAAATTGTTTCATTGATATATATCCATGTACAACAAATTGCACAAATATTACAACAAATTGCACAATGTGATCAATATATAAATCATACATTAATCATAAAACATAATATTCATAAGTTAAAATTACATCTCCAAAATAATTGTTTAAATTTACAAAAATGGCAATCATAACAACAAATCAAGAAATGTTTTACAAGCTTAAACTAATCGCCCTTAAAGTTTCCATCACCGTTGAATCATTCTACCCAATTTCTTTGTAAATTTTGTCTTCGTCGTGATTTTTTTCTTTTTGTTGGCTTCGAAACCAATATGCTCTTCTTCAAGTGACAACAATCTACATAAGGAGTGTAAGAAAAAAAATTAGTATCAATTATACACACATACATGAACAATTAATCAAGAACAATTGAAAATATGAACTAATCAAGAACAAAAAAAATTAAGAAGACACACACACACATACACTAATAAACATGTACGAATATATATAAATTACACACATATACATGTAAATCAAATTCACACAAATAATAGAGGGAATAGATTTTTACCTGATTATATAAGGAGATGAATTGGTTCATATGAAAATGAAATTCAATAAAGTATATGGAGAGGTAGAGATGAAAATGAAAGTTAAAAGGGAGAGAAAATTTGGTGAAGTGGATGGAGAGATTGAGATGAAATTTGATGAAGTGGTTAATTTAAATGAAATTGGGTGATGTATTGACAATTTGAATTTGGGCAAAAAATTCAAAATTTTCAAATTCAAATTTTTTAGTTTGGACTCCATTTTTAAAATTTTTGTGAAATCAAGACTTATTTCCTACCATAATGTGGTAGGTTATGAGTTTTGGACGAAAATTTTGATTTTTCATTTGGGCGGTCTATTTGAAATTTCGGTTTTGGCGGCTAGTTTTGAATTTTTCATAAAAATATGACCTATTTCCTACCAATAGGTGGTGCAAGAATCGAACCTTTAACCTCCTATAAGGAAAGTGCAATGTCATACCACTACACCAAGATGTTTCTTGTGTAAAATATTATCTTAAATATATATAACCATAATCGGTAGTCTAAAAAATTAGAAAATGATTTTAATTAATAAATCAATGATTTTAATTATATATAACCATACGTGTCTCGATATCACTACAATTAAATCATGTAAGCAAACAATTAAATTCATAAAATTAAAATAATAATACTCATTAATTCTGTGATTCATGTTACATTAGATTCACTAATTTTCTATTTTTGTGATTCTTCAACCTATTTTTAACTAGTTTGTGAATTACATTAAAAATTTAAATAAATACAGAATAAAAGATAAAATTCGAATTAAAATACATAAAAATGCAAATATTAATACTCACTATTTTTCTGATGCATGTCACACTAGATTCACTAATCTTATTTTATTTTTGACTTTAACCCCTAAACTAATTTCCATTCCCGATTCTTGATTCAATTATTTTGAAATAGAATTTCGACGATCGAACCATACGGGAATCAAGATCAATCTTTTTAAATGTTATTCCAAATTTTTAAAAAAATTATAAAATTATATGATTAGGTAATTTAACGGTCAACTAGTAATTTGACTTTAATCCCGAAACTAGTTTTCCTTCCCAATTTTTGATTCGATTATTTTGAAATAGAATTTCGATGATCGAACCATACGGGAGTCAAGATCAATCTTTTTAAATGTTATTCCAAAATTTTAAAAAATAATTAATTAATTTGATTAGGTAATTTAACTGTCAACTAGTACTTTGACTTTAACCCCTAAACTAGTTTTCGAACCCGATTCTTGATTCGATTATTTTGAAATAGAATTTATTTGATCGAACCGTACGGGAGTCAAGACCAATCTTTTTAAATGTTTTTCCAAAATTTTAAAAAAATAATAAATTTATTTGATTAGGTAATTTAACGGTCAACTAGTAATTTGACTTTAACCCCTAAACTAGTTTTCGTTCCCGATTCTTGATTCGATTATTTTGAATTAGAATTTCGACAATTGAACCGTACGGAAGTCATCTAAAAATCAAATAAAAAAATTCTTTGATGTTACCCTAATCTAATACCTAAATTTCAACCTCTAAACATTAACCTTCTGTTTTTCAACTTTGCAAAGTGTTACTTTTTTATAAAACTTAATTTTGTCTACTTTTAAGCTGAGTAGATTGGTTATGATGTAAAAAGATATTTTAGAATATATTTATGATACTTAAGGTATTTTAAATATTTTTGATTATATAATTGAAAATATTTTTTCTTTATAAAATCATTCCAAATGAAGTTGATAAATATTTGCATACATAATAATTTTATGATTATATTGACATCTGTACAGTTGGATCATCAAAAAAAAACTTTTAAAAAATTGGTTTGATGTTACCCTAATCTAATCCCTAAATTTAAATTGAATTAAAATTTAATTTAAAATGGTATTTCCCACTAGTCAATTCCTACCAAACTTGATGAATACGGTAGGAATTACTGGGTTTTTACTTTTTAAGACAACTTATTTCCTACCACAAAGAGGTGGTAGGAAATGTTTCTATCTAAACAACGTCGTTTTGGTGACACGCTGACAATAACTACGTGGCAGATGCGGGCCTACCAGACTCATTTCCTACCAGCGTTGGTAGGAAAAGGGCAACCCATTTCCCACCAGTATACCGTGGTAGGAATTGCTTTGACAAAAAAGACATCATTTTACTATTTAAAAAAACACTGACAAAGCCAACGTGGCTTGTGGGACCCAATAGACTCATTTCCTACCAGAGTTGGTAGGAAATGGGGTGAACAAAACCGACCATTTCTTTGTGGTAGGAAATATTCTGGCAAAAATGACGTCGTTTCTTTGTTGACGTGGACAAGTGGGTCCTTCTTCATCCATTTCCTACCAGCTGTGGTAGGAAATGGCAACCTATTTCCTACCAGCATCGTTTGTGGTAGGAAATGGTCCTTTGACCTGCAATTAGTAGGAAATGGCTGGTAGGAAAAGAGTTGGTAGGAAAAATTCTGGTAGGATTTGCTCGTTTTTCTTGTAGTGTTATTTAAATCGAATTAAAACTTATTTGGAATTTAACAAAAATTTGGCATGATCTATTCGTAATTACAACTAGCTAAAACCGAACCAAAAAAACAATTGCAAATCGATTCAAGAACACAGTAACATTGACGATTCAGTAACTCAGTAACGATAAACAACGTATTTAAAATAAGAAAAAGGGGGAAAGGGTTAACGATTTGAAAGAAGAAGAAGGGGTCGTGTGATTGAGGGAGGAGAAAGGGATATGGGGAGGCAGGGAATTATCTAAAGACTCGGTTTGAACTCAAAATAATGACAACTCAAACGATAAGAAATGGCAGCGACTTAGCTACCCACTAACAAACTCGTTAGAACAACGAACTGAACTCAATAACGCACAGAAACAGACTGAGTAGACTCGAACCAGCAAAATACAACCGTAACTTCATCTAGACAAACTCGATTGAACTCAGTAAACTAAACTTGACTCAGCGAAAACCATACAAAGAAAAAAAAACAGAGAACAAAACCAGAACAAACAAAAAAAGGGGAGGGTGATGGGTTGTAGGAAAAAAAACGATAGAAAAGAAAAGAGAGATGGGCGCTTCCTTCGAATTAAATGAAAACAGGGAATTAAATGGGTTTTGTAAAAGAATAGGGGAGAGGTTGTACGATTCGAAGAAAAGAAAAACAAAGAAGTAAAAGGGTGTGTGCTGGGTTCAAAACAAGAAAGGGGAAATTAAAATAATATTTTTTTGTGTTTTTTTAAATTAAATACGAAAATAAAATTTGACTACGAAATTAAAGTTACAATAAACGATGATTTAAAATAACCAAACCCACAATAAAATTGAAATTAAATGGGCTAAATTATGAATTAAAAACTAAAATTAAAACTATGAGCAAGAAAATAAAAATCGTTATTTTCAACCCATAGTGGTTAGCTTTTCCCTACTTTGTCCACTAAACGGATTTACGAAAATAACGAAAGCTATGCAACAAAAACGAAAGAACAAGATGAGAAATTAAAGGAAATGAAATTGCATTAAAATTGAAAAGGGCGTTTACAAAATTTGAAACTAAAGAAAATACAAGAAATTAAAACTACCCTAAAATCTAAGTTGATAAATACAAGGGGGTATTTATAGGATAAGAATTAGGGTTTAGGGGTGTGTTGGGTTAATCTCCACCATACACCTTTTAATGTGGTGGAGAAATCCTAGCCATCCAAATGTTTCCTTCCTCCTTAAGCTTTGTGGAGTGGATCTTGGTCATACACTTATTTAGTGTGTTGGGATGATCTCCACCTTCCAAGTGTCTTAAAAGATTCCCTTTCCTCCAAGCTCCTAATTCTTTTTCCTTTCTTCATTTAAGTCCTTTTCTTCCTCTTTTTCCCTTCCTTGCTCTTTACTTCTTTATTTTGCCATTTCTTTATTTATTCACGAATTTCCTGAAATGCAACAAAATAAATTATTAAAATACGAGTTCAAGCAATAAATAGGTAAAAAAAATATGCAAAAATATGCACTTATCAAATGCCCCCATACCTATCTTTTGCTCGTCCTCGAGTAAAACAAAAATAAAAAGAAACTTTAGATAAAAAGTCCTATACTCCTTTTCGTAGGATTGACGGTTGCATTTGGCATATGCAACAAGCCCTTTAAACCCCTAGGCAGCCCTAGTGGACGAGTGAGGTCTCGTGAAAGATTACATGGCAATGTAACACCACACATACATGTCCTCTCATGATACATCAACTTAAGAATCAAAATAAATTTGCAAAGTCTTGGTGTGGAAAGTACAAGGATTCACATAGTCTACTTAAATAAGCATGCAAGAATAATTACAAGTCATGTCAAGTGCAAAAATTATTGGAAACCATGCTAAGTCTACAAGATCACACCTTAGAGTCAAAACTTGAGATCTCATATGTAAAAGAAACAAGAAATACCTCACATTTCACTCACAAAAGAACATTCACTCAAGAACAAGGGTAAGTGTATCACTCAATTCCAACAAAATCAAAAGCATGCTTGACATTTGGTATCATTCTAACTTAAACACAACATACATCAATGATGACAATCAAAAGGTCTTTATTTTGGTTGTAATGGGGCTAGGGACAGGGTATGTCAAGTAAGGTCAAAACACGGTGAAGTGTCAAAAGCTAGTAGTCACCATGGAAATCATGCACAACACCAAACTTCCTCCCCACACAATTATTTTCTACTTTCAACAAAAAGACTTGACTAGTCGAATGAAGGAGAATTACAAAAACATAAGTATGCTCTCATATATATATATAAATATTTTTTTTAATTCTTTATTCTTTTTTTTTTCTTATGAGAGCTATCATAATCCTCCTTTAGATTTAACTTGAAAATCGACTTACAAGATAACCAACAAAACATATATTTCCTCAAAATTTATGAACAAAAGTAAACCCATTTCACACACCTTATTACTCCCTCAAGTTCCTACTAGCCTTTGACAAATTGGGATTAAATATACGTAAGGTTGTACAAGAAAAAAAGTCTTAGGCGACTAATGTGGTGTGTCACCGAAAGAATTTGATTATGCTCAAAGGGGTAACTAATTGATCACAAAAGAATGGTGTGAATATTTTGGAAATATGGGTCATTCCTAAATGCCTTTATCATCTTATCATCAATCAATGTCATGTGTTTCAAGAAAGAACTCAAACAAGTACTAGCAATGCATATGACAACTGGACACTTAAGCAAACGAATATAAATGCAAAAGATGTGCATATAGGCACAAAACTCACTTGGTGTGGTAGAACATAATCAATCTCAAGTAAAGGTATCCTCAATGCACCTACTTGTACTCAAAGCATGAAAACCAAATCATCTTATACCTAATCATGACTTCTAATTTCTTGCACAAATCAAATAAGTCTACTAGTTTCACCTTGCTAGTGTAAGTGTGTGGACAAGAACTTAGCAAATCACTTCTCAATCAAAAGCTAAAGGAACACAAGATTATCATAGCATGTAAGGGTGCATCAAACAACTACCAATCAATTAACAAGACTAGAATAAGATTAGAACTCTACTATTTACAATTCTACAACTCTTTTTGTGATTTTTTTGATTTTTTTTTATTTTTTTGTGATTTTCTAGAAATAAAAAGGCGAAAAGAAAGAAATACGGGTTACCGAAGCATGCTTCCAAAAATTCTGATTCGTTCCAAGCTCCGTGAGAAGATTCCCGTAATTCCAAATTTCATAAAAAAACGAAACAAAAGATAAGGCAAGTAAAAACTAATCCGAAAAATTAAAAATCAAGGCACGAAAAATAATTAATCCCCGGCAACGGCGCCAAAAACTTGTTGTGCTAAAATAAATGACAGTTTAAAAATCGCAAGCGCACGATTCAATCGTTGAAATATTTTAAATATCGATCCTCGTAGACTAACATTCTCGCATTTCCTTAATTTTCAATTTAATCGAATTAGGACAAATTAATTTGGAGTAATTTGGATTTTATACTAATTAATTACTAAATGAAAATCTATTTAATTAATTAAAACTTAATTATTCTAAAACTTAATTATTCTAGAATTATTCTACAAATTAAAAAAAATCTAAATTCGAATTAAATCTAAATTCTAAATTATTCTAAATATTCTTAAATTACTATAAAATTTGATTTTATCCTAAAACTTATTTAAATCGAATTAAAACTTATTTGGAAAATTTATTAAAAATTTGGTATGATTTATTCGTAATTACAACTAGCCAAAACCGAACCAAAACAACAATTGCAAATCTATTCAAGAACCCAGTAACATTGACGATTCAGCAACTCAGTAACCACAAACAACGTATTTAAAACAAGAAAAAGGGGGAAAGGGTTAACGATTTGAAAGAAGAAGAATGGATCGTGTGATTGAGAGAGGAGAAAGGGATATGGGGAGGTAGGGAATTATCTAAAGACTTGGTTCGAACTCAAAATAATGACAACTCAAACGATAAGAAATGGCAGCGACTCAGCTACCTACTAATAAACTCGATTAGAACAACGAACTGAACAAAATAACGCACACAAACAGACTGAGTAGACTCGAACCAGCAAAATACAACCGTAACTTCATCTAGACAAACTCGATTGAACTCAGTAAACTAAACTTGACTCAGCGAAAACCAAGCAAAGAAAAAAAAATATAGAACAAAACCAGAATAAATAAAAAACGGGGAGGGTGATGGGTTGTAGGGAAAAAAATGATAGAAAAGAAAAGGGAGATGAGTGCTTGCTTCGAATTAAATGAAAACAGGGAACTAAATGGGTTTTGTAAAAGAACGGGGGAAATGGTTGTACGATTCGAAGAAAAGAAAAACAAAGAAGTAAATGGGTGTATGCTGGGTTCAAAGTAAGACAGGGGAAATATAGTGCTTCGAATTAAAATAAAGAAAGACACATAAAGTAGTTACTGAAAATTAGTAACTAATATTTTTTTGTGTTTTTTTTAAGTTAAATACGAAAATAAAATTTAACTACGAAATTAAAGTTACACTAAAACGATGATTTAAAATAACCAAACCCACAATAAAATTGAAATTAAAGGGGCTCAATTAAGAATTAAAAATTAAAATTAAAACTACGAGCAAGAAAATAAAAATCGTTATTTTGAACCCATAGTGGTTACCTTTTCGCTACTTTGTCCACTAAACGGATTTACGAAAATAACGAAAGCTATGCAACAAAAACGAAAGAACAAGACGAGAAATTAAAGGAAATGAAATTGCATTAAAATTAAAAAGAGTATTTACAAGATTTGAAACTAAAAAAAATACAAGAAATTAAAACTACCCTAAAATCTAAGTTGATAAATACAAGGGGGTATTTATAGGATAAGAATTAGGGTTTAAGGGTGTGTTGGGTTAATCTCCAACGTACACCTTTTAATGTGGTGGAGAAATCCTAGCCATCCAAATGTTTCCTTCCTCCTTAAGCTTTGTAGAGTGGATCTTGTCCATACACTTATTTATTGTGTTGGGATGATCTCCACCTTCCATGTGTCTTAAAAGATTCCTTTTCCTCCAAGCTCCTAATTCTTTTTCCATTCTTCATTTAAGTCCTTTTTCTTCCTCTTTTTCCCTTCCTTGCACTTTATTTATTTATTTTGTCATTTCTTTATTTATTCACGAATTTCCTGAAATGCAACAAAATAAATTATTAAAATACGAGTTCAAGCAATAAATAGGTAAAAAAAATATGCAAAAATATGCATTATCAAATGCCATCATACCTATCTTTTGCTCGTCCTCGAGTAAAACAAAAACAAAAAGAAAATCTAGATAATAAGTCCTATACTCCTTTTCGTAGGTGTGACGGTTGCATTTGGCATATGCAACAAGCCCTTTAAACCCCTAGGCAGCCCTAGTGGACGAGTGAGGTATCGTGAGGGCCTATAGTGAATGTACCCACAAAATCCATCTAGTTCGTATAAAAGATTACATGGCAATGCAACACCACACATACATGTCCTCTCATGATACATCAACTTAAGAATCAAAATGAATTTGCAAAGTCTTGGTGTGGAAAGTGCAAGGATTCACATAGTCTACTTAAATAAGCATGCAAGAATAATTACAAGTTTATGTCAAGTGCAAAGATTATTGGAAACCATGCTAAAGCTACAAGAGCACACCTTAGAGTCAAAACTTGAGATCTCATATGCAAAAGAAACAAGCAATACCTCACATTTCAATCACAAAAGAACATTCACCCAAGAACAAGGGTAAGTGTATCACTCAATTCCAACAAAATCAAAAGCATGCTTGACATTTGGTATCATTCTAACTTAAACACAACATACATCAATGATGATAATCAAAAGGTCTTTATTTGGGTTGTAATGGGGCTAGGGACAGGGTATGTCAAGTAAGGCCAAAACAAGGTGAAGTGTCAAAAGCTAGTAGTCACCATGGAAATAATGCCCAAAACCAAACTTCCTCCACACACAATTATTTTCTACTTTCAACAAAAAGACTTGACTAGTCAAATGAAGGAGAATTACAAAAACATAAGTATGCTCTCATATATATATATATATATATATATATATATAAATATTTTTTTTATTCTTTATTCTTTTTTTTCTTATGAGAGCTATCATAATCCTTCTTTAGATTTAACTTGAAAATTGACTAACAAGGTAACCAACAAAACATATATTTCCACAAAAGTTATGAACAAAAGTAAACCCATTTCATACACCTTATCACTCCCTCAAGTTCCTACTAGCCTTTGACAAACTGGGATCAAGTATACGTAAGGCTGTACAGGAAAAAGGTCTTAGGCGAATAATGTGGTGTGTCACCGAAAGAATTTGATTAAGCTCAAAGGGGTAACTAATTGATCACAAAAGAATGGTGTGGATATTTTGGAAATATGGGTTATTCCTAAATGCGTCTATCATCTTATCAACAATCAATGTCATGTGTTTCAAGAAAGAACTCAAACAAGTGCTAGCAATGCAAATGACAAGTGGACACTCAAGCAAACGAATATAAATGCAAAAGATGTGCATATAGGCTCAAAACTCACTTGGTGTGGTAGAACATAATCAATCTCAAGTAAAGGCATCCTCAATGCACCTACTTATACTCAAAGCATGAAAACCAAATCATCTTACACCTAATCATGACCTTATAATTTCTTGCACAAATCAAATAAGTGTTAAGAAACATGTATCATTGTTAAGAAACATGTATCATTGTCCCTGCAGTTCTGTTCACAGTGAGATGGTTACAAACATATTGAACATAAAGGCATGTCATATGGGGCACTTACAAGAACCTTTAGAAGGAGGGCATCTTGGAGCACCATTTGAGGAGACAATCTTACGGGCCTGCTGTCATCAAACATCAGTTTCAAAAATGTAAGACCATGAAAGTATAGATTTAAATAAAAACTGCAACAGATATTCGACAAAGGACTAACATTTGGCAAAGATGCTAGGGTACAACAATGATATATCTCCAACAACTCAACAAGTAACAGGAGATGAGATAACAGTAATGGTGTAAAGACTAAAAACACTGAAACACTTGACCAACTCGAAACACTACTTCATGAACACGAGCACTCAGCAATGTATGATGTACAGACTCTACTTTTGAAGCAAGACAAATCAGAGTGTAAACTATCAAGCTATTGAGCTAAATTGCATGATCATTCATATAAGGCATCATACTATACCAATAACAATATACCACTATGAAAAATTAGCTGGATTATACCATGATTAATATATATTAGCTGGATTAAATTGCATTCTGCAGAACCTGCACATTGTTATCACTTCCAGAATCCAAAAATCAGTGTGCACAGCTACAGTAGCCACAGTTGCAAGCTTCTATTATATTTGAAATTTTATTGTATATACAGTGTGCGATATATCCAGATACCAAGTCATCTAGTTTCACCAGAAATTGTATTTCAAATGAAAAACTTGAAGTGAGCCCAACACATATATAATACTGTCTCATTGTCACGCTGATCATAACATCGAAATCATTGTGAATTCACACTTTGATATCGGGGTTTCAATGAAGTCCCAATTCTCTTCCATCATTATTATGGCATCTACATAGAGAGTAAAATTCTCTTGCCTTGTACCCGTTACTTTTTTTATCTCACCTTGGAAGCATTTTTTGAAACTTTATCTTATAGTTGTAATTTCAAACAATGATGATTGTAAACTATCGAGTCTTAACCATAACATCACTGAAGAATACGAACCTGCATAAGGGCATTTTCAGAGAAGTAAGTAGTTTTGGCAAGAACAGGTAGCAACAACAGAGCTAAAACCCCTGCTACACAGCACACAATACTGAAACACCAAAAAAACAATAATTTGTTACTCAACAGGCCAAATCTGAGAAATGGGTAAAGATACTGCTACCTATAAGAAGATTACACATTCTTTGGGATTATTAATAAAAAACCTGGAAAGTTAATATGGACGGGAGAAAGTAATATCATGTTCAACGCACAAAAACAACCTTAACTAAAACTAAAATTCCTAACAGCTTTTGCTTAATAATAAGAATATAAGATGAAGTAACTTGTACAGTTTACATATGAAAGATATCAATATGCAGCTGACTTCACACAGGACACAACAATATCATGTATACTTAATTCTTTCTGAAATAAAATCTATTTAAATAGTTTGCACATTCGAGTAACTCCCATTTCTACAATTCAAGCATATACCAAACGAAAAAACTAAGCTAACATAACATAAATCCGTAAACAAGCAAACACAGAACATGTAAAGAGTGTGAAGAACACATACTAAATTGAACCTCCCGAAGAACCGGAACAACTAATTCACTAGGAAACTGCTGAACCTTTTCAATCGCCTTCTGTTCCGACACCAAAGCCTCCTCATACATCAAATTACCCTTCCCAGTAACTTTACAAGTCCAAACTCTCTTCTGATAAAAATAATCCGATCTGTATACTAACTACAAACTAGAAAATAAGTTTTGAGCAAAAACTAGAAAATCACTTACAAATCGAGAAACTTGCAGAGTATATTTCAATTGAGACCAAGAAAAGCTAGGGCTTAGCTAGTTTAGCCCGATTAGTAACTGATTGAGAAGGGGTTTTGTAATATCTAGGGGTTTTTGATTAATAAAAGATAGAGAAATAGGAAAGAGAGTAAGATGGGGTTTGGGATTTTGTGAGAAAGATGAGATGTAGGTGGGAGAGAGAGATGGGATAGATGAGAGGTGGGAGACAACACAGTCTAAGAAATGAATTGGGGAAACCGGCAATTTAGGGTTAAAAGGAAACCGGGTACTTTAGAATTTCATAATTTAATTTTTCACTTTAAAACAAATTACTTAGTTTTTGTAAATTGAAAAAAATATATATATATATATATATATATATAAGAAAAAAATTCGATATTATCTTTAAAACGTAGAGATTTAAATTAGCTGTCTACCCATATTTTTAAAATTATTTTAGAATCAAAAATGAATTAAATATGAATTTTACAAGTTTTGATCTTTTAAATGGAATATAATTCATAAAATCATTTTAAAATCTTTAAATATAGAAAATAATTCTCCCAATAATTTTAAAAACTTAGTAAATATATAAAGCTAATTTTACAAAAGATTTCATGATTTTTAATAACTCCAATGATTTTATAAAATTTCCAAAACTTTTTAAACACCCGCTCTTATTTGATGTGTCTGAAAAAGGGATTAAACTAATTTGGTGTGTATGAATTTATATTCAAAAATTGGCATTTTTCCTATTTTTGTTTGATTTTTTATTTATTTTACAAACTAGTTAAAAATGGGAAAAAAAAGAAAAAAAATGGAAAATCAGTGAAAATAAGGTAACATTCATCACACACAAATAGTGAGTATGACTACTTTAGTGTGTATGAATTTATTTTCAAAAATTGGCATTTTTTCTATTTTTATTTCATTTTTTGACTTATTGTACAAATTAGTTAAAAATGGGGAAAAAATAAAACAAAATGGAAAATTATTGAAAATAAGGTAACATTCATCACACAAATAGTGAGTATGACTACTTTGGTGTGTATGAATTTATTTTCAAAAATTGTCATTTTTCATATTTTTATTTAAATTTTTTATTTTACAACTAGTTAAAAATGGGGAAAAAAAATAAAAAAATGAATTTTTTTTTAAAATATGGTAACATTCATCACACAAATAGTGAGTATGACTACTTTGGTGTGTATGAATTTAGTTTCAAAAATTGGCATTTTTCCTATTTTTGTTTAATTTTTTGGCTTTTATTCTTATATTTATATATTTTTTAAAGTTATACCTATAGCGTCGCCCTTTTAAGGGGCGACACTATAAGTTATATCTATAGCGTCGCCCCTTAAAAGGGATGCTATAGGTATACTTATAGCGTTAGCCCTTTAAGGGGCGACGCTATAGGTCGCCCTTTTAAGGGGGACGCTATAGGTATACCTATAGCGTCGCCCTTTTAATGGGTGGTGCTATAGGCGACACCTATAGCGTCGGTTGATGCAAACAACCGACGCCAAAGCTTCTGGCAGAAGTCATTAAGCGTCAGTTAATGAAAACAACCGACGCAATAGGTCATTAACCGACGCTATAGGTCAATAACCAACGCTAAAAGTGGCGACGTTATAGGTTCAGTCTGCACTAGTGTTCTTCCTCATCTCTGGATCCAAAGACCTTGAAGTAGCCTATGTTTGGCTTCTTGTTCCTCAGCAATTCATACGGAGTTTTGTTGAGAATAGGTCTTATCAGTACTTTGTTAAGAACATAGCTAGCTGTGTTGACTGCTTCTGCCCAGAAACTCCTTGGAAGCTTGCTCTCTTGCAACAATGTCCTAGCTATTTCCTGTAAAGACCTGTTCTTTTTTTCCAAAACTCCGTTTTGCTATGGGGTTCTAGGAGCAGAGAATTCATGAGTAATGCCTCTATCTTCACAATATGAGATAAAGTCCTTTTGGAATTCACCACCTCGATCACTCCTTATACCTACAAGTCTTGTCTTAAGCTTGTTCTCAAGCAACTTAATTAGCTTTTCAAATTCACTGAAAGCACAATCTTTAGTACAAAGAAACAATACCCATGTATATCTAGAATAATCATCTACGATAACAAATGCATATTATTTACCTCCAATGCTCTTATATGCTTCCGGACCAAATAAATCTAAATGAAGAAGCTATAAAGGTTTAGAAGTTGATACCACATTCTTTGACTTATGTGGAGTCCTGATTGCCTAATTGACAAGCCGAACAGGTTTCCTTCTTGACATACTTCAATTTTGGCAATCCTATAACTAGCTTCTTTGCAGACAGCTTACTGAGTAAATCCATATAAGCATGTTCAAGCCTTCTATGCCAAATATCTGGATTTGTATCAACTGCAGCTAAACAATAAGATGAATCCTGCATCTCAAAGTCCAAAATATAGATATTTCCTTCCCGTCTAGCAACTAGGGGGACTTTGTTAGTGCCAACAATAATAGCACTTCTCTTTATCAAAATTAACCGTATGTCCATCATCATATAACTGACTAATACTAAGCAAATTATATTTAAGACCTTGAACATATTGTACTTTATCAATAGAAATGTTACTATTACCAACTGTTCCTTTGCCAAGAATTTGAAGAGTTTTGCTATCACCAATTGTGACACTTCCACCCTTTTTCTTCTTGAGATTAAGGAACTATGACTTATCACCACAAATATGTCTTGTGCATCCACTATCCAAAATCCATTGATTTGATTTCACCTTGATAACAAGACATACCTACAAAACAAATGAAAAACAACTCAATGTTTTGGTACCCATATTTGTTTGGGTCCAGCATGGTTAGTTGACAGAACATCTAGAACATTTAAATCAGACTTCTTGATCCACATTTGGACCACTTTAGGAGCTTGATTTCTGTTTCTTGTAGTTCTGTCAACTTGTTGCCTCTGATTTGTCTGTCTATTCCAGCTTGCTGGCTGAGCATTCTGTATTGGGCAGTAGTTTTCCTAATGACCTTTCTTTCCACATTTGTAACAAACTCTCCATGGCATGGTATAGTCATAAGGAATACCATGTTTTTCATCATACTTTAAACCAGATGTTGAAGCCATTCCAACTCCTTCTCTTTCTAATGGAACCTTTGTATACTTCATCATTGATTTAAGTGTATCTTCTCATTGAACAAACTTTCCCATTCCTTTCTGAAGATTCTTGATCTCAGCTTCAAACTCTTTGATCCTTTCAGCATGTTGAGACACTTCCAATGAACATGAATCCTTGGGATTGAAAGCCTCCAAGCATGCATTTTGAGCATCAATCTCTGTCTTCAGCTCACTGAGTTCCTTCATTAGAGCATCATTTCTCTTGAGAAGCACTTTATTAATTCCTTCAAACTGAGATACTTTTGCCTTAAGATCAACAATAATTTGAGCATGATTACTAGCAGGTGTCTTCTCAGCCATTAAATCCGCAATGATTTTTCTAAGTTGAGCATTCTTCTTCTCAAGTTCATTATTCTCATTTTTTAACTCCATGAACTCCATAATATAAATATATTACTCTGATCCTGCATGGTTAGTTTATCTAGTACAGAAGTATGAGAAGGTATATCAGAACTAAAGAATTTACCTCACTATTATTGTCATCTGAATCTTAGATATCGTTTTCCACAAGGTCATCTTGGTTAATTCCTTGAGCATCATTCTCATCATCAAGACCAACAAGAGCTAGATTCACCATCTCATCACATGATGCATCATCAGAAGCTGAATCCTCATCATCATTCTATGTCAAAAGTGCCTTAGCTTTCTTTCTGTCCTTTGAGGTAGCTTGTTGCTTTTACTTATTTTTCAGCTTGTAGCAGTCCCTTTTGTAATGTCCTTTCTTGCCACATTCAAAACATGCTTCCTCTTTGACATCTTTCTTTATTCCAGAAGCTCTGTTTTTCTCTTTCTTTAGCTTGTTTCTCTTATCCAACATCTTCTTGATTTTTCTAGACAAAAGTGCCAATTCTTCATCAGAATCAGATTCTACCTCAGAGTCCAGCTTGCTGCTACTAGAGTGTAAAGCCAGATTCTTCATCTTTTCAACAGGAGGCTTACTATGTATGATCATCAAAATCATGAGAGTTTCAATAACTTTCTGTTTAATATTGTAATGTTATATATAAACATTTTAACTATAATATATTTACATAAGTATTTTAATTTTATTTTAATTTATTTGTTTATTTATTTTTTCCTAAAACATTATGCATGTTACAACTTAATTTTATTAACTTTTAATAATAATTGAAAT
Organism: Saposhnikovia divaricata; assembly: GCA_036435485.1. Classification (NCBI taxonomy): domain Eukaryota; kingdom Viridiplantae; phylum Streptophyta; class Magnoliopsida; order Apiales; family Apiaceae; genus Saposhnikovia; species Saposhnikovia divaricata. Next base: position 182,198,810 of record CM071595.1, read on the forward strand.
TACTAATATACAAAAATAAACCTTTTTGGTGAGGAATTGTAAAAACTTTGTTACAATGTATATTCTACAATTTTGAAATTTTAGATTTTCATATTTCACATCATTAAATATATATTATATTTAAAATAAATCTACTACTCTTTATCTTTTATTAAAAAAATCAAAAATTTTAATCAAAAAAATATTTTTAAATTAACTATGCTATAATTTTCCTTTATTTATTTTACATTTGAGAGATTTTAGCTAAGAGGACTCCTTTACAACAATTATATATTAATGTTAGGGTTTCTTGTGATTTGAGAGATTTTAGCTAAGAGGACTCCTTTACTACAATTTTATATTAATGTTGATCGAGAACTTGAAAGGTACTTGTGCCGTAAGAAGTGCTTGTTTGTGTAGTAATTATCGAGAAGTACTACTGTTTTTTAAATTGATGATATAGCCTACTTTTTCTCCTATAGCTTCGCCCAACACTTGATGTGTGTCACATGTTAATCATGCCTTTCAAATTCAACCTTTTTCGCAACATACTTGGAGATCCATAAACAACAAAAGACATATATCATAGATATAGATATTATGTTTTTATCATAAACCAGGTACACTATTCAAACATATAGTAAGACCTTTTTTAAAACTCAACTGTAGCTAATATATGAAATGTCACCCTCGATAGGTAAAGTTTGTAAGAGTTAAATAGGGCATTATGTGGCATTGTTAAACATTGTCTGTAATCTCAACACAACAAAATCTAATTAAATCTAACCTGGGTTTCCAAAACGGAAGTCATGCACAGTAGATATAGAGGAACATTATATCATAAGTTGGGTAGCTAAGAACCCATCGATCAGATTGACAGTCAAATGTAGGGTCTCCAGCATCAACTCAAACTTGTAATAGACCTGGTTATTCCATTGAAGTATTAGTAATGTGCTTAACATTATGAAGTTCAACTTTTAACATTGGCCTCAATTAGCCAATCAATGAGAATCCCTCTTATTTTTTCCTTGATTAGAACTGGTGTTTGAAGGTTCAAGATTGTTTAATGGTATTAAGTGTTTAATTAGGGCGGAAATTTGTGTTAATTAGCAGTATTTTTGTATTAATTTTGTGTTGATATTCTGTTAAATTTGTAGAAATTTTGTGTCAATTAAAAGGAATTTTGTTGTGTTAATTTTGTGCTAGTTTATATAAGTTTAGTTATCTGCTATCTGCTCTTATCTCTCAATCTCCTCTTTCACTTTACCTCTTAAGTTTTCATTCAGAATCTCAATAATGTGTCATCTTATTCCAGTACTTTCACATTCTTAATCAAGTCAACCTAAATATGTTTTAGCACAGAACAACATGTATGTATTTTTGTTCCAAACGAGTATAGCAACAAGGTCTTTATTCTGTCATTTTTATTAGTAAAGGTTCTCTTTCACTTTGCTCTACCTAGAACAAGTTAAATATCATTTGGCTGTCTAGAATGTCACTGGTCGTGGTCATGAAATTCATTTGGCAATTCCAAGTCACTAAATAATAAAGTTCATTGACATGTTGTAATGTTCCATTGCATTTTTCAGGTGAGAGACAACCTTTCCTAGAAGCAGATGAGTTGGACTCAGGAAACAAAAAGAATGAAAAGGAACTTAGTATTTGGTAAATTTGCTACTTGTTAAATTACGAAGTTTTAAGACAAAGATATTCGATTATGTTTTAGTATGTTGTAATCTTCTTCCTTAGTGCTTTTTAAAGATTATCTTAAACCTTATTGAATATACATATTGCGTTTTTCTATATCTATTTATTTATGTACTCATACTCGATGCTGGAGCACTTACCTCTTTAGTAAACCTTTTACAAGATATATGTGTGCTCAGATTCCTGAAGCCTGAAGCACGCATAAAGGCTATGAGATAAGGGTGCTATGAGGAGAGCAGCTACTGCAGTACCCTAAAGAATGTACTTGCAAATGCAACTAGAATTGTTGAAGCAATGAATCTTGGTATTAATTATGTGGTTGCTCATAGCACAAGGCTATTGACACGCTGGTTGACAACCAAGGTATCTGAATTATCTTATACACACCCTATAAGAGATAATGCATGAAATAATCACTAGCACCTAAGTATACAAAGCAAACAAAAAGTGGACAGAGTTGTGACTATCGTATCATTATTTCATCCAAATTGTAGGCTATTAGAGATGCTCAAAGATACACTTGATGCTTTGAGTCCTTTCTCGATCTCAGATGGAGGGGGATCTCTGCATGATAATGGTCCGAACCTACTATAGTTGAATCATAAATTCATCTGAACTATAATAGCTTCACTAATTATTAACTTTACCATATTACATTTTATGTAATGTGATTGTTGTATGATATATAATGGAGGCTACTCTAACTTGGCAACTAAAGTTTTTAGGTTTACGAGTCAAGGTAGAAAAATGTGTATGGTGGTGCAGGGAAAGATTGGCTACACTAAAGACCCAATCTATTACTGTATCAGAGTTTACAGGGTAAGTAATAATCTCTTATTATTTGGTTTTAGGTTTCATTAGTAGCAAATATGTAACAATTCAATCTAAATTTGTTTTCCTAGGATTTGCATATTTCTGAGATCCTAATCTCAAAACAAAAAGGGGATATGGCGAAATTGGTAGACGACTTTAATTGATAATTTAGAATGCAACATCTCAAAGGCTATTTAGTTTTTATCTTAAATATTGTTGAAGATCGAGGTAATTGGATGCTTCATTTTTGAAGAATTGAAAAAAAGTTCAGGACTTTAAATGTTCTGAAAAGTCATTTTAATTAGAGAACACCTATTGAACACTCAGATTCTGATCAATGATCCACAATAAAATTAAAAACTGACATGACTGCTTTAACTACTATTTATATTAGTTTCCAAATTACAAACTTAAACATATTTAATTAAGTACGCAATAGTCACATATACCATTAACAAGCAAAACTCTATTAAAATCAATTTTATATTTCAAATGGCATTGATCATACACCGTTGAATTTAAAAACACAATTTAAGCTAGTGGCTTGTGCCTCGCACGGATTTTTATACTAGTATATGAAAATGTTTGAACATAATTTTTCAAGAATTCACTTTGTAATTAAAAAATAATTTCGCAAAATATAATAAAATAATTAATATAATTAATGGGAAAGTGAACTTGTGCTTCAATGGTGATTAGACCTGGCAATTGTGTCGTGTCGTGTACTTTTGTTTCGTGTATTTTCGTGTTTCGTGTACTTGAATGTGAAACCCGTATCCACCCGAAATGAATTCGTAAACTTGAACGTGAAACTCGTATCTGCCCGAAATGAATTCGTGTACTTTCGTGTCGTGTTTTGTGTATATATTATATAGAATTAAAAATAAAATTTAGTTAAAATTTATTAGTAAATATTATATTCATATGAAATATACATAAAATATTTTACATTTTCATATATAAATCTAAATACAACTCTATATAAACTTGTAAATATGTATATTTTTGTGTAAAATATATAACTTATAAAAATAATATTAATATATACATAAAATCTATAACTAATAAATTATAGACATTTTTATTTCATGTACTGTACTTTCGTGTACCCGAAATGAAACCCGTATATCAATACTAATTAAATATTTTGTGTAATTTCGTATTCGTGTACCAAAAATCAAAACCCAAAACCATATTTTTTGTGTCGTTTCATGTCGTGTTCACGTGTCAAATGTCAAATTGACAAAAATAATGGTGATGATCAACTAAACCCTAATAAATTCATCTTGATATGCAACATTATTTATCTCTGGTTAACCAAAAGTTCCGTTTGATTAAGTTTCTTTTTATAATTAAAATTTTTCATTAATAAGATTGGCACGATTGAGAACAATCAAGTAACCCAATCAATTTCGTCAAAAAAAAAAAAAAAATAATAACCCAATCATTTCTTTACAAGCCACCAGAAAGGACCAAAGGCTTTATTTTTTTTGATTAAAGCGGTTGTAATTTGATCGAACGAAATTGAAACGATATAATAAATAAAGTTTGTCTTGTATTTTCTCAAAAAAAAAAAAAATAAAGTTTGTCTTGTAATCTGATTATTAAGGTTCATGTCAGGTAGGGATGCACAAAAAGTCTTTCGGGTCGGGTTTCATAGGGACCTTCAAAAGCTCGGGCTTTTTAAGAAACAAGTCGGGTCGGGTTTTTTCAAAAATCGGGCAGGGCCGGGCCGGGCTTTCTCTAAAATATGAGGTCCATTTTAGGTTCTCGGACCGGGCCGGATTGGGCCGGACTGGGCTTTTTTCGGGCTTTTTGTTCAAATGTATATATAAGTAATTTTTGTCTTTTTTTGCAAAACCAATATATTAATAAACAAAAAAATAAAATTTACAAAAGAAACAACCTCTAAAGATATCTACACCCTTGAACTTTTAGAATTCATAATACATAAGAAGAGACACCAAAAACCTAATACTAAAAAACCGCTACCATAATACTTGTTTTATCATAAAACATCAATGCAACTCAAGAATTTTTTACTCATAATCTGCATTACGACTTAAGCGGACCGTAAGGCATATAAATCAACTCATATATGACCACTTTGAGAAGCATCCTTAACACTCAATAGGTTTTCTTGAAAGAAAGATTTGTCCTGCATATTGTTAATTCTTCCTAGCCTCATTATCCTTCACATCACCTCTATTGCTACGTTTAATATTCTTGAAATTTATTAAAAATATTAAATATTTTTAGATTTTATCTATAAAAAATCGGAATTTTATCGAAATTTCTTAAAAAGCCCGAACTTTTATCCGGATCGAACCGGGCTTTTGTTTGGGCTTTTTAAAAGCCCGGACTTTATTCGGACTTTTTAAAAACCCGGACTTTTAGTCGGGCTTTTCGAACCGAATCGAACTTTTTTCGGACTGAATTTTTCGAGCTATTTTACAGATCGGATCGGATCGGATCGAATATCGAATTTCACACTTTTTGAACATCTGTACATGCAGCTAATATTAAATAAAATATTCATAAGGTTTGTGTGTGGTAAAACACTTGTGAACAATGCATCCATGCCAAAGATATTAGGAACTAGGAAGTATTATTAAACTTTTTGACATGATGCGTTTCCGTGTTTGTTATTTGTATGCACAAAATTTCATTTGAAAGTACGTATAAATGTTATCAAATCAAATAATTGATGCAATTATAATGTTTTTGTTCACAGCTAGAGCTGTAATTCGAGCCGGGCGAGCTCGCGAGCCGCCCGGCTCGAATTCGTTTGACTGGACTCGACTCGGCTCGTTTAGTTAAACGAGTCGAATTCGGATAGCGGTTCCGACTCGTTTTATTAAAAGAACGGCTCGATTCGATTCGTGAAATTAAACGAGCCGAGTTTGGGTAGAGTTTTAAACTCGATTAAGTGTAAAATTAAACGAGCGGCTCGCCCGACTCGTTAAAACCGGGTCGTTTAGTTAAACGAGTCGGCTCGACTCGTGAAATTAAACGAGTCGAGTTCGGACAAAGGTTTAGGCTCGATTAATTAAACAAGCCGGCTCGACTCGGCTCAATTAACGTCCGGCTCGAAACTCGGCTTGCCCAACCCGAATTACAGTCCTATTCACAGCTATGATATTATCCATGAAATATAAAAGGAAATTAATTATTATTATTAATTCTTAACCATTATCAAAGAATAATAATATAACGGGATAGGGTTTTGTTTGGAAAATTGGTTTACCTATATTCAACCATTGTAAATAACTTGGCATATTCATGCATTTTTTTTTACATAAATTTCATCACTCTTTTCTTCCTAAAACAAATAATAATTTATTTGTTTTACATATTTTAGTGTATTTGGAATAAGTATTTGAAATTAAATGATATCTTTTCTAAAATAGTTTATCTTATGTAAAATTAAAATTTTACATTATTATATAAAATAAAATAAATTAAAAAATAATAGTTATAAATATTAAAAATAATTTTAAAACATAATAATAACTCCTCCGTAACTTTTTAATTTAAATAATTTAGCCAAACTGGCCCCTACGATTTTATCGCTACTCTTATCTTCTCACTCTCTTAGTCTCTTCTCCCCAAACAACAGAGAAATCAAATGCTAGCTAAATTACCGCCGGCAATAAGCTTCGAGTTTCGCCGGACCCAAGCTCTCCGGCGACCGTCTCTTTCATTCACCACAACCACTAGAAACAATGATACTCCCACCAGTCAAATGAACTGGAGAAGAAAGTGTAGTGATGCTGCTAGTGCTAGGGTTTCAGTTGTGGCGAGAGCTGCTTATACGAGGAGAAAATTAGAGACTCCGGGAGCTTATGAGCTTGTCGATGACCAAACTGGAGATAAGGTTATTGTTTGGGGAGATGATGATGATGATGATGTGGATAGTAAGTCTGTTATTTCGAAAGATGTGATTCAGTGGAAGCCTGAGGATAGTAAGAAGAAGATTAGTGTTGCTACGAGTAGCCGTAGTGAGTCGGTTTTCGAAGGAGAAGAGTTTAAGAGCAAAATTAAAGGTATTGGATGTGTAATTTGTGTATGAATGTTATATTTGGTGAAATTGTGTTTATGTGATTGATAAGTTTGGAGTTTAAGTGTGTGATTGAATGACTGCGGTTTTCGTGTTTATAGTTATATTCCGTTTGTTTGCGAGAAAATGACTTGGTTTGGAATAATTAGGATAATTTTTTTCCCGAAAAATGTAGTTGTTAATACTCGTAAGGGAAATGGAGTCAAATTACTATTTAAGCAACAATTATGGTTGAAATGGAGTTGAGCGTGGAGTATAAGTTCTGGTTTAACATTTTAGCGTTAACATTGGATTTGCTCTTACACAAGCCCATTGACCATAGAATCTCGTTTGCAATAGGATAAAAATGTTCACCTCATAATTCAAATCAAACAAGGGTTGAGTTGCAGTGGTGGTACTAATTTAGTCTAAAAGATGTATATTTCAGGTGCTCAAACCGGAGTTGATGAAATATCACCTAAATGAATGTTTTTCAATGAATGCTTTTCCCCTCAATGTGGGATTGTATTTGTCTATTTCTGTTCTGAAGTCAATTTTGTTTTTTTACGCAGTAGGAAATAAAAGTTTAGCAGGAAATTTTGGAAGATTGAAAGTCCAGAAAGTAAGAAAGCTTGCTAGAGTGACTTCCTCATCTCAGCAAACGGTCGATAAAGCTACTAAAGATATGACTGTTGATTCACCCAATGAGAATGAAAAGTTAGCAGTACAGAGAAATTTTGATGCTCTCAGAGATAAGTTAAATGTTTCAAGAGCTAGTCGATCACGGGATAACCAAAATACAACACGAAGAAAGGCCATGACTAGAGAAGACATGGAAATATACGAGAGCGTTGACGAAGATGAAGTTGACGAACTACGTAAGCATCAGACTAGATCTCCAAAATATCAGAGAACTGATCCTAGAAGTTCTGATGCAAGAACCTCTGCTGCTTCATTCAGGGGGTGGAGCCGTGGTGTGCCAATGGAGGATGATTATGAATATAAGCCAACAGTTAATCCAAAGAAAGGGAAGAAAGCAAATGCTGATAGTGATTTTTTTAGCAGAAAGACATTTAAAGATATGGGCTGCACCGATTATATGATTAAATCTCTGCAGAGTCGGCTCTTTAACCGCCCTTCACATATTCAGGTATACAAGTACTATGAATTGATAGATATATGATCACGTACAATTCATATAAACAGTACGAAAACATGAAAACCATTTACAGTAGTTGTCTTTTGTAGTAGGCCATCTTTTGGAAGTATAACTTTAACATGTCCGAGTTGATGATTGCAGGCTATGGCATTTGAACCTGTTTTTCAAAAAAAGAGCTGCATTATTGCTGATCAAAGTGGATCTGGAAAAACTCTGGCATATCTCTTACCAGTGATTCAACGCATTAGGCAAGAAGAGCTTGATGGAATTGGAAAATCCTTACCACAAAATCCACGAGTAGTTATACTAGTACCGACAGCTGAGTTGGCTTCTCAGGTCGGATTGCACTTTGCTATTAAAACTCTTTGTTGAAGTTCCGTCAAGATCTGCATTTGTCTGTTTAGTGGAGATTTTTCCCCATCTGATATTAGTTATATCTCTTTTGCTTTATTGCTTTCAAGTCCGATAAGTTTTTATTTGTATGCCCATCTTTCTGTACTTGACCATGCTTCCACACTGCATAGTATGTAAGCACTGTTCAAAATCCTGTTCTTTCCTAGATATGTGACTTATTTATAAATAGAAAATCAATTTTTTTGTGGTGCTCCTAAATTTATCAGAAATAAAATAAAAAATGTGTAATTTTTCTGTACTTCTTTTCACATGTAGTCACCTACAATTCTGAAACTTGTCAAATGAAGAGACAACAGTTTGACACCTATGCCACATACTTGATTTTGTCGGTGCCATATTAATAACTTAATCATTTTTGATTCAGTAGAAACAGAACAACTTTTCTTGTAGTCGTAAATTTCTTATTCTCTCTTTCTAAATTGGTTTTTGATGTAAGCCTCCATGAAACATGAAGAAGGATCAATACACTTTTGTTTTGTTGGATCCCTTGTGTTTGTCAGGATTAATCTTCTGATGTTGGTAACTTGGTACAACTTTTGCAGGTCTTAACTAATTGCCGTTTGATGTCAAAGTTTGGTGTCCCATTTCGGTCTATGGTTGCCACGGGAGGTTTCAAACAAAAAACACAACTGGAAAGTCTCCGTCAGGAGTTAGATGTTCTAATAATAACACCTGGTCGACTCACTTACCTAGTTAAAGAAGGCTTTGTGCAATTAACTAATCTTACATGGTATGTTGATTTTTTCTGCTTAGAGAGCTTTATCATTATTGCATGCTAAGGAAATGATTATGACATGTTATGTATCCATTCATTACCTATATAGATGTCTTACTTTGATAATTTGATCCTATATTGTTTTTTCACATGTATTCAGAGCATTCTTTTGTTAGCTACCAAATATTTTATAACTGGGCATTTATCATTGCTAATATTATATCTAATTTTTATTCAGCGCCGTGTTGGATGAGGTAGACATACTCTATAGTTCTGAAGATTTCGAGCCAGCATTGCAAATTATAATGAACTCTTCACCCTATACCACACAATACCTCTTTGTTACTGCAACTTTACCTGTGAACATATATAACAAGCTAGTTGAAGTGTTTCCCGATTGTGAAGCTATTATGGGGCCTGGTATGCACAGGACAAGCCCTGGGCTTGAGGAGGTAAAATTTCTAAAATAAAATATCTTCTGCAGTGCATTAACGATACTTTCTATTTTTGCAATTGCTTTTGTGGTAAAATATTTCAGCTTTATTTAGAGGTATCAAACTTCCAGTTCATTTGTCCCTGGTGTCTGCTAAACTGCTACATAGCTTTTCATATTTATTCTAAAACTAACGAAATCTGTTTTACCTTGGGGACATTGGGGTTTCTCATTGCGCTGTCTGTATATATGCCTTGGTATTTTCTAAATAATATATCAGCTTTTCAGTATTTAAATAATATTGATGCGTGTATGCTAGAGTTTATGAACTGCTTTTCATATGTTTTATATGAAGGATCAAAAGTCTTCGGATTTTTTTTTTCCATACAAGTTGAACTGGATTTTATTTCCAGATCCTGGTGGATTGCAGTGGGGATGATGCAGCAGAAAAAACTCCAGAAACAGCATTTATGAACAAAAAAACTGCTCTGCTGCGTCTTGTAGAGGAAAGGCAAGTTTCCAAGACAATTATTTTCTGTAACAAGGTAAATTCAACTATATACATATTGATTTTTGCATTATGTGTATAGTAATGATGAAAGTATTTTCCTATAAAGCTGAGTCTAGGTGTTCTCCATGTCTAGATTGAGACGTGCAGAAAAGTTGAAAATGCATTACAACGGTTTGATAGAAATGAATATCGAGTGAGAGCTTTACCTTTTCATGCTGCTTTGGCACAAGAATCCAGACTTGCAAACATGGAGGAGTTCCGCAGCTCTCAGCGGAAAGACAGCCTGTTTTTGGTGTGCACTGACAGGTATACTCTGCTTCGTCCTTGTACTAACCCACTTGAAAATTTTAAAGTGTTTAACCCTCTGTTGCTTTTACAAAATTTCTTCTAGGTAAGCTCCCTTTATACGGGTAACAAGAAAACGAAAGGTGTACTAATTAGTTTTCGGAAGTACTATTATCTCTGTCACTTGACTTATGTTGAGATACTTATTGTTGTGCAGAGCATCACGGGGAATTGACTTTACAGGCGTAAATCATGTCATACTCTTTGATTTCCCTCGTGACCCAAGTGAATATGTACGTCGTGTTGGACGAACTGCCAGAGGTGCTGGTGGTGTTGGAAAAGCATTTGTTTTTGTTGTTGGCAAACAAGTGTCCCTTGCAAGGCGGATAATTGAGAGAAACATGAAAGGCCATCCGCTGCATGATGTTCCGTCCGCGTATGAACAGATTAGATAGAAACTCATGGATGTAGAAACGAAGTAATGAGGAGTTCAAAGATTAAGATGTATTATTTACATTGAGGCCCGAGGGTGTAATCCTCTGATTCCAAAGTGATTCCTTCTTTCGATTCCTGTGGGAAAATATAATATATGATTTTGCGCTTTGTATATTAGCAGAAAAGAATTTGTGCTTTGCAGAGGGCAAGAGTTCGAAAGTCTTGACTTAAAACTTACGATGTGAAGTAATTGAAGAGTGAAGACCAGTGCCAAGTTAATTTTTTCTTTAAATTAAAACAGAACTTTCATTAGTAGATTCCCAGTGGCCAATATGCAAAGAACACAGAAATTCTCGGTAATAGTTTTCTACGCCACTCTATTTATTATTTAGTTACATAATTTACAAAAAGCTCGTACCGTTATAAAAGGGATAATTGGGGGAAACTTATTTTCAATTATTTTCAAGAATAAGTCAACTTATTTTTAGACAAAGATAGAGATTCTTAATTTTTTTTCTAAAATAGTTGATTTTTTTTTTTTAACTTATAGAATTTCAAACATACACTAAATACTTGTATAAAAAAATTATCAAAATATGAAATTTTTATCAGAAAATAAGTACTTATTTTAAGTTAGTGCCAAACAGACACAATGTCTAAAAATAGAGAAAAATGAATATCAGATTAACCTAATATTTTGCCTGTTTGGCAAATCTGTTAAAAAGCTTATAAGTTACTTATTTCGAAAAAATTTCATATTCACATATTTTTTTTTAGAAAAAAATGTATATAGGAAGTTTAACATTCGTTATCTTGCAAAAATAAGTTATATATTGGTTCCACTAAAACACGCAAGCGTACGTGGTCACAAGTAATATATAAGGTTAAGTCCAAATTCGTTCCCACAGGGATCAGGTTATGGTTCTTTTCAGTAAATGCACCTATTCAACAATGTATGGTCTTAATTCACTGCTAAGACAAGTAATTAATTGAGATTTTAATTAACTAAATTTAACTAATATGCAATTTAAGAATTAACTAACTAATGAGAATTAAATCTGAATTACTTATAAGAATAAAAACATGAGATCCTAACTTCATTATCTACTTCACTTAGAGTCGCAGCCTTTAATCAATACATGTGATGGTTTTGATATCTGATCGGACAACACGAAACAAGTAAAAGATACCTTTCGGTATACTAATACCAAACTACGCATGCATCCACAAAAGAGATAGAAGATGGGTAGACACCAAAAATGTTTAGATCCTATATCTCTATAGAATTTGAAAACATAAAGGTTTAAGCACAAGTTATCCACTTAGATCACATAGGGCAGCATAATATCTCTATTTACGCCACAAATCATGATGTTAAAACATCAACCTATCCTATGCTAGCATGGCAAGTTCTAAATCTCAAGATCCACTCTCGTTTAGCAAGAGATTAACAAATTAGATGTTCGCGACGCATCTAAATACATGAAACACAACCATACGAGGATATCAAGAATTCATCACACATAAATCTTTAAAACATGCAAACTACTAAGCTACATAGATAAATCCGTTAGAATCCCATGACAACGATTAGCTCATATCGAACCGCTCGTCATCATGGGATCTGATGAAACCATGATATAAAACAAGATATGAATAAAAGAAGTAATTATATTAATAAACAAAGAGTTAAGAAAACAAATCTAGAATCCAGAATAACACAAAGGATGAAGTAGATCTAGATCCGTTGCTTGTCACGAGCGTTGAATCCTTCTCTCCTTTTCTCCCTTGCAGATCTAAGCTATGTTACAATAATAAAAACTAATAATATGTCTATCTCTATTACAATGGTATGATGTGTTTAAATAGGCTCTAAAAGTCTTCCCCAGCAAAAAATACAAAAACAGAATTATAATAGATACGTTTCCTAAATTGATTCTGTTTTTAAGGAAAATTCGTGGCTGACTTTTTCTCAGATTTTCTGGAACGTTCCCAACGTAATTGGACCTCTGGACTACCTTAGAATGATAGAGAATCTCGTTATCTTCGCGTGGACTGCTTACAGGCCTCAAACGGACTTCTAGAACTCAAGATATGGCCACAACAGTGTAGACTGCGCAACCCTTCTCAGAAATTCGAATTTTAATCAATTAATTCCCCAAAAATTATAGAAGCATCCACCTTAATCAACATTCTCGTAATTCTGCACAACTAAGCAAAACACATCAAAACCACAATAAACTTCAGTCCAAGACAATCAATTTAAGCCGATATGGAACGCTCCAAGTGGATATAAAATCCACTTATCACACCCCCAAACTTAAACCGATGCTTGTCCTCAAGCATAAACAATTACAACTAACTAATTAACTAGTACCACTTCCGTAGGTGATCACGGTTGCATTTGGCATATGCAACAAGCCCTTTAAACCCCTAGGCAACCCCAGTGGACGAGTAACGTCTCGTGAGGGCCTTTAGCGAATGTACCCACAAAATCCATTTAACCTAATGCAATGCAATGCATGAATGCAACTAATATGAAAAATGCAACGATCCCCTTCAAACTAACCAAAACCAACTAGTAAGCAATATCTTAGAGAATGCAACTAAATCCAAATAGAGCTCGATTAAGTTCCCGTATACTAACAATACATGAACAGAAACGTTCGTGTGTGCAATGCTCATCAGAAATACTCCCAAAACTAGGTCAAAGATCATACATGCTCTTCATCAAGACAATCACAGCTTTATAAATAGAATAGACTGTAAACACTTCATAACCTAGGAACACCTCCATCCTTATCCAAGGTAGACAGAAATTCATGCTTTATTACTACTACTACGATACATATATGAAGGAATTTATGACCGTAGCGGAAGCGTAAATCACATTTACTTGCATAAAAACCTAATTAATCATGTATATAGATTTAAAAATTGTATGAACACAAGAAAAATACCTTGATAGCTTTCCTGGGATTGTTATGAATGTGTCTTTGATTTCCAGCAATCACCCCTCAAGTGTGGAGTGCTCTAATGGTCTCCACCAAGATCAAATATCATATAGTAGATTAAGAACAATTGAGAAAATAATTAAAATGATTTGGAATGATTTTGATGAACTTCAAAAGCTCTCAATGATCCTCTCAAATCCCCTGGGATGTTTTGTTCTTGTGTGTTTGTGATGTCCTCCAACTTGGAAATGTTTGATATTTAAAGAAATAAAGTCTTTACTTTATCTAATTAAATAATCATTTAATAATTAAAACCCTTTTAATTATTAATCCCATTCTGAAAATAATTCTCTCATAAACTTTAATTTCTCAAACTAAATTTTGTAATTAATAATTATTAAGAACTTTTCTTAATTTATTTATAATCTATTAAATCTCATTTAATAAATTATAAATAATTGCTAATTAATTATTTATTCAATAAATAAATAATTCATAGCCATTATTAATTATTCTCATCATCTATAAATATTTAACCTTTTTATGGTGTGACCCTTTAGGTTCAATATTAAGCCGGTAGTAGAAATAAATAATAATAAACTATTTATTATTACTTATACGAATTACTAATTAATTCGTTAAATATAATTACATAAGTAATTAATATTTATTCTACATCGTGAGTGATACTTTTGAATATATCGCGACTATCCGGATAATATGAATTCATTGCTTAGAATATATAAAACCTATTCAGCAAATGGTTACCGTACAATCAATTCCTTCTATCCGACAATATCCCGATTAAATACAAGGCATGGATCGCGTGTCAAGCCTATTTAATTTAATCATATAATTTCTTATACATTATGTCTAGTTCATTTGAATTAGAAACTCTTTCTAACTTCAATTACTCTGGCCAGAGATTCCAGAACTAACATAGTAAGAACATCATAGGATATTCACTTTCTTTTACTAAAAGGGGTAGATTCTTTATCGATCGTTAACTATCTTCATATACAAATTCCTATACCCGGAATAGAACTAATGATTGTCCCTTGAGGACTTAGAACTAAACCAAAACATAGTTCATTGTATATAAGATTACTTTAACGGTCTCAAGTCTAAGGACACTAGTACCACCATCAACTTATGAACAACTATTAACACGTGAGTAAACTCCATTAGATCATTAGATCAAGTCACGTTCAGTGAACTTATTCTCCAATAAGCACCTACATACTAGTTATAGTGTCACCACACGAATGTCTATGAGAATAGACATCCTTCCGAGGAAGCAAGCATAGTATGTACCGATCTTTACGGATTGACTAACTCCCAATTAGTTATCCTACGATCGGGAACTATTTAAGTTTAGTGTTATCATCTTCTAGATCTCATTATTATAATCTCATTATAATTCTAGAAGCTTTACTCTAAACTATGGAACTTCTTATTTAAACACTTTAAATAGATAAAGCCCGTAATAAAAACAACAAGTCTTTTATTAATATAAATAAAATCAAATAAGATTACATGAAAGTATTTCCTAACCCATCACACATGATTGGGTTTAGGATAAAATACTATCAAACTCCCACTTGTACTAAAGCCAATCACGCTGGTATCTTATACCCATCTTATCTCTATGTCGATCAAAGTGAGCCTGAGACAATGCCTTAGTAAATGGGTCCGCTATGTTGTTATGTGTGTCAATTCTTACGATGTTGACATCCCCTCTTTCTATGATCTCTCGAATTAGATGAAAGCGCCGCAACACGTGTTTGGAATTCTTATGGGATCTTGGTTCCTTAGCTTGAGCTATCGCAGCGTTGTTATCACAATACAACACTATAGGATCCTCAATGCTAGGAAGTACTCCCAAATCAGAAACAAATTTCCTCATCCAGACAGCTTCCTTTGCAGCTTCACATGCAGCTATATATTCTGCTTCCGCTGTGGAGTCAGCCATTGTAGGCTGTTTGGAACTCTTCCAACTAATCGCTCTCCCATTTAGAGTAAATACATACCCTGACTGGGATCTGCTACCATCGCCTTCTGATTGAAAACTAGAGTCAGTATAACCCTCAATTTTCAATTCAGATCCACCAAAAACAAGAAAAACATCTTTAGTCCTTCTCAAGTACTTCAATATGTTCTTCACTGCTTTCCAGTGTTCTTCACCTGGGTTAGACTGATATCTGCTCGTCACACTAAGTGAATGAGCAACATCAGCTCTAGTACATAACATCGCATACATGATGGATCCTATTGCCGAGGCATAAGGAATCCTACTCATGCGCACCCTTTCCTCATATGTCTTTGGAGACATCTTCTCGGAAAGAGTAATCCCATGACTAATAGGAATGAGACCTTTTTTCGAGTTCTCCATGCTAAACCATTTTAGCACTTTATCGATGTATGTACCTTGGGATAGGCCAATCGTTCGATTAGATCTATCTCTATAGATCTCCATCCCTAAAATATAGGATGCCTCTCCCAAGTCCTTCATAGTGAAGTTCTTTGATAGCCAGACCTTGACTGATTGTAACATCGGTATATCATTTCCTATTATAAGTATGTCATCCACATACAATATAAGAAATGTTACCGCGCTCCCACTAACCTTCTTGTAAACACATGGTTCATCTAAGTTTTTGATAAAATTAAACTCTTTGATTGTCTCATCAAAACGGATGTTCCATCTTCGAGAAGCTTGTTTCAAACCATATATGGTTCGCAGCAGTCTACATATTAGATTTTCGTTTCCACTGGAAACAAAACCCTCTGGCTGTGTCATATACACTTCCTCTTCAAGTTTCCCATTGAGGAAGGCCGTCTTTACGTCCATTTGCCAGATCTCGTAATCATAGTAGGCTGCAATCGCAAGCAAAATCCTAATGGATTTGAGCAAGGCTACAGGCGAAAAGGTTTCATCAAAGTCAATCCCTTGTCTTTGTTTGAATCCTTTTGCCACAAGCCTGGCCTTATAGGTCTCCACCTGGCCATCTACTCCTAACTTTCGTTTGTATATCCATTTGCACCCAATGGGTTTAACTCCTTCAGGTGCCTCAACCAAAGTCCACACTTGGTTTATATACATCGAGTCCATTTCGGATTTCATGGCATCCTGCCATTTCTCTGAGTCATTACAACTCACAGCCTCTTCATAAGTCATAGGGTCCTCATCATCAACAAATGACAAATCATCATCATTTTCAATGACAAGCCCGTAATATCTTTCGATTGGGCGGGACACTCTCTCTGACTTACGTAAAGGTTGTTCTACAGAAGGTTGTTCTTTCTGAACAGGTACTTCTTCTCTAATCGTTGCATTTTGTGGTTCTTGAACTTCATCAAGTTCAATATTTCTCCTACTGTTTCTATCAAGGAGGAACTGTTCCTCTAAGAAGTGTGCGTGTCTAGAAACAAATATCCTTTGATCAGAAGGATCATAGAAATAATATCCATGACCTTCTTTAGGATATCCCACAAAACTACATTTCACGGATCTAGGTTCCAACTTATCATGTTCAACTTTCTTGACATAAGCTGGACACCCCCAAACCTTAACATGTTTAAGACCTGGTTTCTTCCTACTCCACATCTCATGTGGGGTCGTGAGAACCGATTTAGAAGGCACCTTGTTCAGTAAATATGCTGACGTCTCTAAAGCATAACCCCATAGTGATACTGGAAGATCAGTAAAGCTCATCATGGACCTCACCATATCTAATAGAGTACGATTCCTTCTATCAGATACTCCATTTAATTGTGGAGTATAGGGAGGGGTCCATTGAGAAACTATACCATTTTCTTTAAGATAACCTAAAAACTCTCCGCTTAAGTACTCACCTCCTCGATCTGATCGAAGAACTTTTATACTACGTGCGGTTTGTTTTTCTACTTCATTTCTATATTCCTTGAACTTTTCAAAAGCTTCGGATTTGTATTTCATAAGATATACATATCCTAACCTGGATCGATCATCCGTAAAAGTAATGAAGTATGAAAATCCTCCTCTAGCACTTGTTGACATTGGTCCACACACATCTGTGTGTACCAAGTCTAATAACCCTGCAGGTCTCTCTCCATGTCCAGTAAATGGAGATTTAGTCATTTTACCCATGAGACAAGACTCGCATGTAGGATATGATTCAAAATCAAAATGTTCTAGTAACTTATCCTTATGTAATGTGCGAAGTCTGTTCTCACTAATATGACCTAGTCTGCAGTGCCATAAATAAGTTGGATTTTTATTATCTCTTTTTCTTTTATTATTAGGTTGTTCAATTTGAAACAAATTATGTTCTAAGTCACATATATACAAACCATTATGTAATGTACCGTATCCATAAGTAATATTATTTCTCTTAATTAAACATTTATTATTCTCAACAATAAATGTAAAACCATCCGAATCAAGTACAAGAATAGAAACAATATTTCTTACAATAGATGGTACATAATAACATTTATTCAACACAATAGTTTTGCCCGTGGGCATATGCAAAGGAAATGATCCTACAGCTGCAGCAGAAACTCTTGCTTCATTGCCCATCAATAGAATCACTTCATCTTCCCCCAGAGATCTACTTTGCTTTAGTCCCTGCAACGAATTGCAAATATGAGACCCACAAGCAGTATCAAATACCCAAGTAGAAATCTGACTTAAAGACATATTTAGTTCAATCATGAACATACCTGAATCAGCAGCGGTAATCTCATTGCCCTTCTTATTCTTTAACTCTGCAAGGTAAACCTTACAGTTCCTCTTCCAGTGTCCCACCTGGCCACCTTGTTACAGTGGAAGCAAACTTCTTTGCTTTTTGGGTCAGCCTTTGGTGGAACAGGCTTATTCTCACCCTTTTTCTTATTCTTCGGCTTCCAGTTCCTCTTCCTCTTAGTAGAGGTACTGGCACCGATCATAAGAACAGAACCCCTTTTGGAGGGAAAATTCGCCTCAGCAGTTTTCAGCATGTTGTGGAGCTCAGCTAAGCTGACATCCAGCTTGTTCATGTGAAAGTTCATAACGAACTGCGAGAACGAATCCGGGAGTGACTGCAAGACTAAATCTTGGCATAACTCCCCATCCATGACAAAACCTAACTGCCCTAGATGCTCAATCAGATTGATCATCTTAAGCACATGGTCATTCACAGACGACCCTTCAGCCATTCTACATTGGAATAGCTCTTTCGATATATCATATCGAGCGGTTCTCCCTTGTACATCATAAAGCTCCTGTAGATGAATTAGAATGGTAGGAGCATCCATTTTCTCATGTTGCTTCTGTAACTCAGGTGTCATGGATGCTAGCATGACACATTGAGCAACATTAGCAGCATCTAACCAATCATTATACACTTCTCGTTCCTGGAAAAGTGCATCATCAGAAGGAGGTACAGGTAAAGGCGAGTCAAGCACATAATCCTTCTTCTCAGCCCTGAGAACGATTCTCAGGTTTCGAATCCAATCAGCATAATTGGGACCAGTCAATTTGTTCGCATCAAGTATGCTACGGAGTGATAGAGTAGAAGACATGATCTATAAATCTAAAATTTGTGAATACATAACAACATTAGTAGATATCCAATTTTATTATAACACCTTATGAATCGGGTCTTTATTCATAGGTGGCTCCCACAGTTTTATTAAAATTATACAACCCTCAAATGTATAACTAAAGCATTCTCAATGCCTGTGAGAATAGGGATCCTACTTTCCATTATATAACCTCGGCTGTAGCACGAAACGCTATGTAATGTTCCATAGGCAGATAACTCTTTATCAATTACATCTCATGTTATTCCCTATCCATTTAGCCTCTTGAATCATTGAATCACGGCTGTAGCACGTCTAAATTCAATATTCTAAGTCAAGTGAGACCCAACATCTCGTTAAATTAATAAGATCTCAATAGCCCACGACTGTAGCACGTAACGACAATTGGATTCTAATTAATTATACGCATCTCATGTAATAGACAAGTAATTCCTATTTTTGAAAACGAAGCCCTCAGCTGTAGCACGAAACGACAAAGCTCAAAACTAAGAATTACTTTCTACCATGTTGGAAGGCTATGACCGACACAAGCCCGTTGTGACATTGGCCATTTTATTACTTGATATTAAATAACGAGGGATTTTATATTATTTAGGTTGCGAAACGTTTTCGTTAAAACCTAAAGTCAAACATGCATTTTATATACGATATATAAAACTATATATATTATCTCATGGCATTTCTATGCACACATATATATAGGCAAACATGTTATATCATGTTAAACATTGTTAAACATCTATATGAAACAATATTAGTATTTTAAAGCATTTTAACACAATTAAAATGGGCTTTAAAACACTTCAGGAAGCTATAACCATTTTAAAATTAATTTTTAAAATTTATTTGACCACTCCATTAGATCCGTCTCGGAAAAACGAATCCAACGATATATTATACGCCTCAAACGGAGTTACGGATCAACGGGAAAAATCAAAATACGAATCAGGGTCATTTCTGTCATCTACAGACCCTGTAACGCATTACCAGAATGCGTTACAGGCCAAAAATACCATTTTAACACTGTCACGCATTCAACAGATGCGTTACGCAGTGATGACGTCATGCTGACGTCATACTGACGTCATGCTGACGTCAGCATCCTGACCCGACCCGAGATCCGACCCGAGCCGTCTGACCCGACCCGGCGTGTGCGCTGCACGCGCGACGCGTGAGCCGCCAGCGCGTGACGCCCACGCGCGGAGCACAGTCACGCGCAGTGAGTTCCCTTTTTTTTTCAGTCGACAGAATTCAATAAAAATCTTAGTGTTCAGTCGACCAGTCTTTTCTTTCAGCCCACCAGCCCAACTTTAAAACTCTTTTTGGGCCCCCAACTTTAACTACCCATCTTGATATTTTATAAATAATCTATATATTTATAAAACAGATTATTATTTATTAATTTCTAAACTCTTTAAAAATCAATAATAAATAATCTATCCATGGGAAAATTATGAAACTATTTCTGGGACTTCTACAACACTTGTAGAAAATATATCAGTGATCAAAATTATTTTAAAAATAATTTATTAATTAATTCGTAATTAATTTGATTATAGCCTCCTAGAACTTCAAAAAATTCATAACTTATTCATACAAGCTTGAAAAATTCCGAAATTTTTTCTGGGATCTATATACATGCAACCTATGCTCTGATACCATTGAAGGAATTTATGACCATAGCGGAAGCGTAAATCACATTTACTTGCATAAAAACCTAATTAATCATGTATATAGATTTAAAAATTGTATGAACACAAGAAAAATACCTTGATAACTTTCCTGGGATTGTTATGAATGTGTCTTTGATTTCCAGCAATCACCCCTCAAGTGTGGAGTGCTCTAATGGTATCCACCAAGATCAAATATCATATAGTAGATTAAGAACAATTGAGAAAATAATTAAAATGATTTGGAATGATTTTGATGAACTTCAAAAGCTCTCAATGATCCTCTCAAATCCCCTGGGATGTTTTGTTCTTGTGTGTTTGTGATGTCCTCCAACTCTTGGAAATGTTTGATGTTTAAAGAAATAAATTCTTTACTTTATCTAATTAAATAATCATTTAATAATTAAAACCCTTTTAATTATTAATCCCATTCTGAAAATAATTCTCTCATAAAATTTAATTTCTCAAACTAAATTTTGTAATTAATAATTATTAAGAACTTTTCTTAATTTATTTATAATCTATTAAATCTCATTTAATATATTATAAATAATTGCTAATTAATTATTTATTCAATAAATAAATAATTCATAGCCATTATTAATTATTCTCATCATCTATAAATATTTAACCTTTTTATGGTGTGACCCTTTAGGTTCAATATTAAGCCGGTAGTAGAAATAAATAATAATAAACTATTTATTATTACTTATACGAATTACTAATTAATTCGTTAAATATAATTACATAAGTAATTAATATTTATTCTACATCGTGAGTGATACTTTTGAATATATCGCGACTATCCGGATAATATGAATTCATTGCTTAGAATATATAAAACCTATTCAGCAAATGGTTACCGTACAATCAATTCCTTTTATCCGACAATATCCCGATTAAATACAAGGCATGGATCGCGTGTCAAGCCTATTTAATTTAATCATATAATTTCTTATACATTATGTCTAGTTCATTTGAATTAGAAACTCTTTCTAACTTCAATTACTCTGACCAGAGATTCCAGAACTAACATAGTAAGAACATCATAGGATATTTACTTTCTTTTACTGAAAGGGGTAGATTCTTTATCAATCGTTAACTATCTTCATATACAAATTCCTATACCCGGAATAGAACTAATGATTGTCCCTTGAGGACTTAGAACTAAACCAAAACATAGTTCATTGTATATAAGATTACTTTAACGGTCTCAAGTCTAAGGACACTTGTACCACCATCAACTTATGAACAACTATTAACACGTGAGTAAACTCCATTAGTCGTTCATTAGATCAAGTCACGTTCAGTGAACTTATTCTCCAATAAGCACCTACATACTAGCTATAGTGTCACCACACGAATGTCTATGAGAACAGACATCCTTCCGAGGAAGCAAGCATAGTATGTACCAATCTTTACGGATTGACTAACTCCCAATTAGTTATCCTACGATCGGGAACTATTTAAGTTTGGTGTTATCATCTTCTAGATCTCATTATTATAATCTCATTATAATTCTAGAAGCTTTACTCTAAACTATGGAACTTCTTATTTAAACACTTTAAATAGATAAAGCCCGTAATAAAAACAACAAGTCTTTTATTAATATAAATAAAATCAAATAAGATTACATGAAAGTATTTCCTAACCCATCACACATGATTGGGTTTAGGACAAAATACTATCAATATATACAAGCATGCTTATTTAACCGTGCAATGGATGAGACCCCGAAATGCTTATACAATAATACCCATGTAGCGAGCGTTGGGTTAGTTGATCCCAGACTATAAAAGCCTTAGGTCACTAGGCACAAAGTCCCCTATAACTTAATTGCTCGAGTATTAAAGAGCTCAGCCTAGTTAATTTTGCATATAAACAATTGACACTTTTGACTCTTTTTTTTTCCTGCTTTTTTTTTTTCTCTTTTTTTCTGTTTTTTTTTCTATGCAATCTGGAATGAGAATTCTCAATTCCAACCCTAGACTACTCATATAAATATGAGCCAGCTACTAGCCATTTGACACCTAGCCATTATTGACAATTATTTACAATTAAGCATTAAATCCCTGTTTTCCCCCAAACTTAGACTTAATTGCTCCTAAGCCATCAAGGGAATAATGAAAATTCTAAATATAATCAGGTGATTAAATCTCAAAACATCCAAACAAGCATGACCTCAACCTAGCCCAAAAGCACCCAATGAGACTGTGTAATTAGTTTTGTTTCTGAAACATGCAAGTCAATTTCATAAGAACTATAAATCAACCCTCTACTCATCATTACCACACTCAATAAGAAATCTACCTACCAATCAGAATTAGCTCATTCTAAGGGATCATGAAATATGCATGCTAAGCAAATGCAACTAATATGAACTCATATGGTATACAAAAAATAAAAACAGAATGCCCTACATGAAACAAAAATAATTAATACGAACATATATGCATGAATTACTACTACTAATATGCAAAGCATAAAATCCTACATGAACACATAATACAACAACAACTACTAATCCCTCAAACCACCCCCAAACTTAAAATATTCAATGTCCGCATTGAATGGAAGTAAATACGAGGAATAGCAGAAAACATACCTACAAGGCGCTTTACATATCCTTCTCCATTGCAACTCAACATGCTTGTTCGGCAAAAATCCCCTTTCTTTAGAACACTAGCACCACCTCTCCAACGCTTAGGATCCATAAGAATCAATACCCAACTCACAAGAAGCTCATCCAATAATTACCAAGCAATATCACACCAAAAATAGCCCAAATACCAAGAATAATACAAAATCCCCAATTTACAAGAACACAAATTCGTAATAAAAATAAGATTTTAGAAGAAATAAACCTACTACGAATTGAAAGAGGTGAACTTGCAATTAATTTCTCTTTAGAATTGAATTTGTAGAGATTTAAATAAATAGAAGAGGAATAGGATTTGTATGAATAGGTGTGTATAAAAAATGGAGTGATAGGATGAATTTAAATTTAAATTTGTGTATGAGAGATTTGAGAGGGTATGAAATTGATATATAATAGGAATAGAATTTAGGGATGAAAGGAATTTGAATTGGGATAAAATTTGGGGAATTTTGGAGGTGAAAAACACCAAAAATTCGGGAAGGAAAAAAAATCTGGGACCTGTAACGCAGCAGCTACCTACGTTACAGGGGAAAAAATCGCGCCAGGAGTGTGTAACGCAGGCGCATCTTGCGTTTCAGGGTGTAACGCAGGTGCGTCCTGCGCAACCTTTTTTTTTTTTTTTAATTTTAAAACAGAACGCACAGACACAGACTTGTGTTAAACTTACTTACTTCTGGACAGAATGTTTGTGAGGCTACGGCTTCAAGTTGGCGCTACAGCGCTGGACAAATTCTGTTCAATTTTTTTTTTTTTTTTTTACAAATCTCTTTTTTTTTTTCTTTTTTTTTTCACACTTTTTTTTTTCTCAAAACACTAAATTTTTTTTTTTCACACCACACTCATTTTTTTTCCACAACACTCCAATTTTTTTTTTTTTTTGAAACTAAAGCATGAGTTGCCTCCCACGAAGCGCTTCTTTAACGTCAATAGCTTGACGTTACTTCCAAGCCTCCATTAAGGATGATAATAGTTTGCCTGGTCCTCTCTTCGCGAGACTTCATCGTCATCACGGCGGCACACTTTCTGCCCCTTCTCCTCGCTTGGCCTATTCGTATAACAAATATGTCCTATTCCAATGCCTTCTTCTGTTGACCCAAAATCTGTCAATTTGTAGAACAAAACACATTCGCGGGCTTCGCTTGAATATAATGGAGGAGGGTAAATGTAAGTTTCTGAAGCCTTTGGTTCCTCAAAGAGAACTTCCTCCATTGGCTCTGATGCGCTAACTCCATCTTCACACTTTGAGACAAGTAGAAGTCTTGCATCTTTCTCATGTTCATCAGCCTCTTGGAACGTACATACCAATTCTTGAAATTTGCGTAGCTCATCCGTGTCCTCTTGGTACGCACATATCATCCGTGCCCTTTCCAAATCATCCACCTCACTAGCTTGATCAAATTCCTCACATGGCTTGTGAACGCTCACCTCACCTTGGAATTTGTCTTCCTCAATTAAGCATGCGGTACCTTGCTCCAAGTCATCCTTATTTTCTGGAATTGCCTCTCGTATGGATTGTTGTTTCTTTTGTTCCAAGACACTCAAAACTTGAGCAACTAGTGTCTCCATAGATTTGAGAGACTTCTCATGACTCTCTGCAAGCATCCTAATCTCCTTCCTAATCTCCTTCAAATCATCAACCTCATCTGACCGAAAA
This sequence comes from Saposhnikovia divaricata, assembly GCA_036435485.1. Lineage (NCBI taxonomy): Eukaryota > Viridiplantae > Streptophyta > Magnoliopsida > Apiales > Apiaceae > Saposhnikovia > Saposhnikovia divaricata. Next base: position 182,223,802 of record CM071595.1, read on the forward strand.
GTAGGAGTAGGTTGCTGATGCTGAAACTCTTCACTTCCAAAGAAATATGACATGTCTGGAACATCTTGCTGGTACTGTTGAGGATGGTATTGAAAATATGGTTGTTCCTCATAAGTGACATGGATCAACTCCTTCGTAGTAACAATATTGTGAGCGATCATGAACGCCCAAACACTGCTCACATTGCTGAGGCATGGATGTCCTCGAATATGCCCACCATGGCAACTCCTCGCGTGCCATCTTCAAACACTCAAGTACCTGAAACACACCGAACTAAACAAGATAGATAAGAAAAATCTGAGTCAGTGAACTCTAACGACCACTATTGATAAGCACATAAACCAAAAATAAACACCGATGATCCCCGGCAGCGGTGCCAAAAACTTGGTTCCACTAAAACACGCAAGCGTACGTGGTCACAAGTAATATATAAGGTTAAGTCCAAATTCGTTCCCACATGGATCAGGTTATGGTTCTTTTCAGTAAATGCACCTATTCAACAATGTATGGTCTTAATTCACTGCTAAGACAAGTAATTAATTGAGATTTTAATTAATTAAATTTAACTAATATGCAATTTAAGAATTAACTAACTAATGAGAATTAAATCTGAATTACTTATAAGAATAAAAACATGAGATCCTAATTTCATTATCTACTTCACTTAGAGTCGCATCCTTTAATCAATACATGTGATGGTTTTCATATCTGATCGGACAACACGAAACAAGTAAAAGCTACCTCTCGGTATACTAATACCAAACTACGCATGCATCCACAAAAGAGATAGAAGATGGGTAGACACCAAAAATGTTTAGACCCTATATCTCTATAGAATTTGAAAACATAAAGGTTTAAGCACAAGTTATCCACTTAGATCACATAGGGCAGCATAATATCTCTATTTATGCCACAAATCATGATGTTAAAACATCAACCTATCCTATGCTAGCATGACAAGTTCTAAATCTCAAGATCCACTCTCGTTTAGCAAGAGATTAACAAATTAGATGTTCGCGACTCATCTAAATACATGAAACACAACCATACGAGGATATCAAGAATTCATCACACATAAATCTTTAAAGCATGCAAACTACTAAGCTACATAGATAAATCCGTTAGAATCCCATGACAACGATTAGCTTATACCGAACCGCTCGTCATCATGGGATCTGATGAAACCATGATATAAAACAAGATATGAATAAAAGAAGTAATTATATTAATAAACAAAGAGTTGAGAAAACAAATATAGAATCCAGAATAACACAAAGGATGAAGTAGATCTAGATCCGTTGCTTGTCACGAGCGTTGAATCCTTCTCTCCTTTTCTCCCTTGCAGATCTAAGCTATGTTACAATAATAATAACTAATAATATGTCTATCTCTATTACAATGGTATGATGTGTTTAAATAGGCTCTAAAAGTCTTCCCCAGCAAGAAAATACAAAACAGAATTATAATAGAATTTCTGCAAGATACGTTTCCTAAATTGATTCTGTTTTTAAGGAAAATTCGTGGCTGACTTTTCTTCAGATTTTCTGGAACGTTCCCAACGTAATTGGACCTCTGGACTACCTTAGAATGATAGAGAATCTCGTTATCTTCGCGTGGACTGCTTACGGGCCTCAAACGGACTTCTAGAACTCAAGATATGGTCAAAACAGTGTAGACTGCGCAACCCTTCTCAGAAATTCGAATTTTAATCAATTAATTCCCCAAAAATTATAGAACCATCCACCTTAATCAACATTCTCGTAATTCTGCACAACTAAGCAAAACACATCAAAACTACAATAAACTTGAGTCCAAGACAATAAATTTAAGCCGATATGGAACGCTCCAAGTGGATATAAAATCCACTTATCATATATTTAAAAAAAAGTACATATTTACGTACTTTTTTCAGAATAAATAATTTATTTCTGATAAATAAGATTTAACAAACGGAACCATTAACCGACAGAAGGCTCTCTTTCAAAATGAAACTTTGTTATCGTTTAATGACAAACCCACCATTTCACCACCACGTCTCTCTTTCTTTGCTTAACTGCTTTCTTTTCTTATGCATAAACAATTCCTTATCTTTTTTCTAATATACAATCATGTATTCATGTACGAATATATATTATAGAGTAATAATTAAAGTGCTAGTGTATGTATTACCATTGTCGTATTTGGTAGTAGAACATGTTTAGAATTGTCGTTTCATCTCATTTAAGCAATATCCTTATATCAGGTTAATTTGATATCTTTTTTCTCCTAAAAATATCATTTTTTTATTAATTTTTGTAACGCCCCCAAATCCCTCACAGGAATCCAGGTCGTCACAACTCTTGCGGAATACTTGGACACCTACTCATAATATAATCTACAACAATATCCTTGACAACTCCATCTTTTATTCCACAGGTTATAGTCTTGGAACAAGCACTCAAAAATATAGAAGTTATTACAATACACACTCATCTCCCAGAATCTCTGAAGTATTATTACAACACACCAAACACACAATAATAAAGCATTAACAATTTCGTTCCATCTTGCAACCTCCTTCGATACTATAAGGTTACTGGATTGAATTTAATAGCCCTTCCACTTCCCTTTGCCACAGTCAGCCATGCTAGAGTCGTCTTTAGATGCCGCTGATCAATAGTATTTAAATAGCAAGAATGAGCCAAAGAATGCCCATCAAGTATATACAGATATCATATAATACATAACAACTCACTCAAAATATGATTTTACTACTCTATAAGAGTTAATAAATATAGTTACCTTTTGAAAAGAGATCAACTCAGAAATTCTTATAAATCTCGAAATACGACTCCAATATATCTTAATAACTTCTCGAAATACTACTCGGAAATAAATCTGTAACTTCTCAAAATACTACTCGAAAATAAATTTAATAACTTCTCAGAACTACTCAATTTGTTTGAAATAATATAATATAACAACTGCTCACATCAACACCCTAGTTAACAGAACCACAAAGGCATCTATTAACTGATAGGATGTCAATTGGATTTCTGCTCAGAACGCCTACTCAAGTAATGGATGATCAATCCATTATCACTACTCGTTTTCTATCGATAGAAGGATGTGCCGAAGTTTCGATCACACCCTAAATACTACTCAGTTGGGCCGGTGCGTTACTCCGGTCACTTTTGCCTTAAAAAGCAATGAACAATAGACACCAATAATATAGTTTCCCTCTCGAATGAGTAGAGGAAAATATTATGAAAAACTGTTCTGATTATGGAGTCGAAATGAGGTGACCCATATCAGTATACATAACCTACTTTATATATGTCCCCACTCTTAAATATAACTCGAATGAGTATCTCAATAAACGTACCACAATATGGAACAACTCAGGAAATAAGTTTGAACACCTCATGATATAATATGTCTGGATAACAGCTCAACAATAATATGTATGTAAATTGCATGAATAAAAATCTGGTATAAATCACTCGAAAGAATACTTGATTTTGATAATCGAAAACTTAATCAGCATAATTATGAATTTTTTTTAAAATAGAAATACTCCGAACAATAGAGTACGGATTAGTAAATTTGCCTGTGCTCTGCAGTACGATAATTCACCTGGCTCCACGTCTCTGATTCTCTATAACCAAATAAAAACTCACTTTATTAGGCCCGACATTTCACCTTTTAAAACCTAGTTCAGCTGTTTCGTACTAATCTCAGTTTTTAGTCTAAACTAATATAATTCAATCTGCGTAATTAAAATAATCCAATAATAAATATCAGTCCCCTAAACTAATACCGCATTTAATTCTACTTATTCCCAATAATTCTCTCTTTTTATCAATGAATTATTAAATCCCTAATTTCACAACCAAAATTATTCAAGAATCTAGTTTTATTCAATTTAAATCCATAATTATTAATAATAATCTCACTAAATAATATTCCCTTTAAATCTCATAATTAAAATAATATTAAACCCTTTTTATTCTTTAAATAAATCTGGTCTCATCTGATTAATAAAATAATTTGGAAATATTAAATATAAAATCTTGAAATTATACCCCTTTTTAATCCTATTTATTCTAAATTAATCCTCCTTTTAATAATAAAACAATAAATCTCTAAATTATGGAAAATAATCACATAATATTTTTAAATCAAAATCTAACTACAAATATATTCCAAATTAATAAATTAAACCCTCTTTTATACTCAAATTCATAAATCACTAATTTATGTCACAAAATAATTTTATTAAAATAATCACCAATTTAATTAATTAAACTATTTAATAAAACTATTTTATTCACTAACTATGTAATACACTCCAATTTTAATTATTAAAACCACATTTTTAAAAAAAAATATTCAACCTCTTATCTAAACCCAATTAAAACATAATTTAGAAATTGTTTCGTTATTATTTTATTAGTTAATTCCCGATTATTAAGTCAGAACAATTCGTGTCACGGTATCTCGCCGGCGCGTGGGACCCACGCGGCTCAACCACCCACGCGCCACCCCCTCCCCTGAACTCCTTTCCTCCCCTATCTCTCTCAAAACCTCTCCTTCCTCTCTCTCTCTCTCTCTCTCTATCTCCATTCTCTCTCTCAATCTCATAATCTCTTTCTCGTCTCTCTCCCTCGTCTCCCTCGTCTCTCTCTCTCTCTCTCTCTCTCTCTCTCTCTCTCTCTCCATCTCTCTCTCTCTCTCTTCATCACTCTCTCTCACCGTCGCCTCTCCTGCGCCCCAATCTCTCTCGCCCATCTCAATCTCTCTACCTCTCTTCTCTTTTCTTCCTCTCTCTCCTACCTTCTCTCCCTCACTTCCTCCCCCTTCGCACTCCTCCTCCCCCTCTCCTGCTCGCCTTTTCCGGCGACACCACCATCGTCGAACACAACAACACTCCCCGACTCAATCTCTTTTTTCCGATCTAACACAACCCACCATCAATCTCTCAACTAACACAACCACAAAGATTAACCCTCCCTTCCTTCTATCACACCGTCCGGTTCTTCCCCACCGGTTATACACCCCAACAAAATCCAACAACTAATTCTACTAAACAAACCCACAAGCATCAATCATTAATCAAGAAAATCGAAAAAAAAGAAAATAATTTGATAGAAATAACAAAGTAACTACCTGTGTTGTAATTGGTTTGTATGGTTCGAGTTTTTGATTTTTAATAGAGAGAGTCTGTATTCGGTTTCCAACAAGAAAAAGGAAGGAAGAGGTTGTGTTTTTTTTTGTTTTGATTGAAATGGAGGGTTGTACTCTGTTTTGTAAATAAGGATGAGCTGTTTCTTTTTGACTCCGGAAAATGGGGCTGATAAAAGGGATTGTTTTTGTTTATAACACTTGAAGAGACAAAACGTGGGGGACAAAAATTAATGGAATTTGTAGTGCTCCATGATTATAATTTAGTGGACAATTAAATAAAACAAATTGGAGACAAAAATTAATGCAGAAAATTTAAAAAATAAAATAATGATTATGTTTATATTTAATGAAATAATTGATAAAAGATTTCGTTTTCTCCCGTTACTGAATAATTAAAAAGAGATTCTAAAATAAATACGACTAAAATAAAAATCCTAATTTTCTCAAATTATTAATAAACATTAATAATTAATAAATATAGTACGAATATATAAAAAAAATTTATAAAACGTACTAAAAATATACTGGTGCATCTTTTCTAAAATATTTTTAAATAAATAAAATATCGAGTAGATTCGAAAAATTTATTCGAAAAATTTACGGATATTACAGTCTTCCCTCCTTAAAAGGATTCCGTCCTCGGAATCAACGTCGGCAAAAACTAAGGTTGCTTATTTCGTACTCTACTTTCCAATATCCCCTCATCACCTTAAACCAATTATATATTCTTCTATTTCGATTATAAACTCTCATGCTAGACTGTCGATCCCATCTAAGATCTCATTTTAACATACCTCTATTTTAGTACCGGCTCATCATTTATATACGCATTTACGATAATTTAAATAACCGTGTACCTGCTATCTCGTCCATCTCTTTCATGCCATCGGCCAACGTCATGTTAAAAATCCTAGCGGTTGATTGGTTACTAACAACTCCACTGCTTTGTCGTGATGTTGCGGGTCCCGTTGCTGACACTTTACAATCTCTAGAGATATGTCCCTCCTTTCCACATTTGTAGCAGACTACTCCCTTCCTGGGACAATTCGCCCGAATATGCCCCTCTTGACCACAGTTATGACACCTACCTTCTGATTTTGCACATGCTCCTGGATGCTTCTTTCCACACACTTCACAATCTTGCAGTGGTGGTCTTGGTTGCCTAAACTGGCTCTCGTTTCCCTGCTATCCTACTTGTACACTACCCGCACTTTCTGCTCGGTTGGATCCTCCAAATTTTGTAGACTGAAATCCGGGCCTCCTACCATTTTGGTTCTGAAATGTCCCACTAGTCGGATATCCTCCCCAACTCTCTGCTTTTCTTTTCTTCCCTTCATTTCCCTTCGGATCAAAATTACTTCCTGCTTCTATTACTTCCGCCTTATTCACTACTTTAACATACTCAGTAAGCTCAAAAGCGGCCACCCTAGTTTGTATCCATGGTCTCAGTCCATGTTGAAACCTCCTCGCCTTCTTCTTATCAGTATCTACGAAATGTGGTACAAACCTAGATAATTCAGTAAACTCCTTCTCATACTCAGCAACAGTCCTATTATTCTGCCTTAGTTCCAAGAATTTTATCTCCATCTTACTCTCCATATGCTCAGGAAAATACTTCTCCAAAAACAACTCAGTGAACCTTTCCCAGGTTATTATCCCTGCAGGTTCCATTGCTTCCTTTGACTCCCACCAATAATTCGCCTCTTCTTTCAGCAAGTAGGTGGCAAAGATCGTCTTCTGCCCTTCTTCTACTCCTATAATCTTAAATGATTTCTCTATCTCTTTCAGCCACGATCTAGCCTCGACTGGTTCCCCAAACCCTTTAAACTCAGGTGGATGAATTGACTTAAAAGCCTTAAAAGCTGCTGCGGTTTGGTTCCCTACATAGGATATAGGATCCTGATGTCCACGGTCTAGGGTTTGCCTCAACAAATCTACGAGTTGGTTAAGTCCTTGATTGTTTTGGTTGTAATTCCCTCCGGTAGAAGCCTCACCTTCTCTGGAGTTAGCTCCGTTTCTCCTTGGCGGCATTTTCTAAAAATAAAAAAAAATTCATTTCGTTCAATAAAACTGCATATCCATGAGATGTTTATTATGAATACAAAACAGTATATATCGGTACACATGCGTATATATACATAGATATGTATGCATCCATATATATATATACTTACGTATACATACTTCTATATACTCATTATAAACCCAATAAATAAATCATGGAAATGCGCTTTTCTTGTCCCAAATGATTCTACTATCGGTATTGGCCGTCATGCCTCCACCCTAACTATTCCTTGAGATCCTACTATTTATATACCTATCGATTCCTTGGCTTCTAAACTCTCTCTTATATAACTATAACTCCTCTCTATTCTCGTTCTAAGGTTTATAACCTACGGCTCTGATACCATTAATGTAACGCCCCCAAATCCCTCACAGGAATCCAGGTCGTCACAACTCTTGCGGAATACTTGGACACCTACTCATAATATAATCTACAACAATATCCTTGACAACTCCATCTTTTATTCCACAGGTTATAGTCTTAGAACAAGCACTCAAAAATATAGAAGTTATTACAATACACACTCATCTCCCAGAATCGCTGAAGTATTATTACAACACACGAAACACACAATAATAAAGCATTAACAATTTCGTTCCATCTTGCAACCTCCTTCGATACTATAAGGCTACTGGATTGAATTTAATAGCCCTTCCACTTCCCTTTGCCACAGTCAGCCATGCTAGAGTCGTCTTTAGATGCCGCTGATCAATAGTATTTAAATAGCAAGAATGAGCCAAAGAATGCCCAGCAAGTATATACAGATATCATATAATACATAACAACTCACTCAAAATATGATTTTACTACTCTATAAGAGTTAATAAATATAGTTACCTTTTGAAAAGAGATCAACTCAGAAATTCTTATAAATCTCGAAATACGACTCCAATATATCTTAATAACTTCTCGAAATACTACTCGGAAATAAATCAGTAACTTCTCAAAATACTACTCGAAAATAAATTTAATAACTTCTCATAACTACTCAATTTGTTTGAAATAATATAATATAACAACTGCTCACATCAACACCCTAGTTAACAGAACCACAAAGGCATCTATTAACTGATAGGATGTCAATTGGATTTCTGCTCAGAACGCCTACTCAAGTAATGGATGATCAATCCATTATCACTACTCGTTTTCTATCGATAGAAGGATGTGCCGAAGTTTCGATCACACCCTAAATACTACTCAGTTGGGCCGGTGCGTTACTCCGGTCACTTTTGCCTTAAAAAGCAATGAACAATAGACACCAATAATATAGTTTCCCTCTCGAATGAGTAGAGGAAAATATTATGAAAAACTGTTCTGATTATGGAGTCGAAATGAGGTGACCCATATCAGTATACATAACCTACTTTATATATGTCCCCACTCTTAAATATAACTCGAATGAGTATCTCAATAAACGTACCACAATATGGAACAACTCAGGAAATAAGTTTGAACACCTCATGATATAATATGTCTGGATAACAGCTCAACAATAATATGTATGTAAATTGCATGAATAAAAATCTGGTATAAATCACTCGAAAGAATACTTGATTTTGATAATCGAAAACTTAATCAGCATAATTATGAATTTTTTTTAAAATAGAAATACTCCGAACAATAGAGTACGGATTAGTAAACTTGCCTGTGCTCTGCAGTACGATAATTCACCTGGCTCCACGTCTCTGATTCTCTATAACCAAATAAAAACTCACTTTATTAGGCCCGACATTTCACCTTTTAAAACCTAGTTCAGCTGTTTCGTACTAATCTCAGTTTTTAGTCTAAACTAATATAATTCAATCTGCGTAATTAAAATAATCCAATAATAAATATCAGTCCCCTAAAATAATACCGCATTTAATTCTACTTATTCCCAATAATTCTCTCTTTTTATCAATGAATTATTAAATCCCTAATTTCACAACCAAAATTATTCAAGAATCTAGTTCTATTCAATTTAAATCCATAATTATTAATAATAATCTCACTAAATAATATTCCCTTTAAATCTCATAATTAAAATAATATTAAACCCTTTTTAGTCTTTAAATAAATCTGGTCTTATCTGATTAATAAAATAATTTAGAAATATTAAATATAAAATCTTGAAATTATACCCCTTTTTAATCCTATTTATTCTAAATTAATCCTGCTTTTAATAATAAAACAATAAATCTCTAAATTATGGAAAATAATCACATAATATTTTTAAATCAAAATCTAACTACAAATATATTCCAAATTAATAAATTAAACCCTCTTTTATACTCAAATTCATAAATCACTAATTTATGTCACAAAATAATTTTATTAAAATAATAAAATAATCACCAATTTAATTAATTAAACTATTTAATAAAACTATTTTATTCACTAACTATGTAATACACTCCAATTTTAATTATTAAAACAACATTTTAAAAAAAAATATTCAACCTCTTATCTAAACCCAATTAAAACATAATTTAGAAATTGTTTCGTTATTATTTTATTAGTTAATTCCCGATTATTAAGTCAGAACAATTCGTGTCACGGTATCTCGCCGGCGCGTGGGACCCACGCGGCTCAACCACCCACGCGCCACCCCCTCCCCTGAACTCCTTTCCTCCCGATCTATCTCTCTCAAAACCTCTCCTTCCCCTCTCTCTCTCTCTATCTCCGTTCTCTCTCTCAATCTCATAATCTCTTTCTCGTCTCTCTCCCTCGTCTCCCTCGTCTCTCTCTCTCTCTCTCTCTCTCTCTCCATCTCTCTCTCTCTCTCTCTGCATCACTCTCTCGCCCGTCTCAAACTCTCTACCTCTCTTCTCTTTTCTTCCTCTCTCTCCTACCTTCTCTCCCTCACTTCCTCCCCCTTCGCACTCCTCCTCCCCCTCTCCTGCTCGCCTTTTCCGGCGACACCACCATCGCCGAACACAACAACACTCCCCGACTCAATCTCTTTTTTCCGATCTAACACAACCCACCATCAATCTCTCAACTAACACAACCACAAAGATTAACCCTCCCTTCCTTCTATCACACCGTCCGGTTCTTCCCCACCGGTTATACACCCCAACAAAATCCAACAACTAATTCTATTAAACAAACCCACAAGCATCAATCATTAATCAAGAAAATCGAAAAAAAAGAAAATAATTTGATAGAAATAACAAAGTAACTACCTGTGTTGTAATTGGTTTGTATGGTTCGAGTTTTTGATTTTTAATAGAGAGAGTCTGTATTCGGTTTCCAACAAGAAAAAGGAAGGAAGAGGTTGTGTTTTTTTTTGTTTTGATTGAAATGGAGGGTTGTACTCTGTTTTGTAAATAAGGATGAGCTGTTTCTTTTTTACTCCGGAAAATGGGGCTGATAAAAGGGATTGTTTTTGTTTATAACACTTGAAGAGACAAAACGTGGGGGACAAAAATTAATGGAATTTGTAGTGCTCCATGATTATAATTTAGTGGACAATTAAATAAAACAAATGGGAGACAAAAATTAATGCAGAAAATTTAAAAAATAAAATAATGATTATGTTTATATTTAATGAAATAATTGATAAAAGATTTCGTTTTCTCCCGTTACTAAATAATTAAAAAGAGATTCTAAAATAAATACGACTAAAATAAAAATCCTAATTTTCTCAAATTATTAATAAACATTAATAATTAATAAATATAGTACGAATATATAAAAAAATTTATAAAACGTACTAAAAATATACTGGTGCATCTTTTCTAAAATATTTTTAAATAAATAAAATATCGAGTAGATTCGAAAAATTTATTCGAAAAATTTACGGATATTACAATTTTATTATACAAATACCAATTTTAAATTTTTGATAAAAAATATTAGCGTATTACTCATTTTCAAATTAGTTATTTATAATATGCGTTTGAGAAATTGGTGTAAAAAAGAAAAAAAAATTAAATAAATCGTTGATATTTACATAAACAATTATTTTTATTTATCGTGAATTTAATAACTCCTATGAAATGTTAATTAAATATGTTGACAAGCATATATATCAAATATGTGCATCAACTAATTCATGAACCATTATTTACGAGCGGGTTCATGAACATTATTCAAAAACTTGTTCACGATTTATATAATCAAACTTTTTCACAAATTTCGAGCCGAATTATTTCGTGTTCAATTCATTTTAGGACACGAATCTTAAAATCTTATTAATATTTGACTCATTTACAAATCAAATCAAACTTTTTTTAAAATGAGACACGCAAGAACGTATCAACTCATTTACAAGCCTACACATTATGTATACCAAATTAGCAACAAACGCCATTTTTTTATTTTAATATTTTCTTCAAACAATTAAAAAAAGCCTGAAAATGGATCTTAACATTTTCTGAATTTTTAACTTTCTGGAGATTAGATAACTGGGTATATATACAAATTACACACACCTTATCTACAACACTGGACACAACTCATAATTTCTTTCTCTGTAAAGATGGCTTCAGCTTCTTCCTTATCATTTCTCCCCGGCGCTTCATCAGCTTACTCTCAACACCACCCATTTCTCCGGCCAAAGCTTCCATCTTTATTATCAACACCAAAGCCACACTACCAGTCACTAGTTGTTGAAGCCAAGGCAAGAACTAGGCAAGACAATCGTGTTGCTCGTCACGTTCGTATACGCAAGAAGGTCCCTTTTTTCTCCTTTTAATCTACTTACATGTTTATTTATCTGCATTTTGTGATTGCCCATTTGCTTGTTCTTGATTTTGTGCATACCCTTTTGCTTATTCTTGAATTTGAGCCCACCCATTTGATTATTCTTGAATTTGAGCCTACCCATTTGCTTATTCTTGATGTTGTGCATACCCTTTTGCTTATTCTTGAATTTGAGCCTACCCATTTGCTTTTCTTGATTTTGTGCATACCCACTGATTATTCTTGATTTTGTACTTACCCATTTTCTTATTCTTGATCTTTTAGATAATGTGGTTTGATATGAAAGTCTGGTTTGATTTAATTTATGTTGGTGATTCCGCTGATGATTTTTTTCGTAAATTAGGTGGTGAATTGTTGTGTTTTGGTACATTTGATGTAGTATGTAATGATATTTTGCAATTTGGGAGATTAGTGCTCCGGTTGGTGCGAGAGAATTGGGATGGAGAAGAGATACATTTGAAACAGTAGTTTTATATTTGCCTAGTCGTTTACTTTTTATATTTGAAATAATGTGGTTTGATTTAATATATTTTGGTCTTTCTGCTGCTGCGAGTTGTTGTTTTTCGGTATATTTGAAGTACTAATTTGAGTTTTGCAATTTGGGGAGATGAATACTCCATTTGGTGCCAGAGAATTGGAATGAAGAAGGGATGGATTGGGAAATTGTTGACAAGATTAAAGGCGAAAAAAAGGATGTTAGAAGGAAGAGGGAAAGAAAGAAAAAGAGAGTTTGAATTGTCTATGATGTAGTTCGAGAGGAAAATAAATAGGAATGGAGCATTGTAGTATTTACTTACGTAATACAACAAATTTTATTATATTCCCACTTAATTTTATTCCAACCAAGCACAAATGTGTTTGAAAACAAGGGTGTAGTTAATAATTAGAAACACTGGGGTCAAAATTATATTAATGTCATGGTCGTGAAATTTTAATATTTAACTTTCTGTCCGTGTTACTAATAGTCTAATACTCTTATCTCGACTCCCCTTTAATATCTCATCTTTTGGTCTGCTCTTGATTTTGCTTCCCTTAATTGCAAAACAATGAATATGTCTCGCATACCACTAGGAAATTTTCTTCTGTCATTTATCTGTGATGATATTACTGTTAGGAATCTGCCCGATTCCCGGCGAATGCGGAAGCGATTTGGTAAATATGTGTGCTTAGATCCCACAAATATACGTGATAGTAATGAAGCAACAAACCAACAATACAGTAAAAGAGCCAAGAGATTTAACGTGGTTCGGCCCAGCCTACATCCACAAGAGCAATAACTTCACACTAGATAAAAGAGATTACAATATCCGGGTATCCGGCCCCTGAATTTTATACACAAATTCAGCCTTACAATACCTATTATGTATATCCCCAATCTCACTAAAGTGTTTCTCTCAAAACCTCCCCTATCACTGTTTCCCGACAACCTTTCCTTCTCTCCCTCTCCCAACCCGGACAGTGCCACACAACCTGATAGAAAGACCTCTGCAGCGGGACCACCTCCGATGGCTGCAGTCAGACCCAAGTACCCTAAGGAATAGTTTAGGCACGAGGACCTTCTATCCCGACACTTCCTGAAAACGGGCTAAACCGGCTTTCCTACTAGACGGACTATCTAGCAGCTAATGAGAGAAGAGAGAAAAGAGAGAGGTGTAATAACTAATGAGGGGGGAGGAGGTATTTATAGGTGAAAGTAATGTGGTAGGTGTAGTAGGTGTAGTTGGTGGAAATGGTGGGTGAGTTTGAAAAGAAAAATAATTAGGCAGCCTAACAATTACTTTTAAATCTGAAGCGAACTAATGAACTAAGCCAATGAGTTAAGCATTCAGTTTCTGATTTTCGTTAGGTTACTAATCCTTTTACTTGACCTGCTGATTGCACTGATACACTGATACTCTTTAATTCTGAATTGTGGACGTCAATAATAAAAAGAGAACAATGGCCAGATAGTCACCTCGAATTGCCACCCGACAGCTCGAGTCATCATCATAGCACCTCGGCTTATTGTCAGCAAAAACATATAGAACACTAACTTATTAATTTTTTTGTTGATTGTATATATGTTATCAGTTTTTAATTGTAAAAACTAAAATGGGTCAAATCCCACTGCACAGGGCTCTGTGTCGGGGTAGAGTATACTGCCTCCACACTATGGTGGTTGTTTTCATCATCTGGTAGTTCAGAAGGATTAATGCAGATTCACATCTCACTTCCCATTACGTATGCATAATGCATTATTTGTAATAGTTTGGCACTTTGGCTATTTATAATGCTAAATATCAGTTTCCAATTTGTATAGATAATGCATAATTTATAGTGCTACAAGGTAATTATATACTTTTCCTGTAGGTTGAAGGAACAACAGAAAGGCCGAGATTAAGTGTTTTCCGCTCCAACAAGCATATATATGTGCAGGTGATAGACGACACAAAGATGCATACTCTTGCGTCAGCTTCAACGATGCAGAAACCCATTTCAGAGGAGTTTGACTTCAGCGCTGGTCCCACTATTGTAAGCTGACATGTTAGATACTTAAAAGTATATTTAGAGTAACCATCCCCCCTCCCCCCTCTAAAAAGGACAACTGTAGAAGCCGAACTCTTAGACATCTTTCACTTCAACAAAAAGTATTAAACAATTTATGAGACCAAATATTTGTTTAAGATTGCTATAAAATACTTTCCACATTTCTGTTATCCACTTAGGTGGAATATTAATTTGCCACCTCTTTGTCACTTCCGCTAGCCTCAGATGTTGGAACAATTGTACGTAGGTTTCTTATAATTCTTCAACATCTAGTACATCCAGTTTTCGATAATTTATCAGGAACCTGTATTTGTAATATATAGATATTGTTTAAAATGTCTACCTGGTGAAAACATTAGACAGGGTCTTATCTTTGTATGTAACCAAGATTCTCTGCAAATGACTACATGTGAGGTAATAATAATTAATCATTTAGATATCTATTCAGGCCAGAACCACTTATTCGCTAATTTGTTTTTTGACAAGTTTGCTATTTAAACGAGTTTTTAAGCACCATATGTATTCATAAAGAAAAAACTGTTTACATGTTTAAATTGTTGTAAATATATTGCACCTTCCTATTATGACATGAATACTAAAAGCCTCAAGCTGAATCATTGCAATTTTGTTTTTTGATCAGGATGTAGCAAAGAAAGTAGGTGAAGTGATAGCAAAGTCCTGTATTGACAAAGGGATCACCAAAGTGGCGTTTGATCGAGGTGGATACCCTTACCATGGGCGTATTGAAGCACTTGCTAATGCTGCTCGGGAGCACGGCCTTCAGTTCTAGAACTTGTGCGGTAAATTTAAATTTTCTGAGAAATTTTTCTTTTTCCTGTTCAAAATATTTTATGAAAAAATTTGTATCTAGAAAGAACCATGGAAGGATGAAGGGTCACCTCATAAGTTAAATGTAACAATTGAAGAATGCTTTTAAGTCCGCTGTAAGTTGGTTGTTCGAATTAGAGAAAATAAAAATTTAAACTTTGTTTCAGGTGCAACATTTATTTTATTATGATTAATTAATGTTATTGGTTATGTTTGATGAATTTAAATACACACACATGCCGAGTCTACAATAGTAGACAAAGTGAAACTAGTAAAAGAATTCCATAGTTTTTGAATATCATATCTACCTTTGTGTTTTTTGATTCACATAATATATGTACTTAAATTTCCTACAGTCAAATGTTTTCAAAATGAATGGGAATCTTGGACTGATGTTCCTTCTTCAAGTTTCATACTGATATTTGATAAGGTCAAAACAATTTTGAATGGAAGCTAAAGATCAGAAATAGATTTAGCAAAAATAACTTGTTATTGGTTAAAATGAATTGATCGTGAGGGTCCGATGTTTTTGGTTCCTAACTTCTCCAGAATTGTTTTTCCAATCTAACATTTTTGGTTCCTAACTTCTCCAGAATTGTTTTTCCAATCTAACATTCTTGCGCTGCAATTTCTGTAATGCCTTTTGCTTACTAAAATCAAATCTGTAATGCCTTTTGCTTACTGAAATGAAATAAAAAGTAAAACAGAAAGATTCAATTTATTCTAGTTTTTTGTAGTAGTATTTCCTATTCTCAGCAATTATAAGATATCAATGTTCTGTTTGTTAGATAATGGAATGAGGATGAGTAGGAACGATAAAATGTCCATAAAATCGAAGGCTTGCAAGTCTACTGTAAATTGGTCTTTCAAACTGAAGAAAATAGATCAAGACTTTCCTTTTAGCTGCATCATAGAGTACACAAAGTAAAACTACCAAAGAAAACCCCATAATGTTGTAAATACTGTGATTGTGTTTTCTATATTGCACAATGTAAGTAATGATAAATTTCATACTATATCAACAACATGTATTGTTGGTAGTTCTTAGTTGTGCATCTGTAAGTTAAGGGTCCGTTTGAATCGGGGGTTGAGAATAGTTGGGTTGGGTCGTGTTCAAATTTAAAAATTCATTTTTGAAAAAAAAAATAAAAGTAAAGTGTTGGATTTTCGTAGTTTACGAAATAATTAAAATAATATTACATATTAAATCCAAAATCCAACACTTTATTTTTAAAATTTTTTCAAAAACGAATTTTTAAATTTGAACCAACCCAACCATTGTCAACCCCCAATCCAAACGGAACCTAAGGTTATAGATTTTGACCCCAAGGTTATAGATTTTGTCATATTCATTTTTCCGTTCTTTTTAGTCAATGAGATAACAACAAGTTTAAAACATTTGCATCAAATGGAGCGGAACTGGTGACTAACGGAGGTTCAGGCTCCATCTAGGGATCTGAAGACTCTATCGAGTGAATTCTGATCACAATCATTCTACTTGCTTTCAGTCTTGGGAAAAATTGCAATAACTGTGACAAGGATGGTTTCTCTCATTCTAAAGCTCCTGAGATAATTGGGACAACTTCTCTCTCTCTCGCTCGCTCGCTCGAACTCTCGAACTCTCTCTCGAAAAAAATGAAGAACAGTTGATTGAGCAAAGAACAGTAGAATTCCGATAACATGCAAAAATAAAATTCTTTGCTTAAACTGAATTGTTTCTTGCTCAATGGGGGAAGTAGCTCAATTGGTAGAGCAAAAATATTCCATTAATTAGAATTGCTTCGTTTCATGCTGAAACAAGTTTTGAGGTTCAATTTCTCGCTTCCCCATATTCATTTTATCCCCAATTTAACAATTTTTTCGCACAGTTTATCATTATTCCTAAAGTAATATATAATGAATTTTATAACTAAATGAAATTTAAGGAGCTAGAACTAAAAGAACTAGACACAAACTAAAATGAAAATGAGAAAATGAATGAAAATGATGGATTTACACTGTATTATTAAACAGTGACGCGGTCCTAGCAATTCGGGTGCCCTAAACGAATTTCTGAAGTGTACCCCTTTTTAGTATTGCGAATTTGTTTTATGCATGTGAAGGTAGTGTTTTTCGTAGTTCGTTCACAGGGAAGGACTCTCAATATTGATTTCGAGTAGATTACCTCTTACAATCTAGAAGTGTGTAAATGGGGGGTTTTGAGTTTGGTTAAGGTGTTTTATCAAACACCTTGCATACATAACTAAATTGCTACAAAAACACAACTAAGTTAATGGCTAATATCCAAATTTACCAACACAACAACACAATGAATAAATTAACAAGACAAGAGATATTTGACCCAAGGATTATGGATATTCAAGCACTTCAACCCAACAACAAGCAAATATATCCAACTCTACCTAACCAAGATAATTGGTGAAGCACACAATCACTTATTTCTCTTCTATTATAAACACTAATTTAGTGAAACACATAAATTAGTTCTCTTGATACTAGCAACCAATAGTGAAGCACTACCAATTTAACCAAATCAAGGAATCAATCAAAGAGAGGCTAGGACAAACCCAAGGATGAGAAGCTCAACCTAGGTATTTGCACTTAAAGCTTGAGAATTTAGGTACACTAAACTTCTGCTACTATAATGAATGTACTAACAATTACGGATTAGCACAAACAATTAGCAATTGATATTACAAGAAGAGCAAATTGAAGCAACTTACAATTCTCCAAGCAAAATCATAAACAATACAACTCAAGCATTTAAGATAGAGATAAATAAATCTTACTTAAATTGAAATGGGTTTAGTACAAGAGATCCTCCTTGAGCCAAATATATGAAGTTAGTTACTCATAATCAATGCTAGATTATGAGTAATTGATGTATCTATCTCTACTCTACCAACCCTAGTTTTTGTTCTTCAAGAGGCCAAAAATGTTAGATGATGTTAGGTTAGATAGATGATATGCTCATTTAATACACAGCAGCTCCGTACGGCCTGCTGTACGGCCGTACAACTGCCCGTACGAAAATTCTGCTCCTTTGAACGGCCTGTTGAACGGCCGTACAGCTGCCCGTACGAGATAAAATCTTCAATATAATGCATTAAATGCCTCCCGGATCGCGATCTTTTCATCTTCTAACTTCCCTTTTCGAATAATCTATGCTTTCCAAACCCAAAATGAGTCATCTTTTCAACAATTAAGCATGAGGCACTGAAAGATGAAAAACACAATTAATATCGATAAAACAACATTCGAAACTAACAAAAATTGCAAGAGAATAAAAGACAAAACGTGTATAAAATACACATTATCAAATCTTCCCCCACTTGAACTTTGCTAGTCCCGAGCAAACTGAATATAACATAACCATATACTCCTAACTAGTACCACTTTCGTAGGTGATCACGGTTGCATTTGGCATATGCAACAAGCCCTTGGAACCCCTCGGTAGCCCTAGTGGACGAGTGAGGTCTCGTGAGGGTTTATAGAAGATGTACCCACAAAATCACAAAAGTCACTAATAAACAAGAAACTAATAATACCTACTAATTAAACTAACTACTACACTCACATGTCCGAGTCGTCTACTTGTAACTAAAATCAAACATATAGAGCTATTCACCTTGTCATCCACTATAACGAGCTAACAACCAATTCAAGAATCAAGATAACACACCTTGTGCAAAATGTAACCATGACATTAAAGCTAGAATGAATGCACTTCAATCGTGAACACTAGACAAGATTATCACAAAGCATACATGGCTTCGCATTAAGAAGATGAAATTGTATGGTGAAAAATCTCACATCTCTCAATTATGTATCACACAAGTATGGGCTAGAGATTTCACTCAACTCCAAGTCTAAATGCATGCGCTCTACTTGACCTTGCATGTTCACCTAAATTCCAGATTGCACCAAAAACAAGGAATTCATAAAATGGGTTGTAATGAGGCTTGGGTGAAGGTGTGAAAATTTAAGTTCAAGGAAGGTGTAAAAGTCTCGCTAGTTGAGTCAAAATGACGCTTGCTCGCTTCATCCACCAAATTATCAAACTAAAGAATGTCTTCACTCATTTACAATTACAAAACACAACCACATTTACCAAGAAAATTGAAACAAAATAAAGTACAAAGATTTATTGCTTTTTTTTTTTCTATTTTTCTTTTTCTCTTTTTTTTTTACATCCCCTTTATTATTATTTTTTCAGCAAAGGGAATGCATAACATAAATAAATACTACAAAGAACTTTGAACCACGTCTAGATATACACATCAAACTAGTTCCCACTTACAATAATTAGAATCCTTCCTCTTCACAACTTCTCCAACTTCACATGCTCATCAATCAATTCTTTTCCCAAGACTCAACTAGCTCAACTAGGTCGAGAGTGAAGTATTTGGCTATGACTCATGTATAAAAGGGGAAAGTGACGAAGAGAAATATGGATATAAGCTTCAAATGGGGTAACTAGGGATTATTTTCATGGTTCACAAGCTAAAAAGGTCAAAAGGGTTATCCTAAATAGAATTTCCTTATTATGGTGCATCCATGAATGAAGATTTAATGCAAGCCCTAGAGCAACAAACACACATAAAGAGGGAGCAACACACAAGCAAAAGAATCATCGTTCAAGGCCTCACAAGGTTTAAGTTATAATAACATCTTCTCGATTTGATTCCATGCATTCTAAGAGATAATCGTCATGCTCACAATTTAATTACAACACTCTAGACTTTTCATGCCATTTTAAGTGTGCGTGTGTGTGTGCAATAAGGTGCATCAAACTTATAGATTCACATCAAATTGATAATGCTAGACACGTAATAGGAGAAAACAAGGCTGCAAGCTCACAATGTCTTAAATTTTACAAACAAATGCAAACGAAATGGACATCAAAATAAACAATCCAAAATAAACAATCCTTCCTCCACTTAAAACATGGCATGTCCTCATGCATGACAAATAAAACGAAGTAGAGATATGAGTGAAAGAGAACTCCCCTAAAAATAAATAACAAGGACCGGGAGCACCACTCATATTTGCGAAAATCTAACTCCGAAGTTGCACGCCAATAATTGAACTATCGCCACACACCACAATCAACCCAACAAAAATAACGGACAAGCCAAAATCCAACACCCTACAAAGCCCTGCAATACATTAATTAAGGAAATAAAAATAATGAAAATATTTGTTTTTTTATTAATTAAAAGAAAAAGAAAAAGATAAAATAAAATAAAAATAATAACCAACTAATAATAAAGTCAAAAATCAAAAATCAAATTTGAAGTGATTTACATCGATTCTTGAATTTCAAAACTAAAAATCAAAATTAGAAAGAAAAAAAAAATTTGATTTTTTTTTGCTAAAAATAAAAATAACTAACCAATAAAAAAATTAAAAAAAATCAAATAAAAATCAAATCAAATTTAAAACTGAAATAATAATAAAAGAAAAAAAATTAAATTTAAAACTAAAATAAAATAAAATAAAAAATCAAATTTAAAAGTTAAACTAAAATAAAATAATTACTTAGTTTAGAAAATTAAAAACTAAAATCAAAATTAAGAAGAATTAAATTTTGGTTTTTGATTTTTTTGAATTTTTTTTTTAAAAAAAGAAAAGAAAAAGAAAAGATAAAATAAAATAAAATAAATCACTAACCAATTAAAAATTAAATCAAAAATCAAAATAAATTAAATTTAAATTCATTTCTGAATTTATAAAAAATATTTCGTTTAGAAAATTTAAAAAAAATTAAAATCAAAATTAAAATGAAAGAAGTAGTGAATAAAAGTAAATAAAACAAAATAAAATAAAACAAAAAGAACAATTAATAATAAAATCAAAAATAAATTTTAAAGTAAATATCAAATTAATTCTTAAATTTATATAAAATTAAAATAAAAACTAAAATCAAAATCTAAAAAGTGAATAAAAGAAAACAAATTAAAAATAAAACAAAACATAAAAAAGAAAACAAAAACTAAACAAAGAAAACAAAAACAAAAAACAAAAAAAAAACAAAAAACAAAACAAAAAAAAACAAACAAAAAGGGGAGGGGGTCGTGTACTGGGGAAATGAAAATGGGGTTGGGCGGTGGAGGAAAAGAAAAAAGGTCGGATGAGGGAATAAGTGGTGTACGGGGGAATTGTTTATGGGCGAAAGGAGGTGATGAAAAATGGTGGCAGGAGTTGGTTGGTCGGAGAGGGGCAATGCAGATTTTTTTTTTTTTTGTTCTGTTTTGTGCACAGGCTGTACAACAAGTGGGTGGAGGGTTGAAAAATACCCTTATTTTGAACTAGAACATGGACAGAAGGTGAGAAAAACATGGTACGGGCTGGTGCACGGTTTGTTGCACGGTCTGCACCCCGTACAACAGCCCGTGCAGCCCTAAAATTTCACAAAACTATTTTTTTTTTTTTACAGAAAATTTCCACAAATTCTTGAATGCTTGAATAAAATAATAATTCCTGAAAACATGAACAAACACATCAAGGTACGAGTGGAATAAACATAAAAATTATAAAAATTAGAATTAACGATACTAAATATTATTGAGCGGGACATTATTACTACAATTTTTTTTTTGTTTTTTTTAAAACTCTATTATAAAATTCATTAATCACACCACAAAAATACATATTTTTTTTTTGGTTATTTTCTTAGAATAAAAATAGATGAAAAATGGAATCCCCACTCACTAATATTTAGATCAATCCTTAAACCCACAATATGCATAACACCATACATAAATGCAAGCGAGGAACAAAATCTAACACACGCATAAAAATATATAAATACATACGTACCTTGGGTTGCCTCCCAAAAGCGCTTTGTTTATTGTCGTTGGCTCGACTTATTTATACAACTAGTCTAACTAATGAGGTGAAAAAGCAAATAAATGCACATACCTACGAATCAGTAATAAGAACAAGGTGTGCAAATATACCTTTGATCCATAAAAATATAAAAATATTTTTATGATCTTCACATCTTCAAGAGATTTTGAAAAAGAAAAGTAGTTAGAAAAATCGTCAGAATAATCATTATAAGCACGACTCAAAAATTCCTCCCAAATTGGATCCTTATATACCGAAGCAAAAAATTCAACCTCATCAATCTTAAGCTCAAATTCCTTCTCAATTTTAATTGGACATTCATCAATTTTTATCTCATCTACCAATTCATTAAGCACAAAAGTATTTTCTAAATTTGGTAGATCCTCAACTACATCCAATTTATCATTGTCAAGCTTAGGGCAATCGTCAACTAAACAAGCAAATTCATCATGCACAACATTTTCATCAATTACAAAACAAGAATCGTGATTAGTAGGAGGATTGACCTCCTCTAATCGACTCACGGTTTCGGCTAGTTGACTCATTTGCTTTTCCAAGTTGGATATGCTTTGAGAAGTGATGTTTTCCAAGTTGGATATACTTTGAAAAGTGGCGTTTTGAAATTGGAGGTTGTTTGCCGCCATTTGTTTCATCATTTCTTCAAGTGATGACAATGTAGATGAAGACCCTTGATGGTCTTGGGAATTATATTGCGGATCATAGCATCGATTTTTAAAAGCAAGTTGGAGGTTGTTTGCCGCCATTTGGTTTATCATCTCCTCTAATGATGATAAGGAAGATGAAGAAGACCCTTGATGGTCTTGGAAATTATATTGCGGATCATAACATTGATTTTCACAAGCATATGAATAATCGATGCTAGGAGGGTAAGGAGCATAGCATGAGTTTGTAGAATATAAAGAATTCACCTGATAAGCATTAAAATTCTGAAAAGAATTAAAATCTTGATATCGTTCTTGATCATAGGTGAAATCTTGAGCGTTATTCCAACCAAAATAATTCTTCATTGTCTCCTGAAAGGGTTAGTTGTCTATCTCCAATAAACATGAAGACACACCAATAAAAAAAACAAACAAAGAAAGAAAAAATTATATACAAAGATAAAATCTAAACTATAAGAAACAATTAACTCAAAATTAACATTGTTGCCTTCCCCGGCAGCGGCGCCAATTTGAAGGTAGTGTTTTTCGTAGTTCGTTCACAGGGAAGGACTCTCAATATTGATTTCGAGTAGATTACCTCTTACAATCTAGAAGTGTGTAAATGGGGGGTTTTGAGTTTGGTTAAGGTGTTTTATTAAACACCTTGCATACATAACTAAATTGCTACAAAAACACAACTAAGTTAATGGCTAATATCCAAATTTACCAACACAACAACACAATGAATAAATTAACAAGACAAGAGATATTTGACCCAAGGATTATGGATATTCAAGCACTTCAACCCAACAACAAGCAAATATATCCAACTCTACCTAACCAAGATAATTGGTGAAGCACACAATCACTTATTTCTCTTCTATTATAAACACTAATTTAGTGAAGCACATAAATTAGTTCTCTTGATACTAGCAACCAATAGTGAAGCACTACCAATTTAACCAAATCAAGGAATCAATCAAAGAGAGGCTAGGACAAACCCAAGGATGAGAAGCTCAACCTAGGTATTTGCACTTAAAGCTTGAGAATTTAGGTACACTAAACTTCTGCTACTATAATGAATGTACTAACAATTACGGATTAGCACAAACAATTAGCAATTGATATTACAAGAAGAGCAAATTGAAGCAACTTACAATTCTCCAAGCAAAATCATAAACAATACAACTCAAGCATTTAAGATAGAGATAAATAAATCTTACTTAAATTGAAATGGGTTTAGTACAAGAGATCCTCCTTGAGCCAAATATATGAAGTTAGTTACTCATAATCAATGCTAGATTATGAGTAATTGATGTATCTATCTCTACTCTACCAACCCTAGTTTTTGTTCTTCAAGAGGCCAAAAATGTTAGATGATGTTAGGTTAGATAGATGATATGCTCATTTAATACACAGCAGCTCCGTACGGCCTGCTGTACGGCCGTACAGCTGCCCGTACGAAAATTCTGCTCCTTTGAACGGCCTGTTGAACGGCCGTACAGCTGCCCGTACGAGATAAAATCTTCAATATAATGCATTAAATGCCTCCCGGATCGCGAGCTTTCATCTTCTAACTTCCCTTTTCGAATAATCTATGCTTTCCAAACCCAAAATGAGTCATCTTTTCAACAATTAAGCATGAGGCACTGAAAGATGAAAAACACAATTAATATCGATAAAACAACATTCGAAACTAACAAAAATGCAAGAGAATAAAAGACAAAACGTGTATTAAATACACATTATCAGCATGTTCAAAGACTGAAGTACAATATCCATGCTAGTTACATATATAACATAAAAAAACAATGCATTTTGCAGTTAAATGCACATTCAAAAGAAATTTCATGTATAAATTCATAAACTAGTATCATATAGTAGTTAAAATCTGCATACAAATCTTTTAATAGGATAGGTAAGATATGATCCGTTACATGTAATCAGCCTTCGCAAAGACTGCAACAATTGAGATAACTTTTACCAACTAAAAATTCTAAACTATCACATCATTGAAGAACGTCTTTGGAAATGTTTTTTGGTATTAAATTTATATGGACATTGCAATGTTTAAGTTGGAGGCAACAAAACAGATTTAGCAAAATGTAAAATGTTTGATAGCGGAAAGTAATTTTTTCACGCAGAGTTTAGGTGTCATGCTGTTCGACATAATTCTATTTTGCAATTCAAAATATTTCCATATTAGATTTTGTTTTTTGCAATGCAATAAATTTCAATATCGGGGAAGTAGCTCAATGGTAGAGCAAATATATTCTTCTTCTTAGAAATTATTCTTAGATGACTGTTTCTTGCTGAAACAAAGTTCGAGGTTCGATTCCTCGCTTCTCCATATTTTAGTTTTGCATTTCAAGAAGTTTGTAGGACCAAATTTTAGTTTTGCTCAAGAAGTTTGTAGGACCAAGTTTCCTGCAATACAAGAAAAGCTTACTAGCAAGGAAATAGCTCAATTAGTAGTAGTACAGCAAAATTCTATTGTATTAAAGGGAACTGGTGACTCGAGACTAACGGAGGTTTAGGCTCCATCTGGATCTGAAGACTCTATCGATTGAATTCTGATCACAGTCATTCTACTTGCTTTCAGTCTTGGGAAAAAAATACAATAATTGGGACAAGGATGGTTTCTCTCTCTCTATTTTCCTCGCTCTCTCCAAAAAAAAAATGAAGAACAGTTGATTGAGCGAAGAACAGTAGAATTCCGATAACATGCAAAAAATAAAATTCTTTGCTTAAACCGAATGGTTTCTTGCTCAATAGGGAAAGTAGCTCAATTGGTAGAGGAAAAATATTCCATTTATTAGAATTGGTTCGTTTCGCGCAGAAACAAGGTTTGATTTTGATATTCGATTTCTCGCTTCTCCGTATTCAATTTTTTTCCGAATTTAACAATTTTTTCGCGCAATTTGTCATTGTTCTTAAAGTAATATATAATAAATTTATAACTAAATGAAATTTAAGGAGCTAGAACAGAAAGAACTAGACAAAAGGTGTTATAGGGAGAATATTGTATAACAATATTTGTGGAGGTTGCTGGAATTATAGAGCAAAATACGGATATTCTGCTAAGAACACGACGAACACGGAAGGAGATTGGTGATTATTGTAGCTGATCTTGTTTGTTGATATTTCAGGGGTGAGCTGTCAATCATCCATAACAAGGTGCCTACGTACCCTATTTATAGGGATCAAGCCATTCGTAGTTCTCTTGGAGAAGAAGTTACTTAGACAGGCTAGGATTTCTATGGGCTCGACTTGGCCCAAATGCACAAGACGTCTTCTTGGGCTGATATATTTTGTCCATTAATCCTGCCCATGACCCATGGCTATGGAGATAATCATACTCATGCGATCTCACTGGGCTTAGCTATGAGCCATCATAAGAGTAATCTAGGCCTCGCTGGACCTCTAGGCCTCGCTGGACCTCTAGGCCTCACTGGACCTCTAGGCCTTGCTGGACCTCTAGGCCTCACTAGACCTCGTAGAGAGATGTGATGCTATCCCATACTATGGACTACTAGCGAACTCGACCCACAGCTTGGGGTCGCACACTTGCATATTGTGCTTAATAGTATATTGGACTGATTCCTGATGATGTTGAGCCTTCATATGGAGGAACGTAGTAAGATAGCGATGCTGTTGTACTGTAGATGCGACCCCGGGCTGGACCTCTAGGCCGGGCTAGCATAAGACGCCTAGAGGCCTAGCGTGAGACCCCTTGGAGGCCTAGCGTGAGACCCCTTGGGTGGTATTGTTTTCAAGAGATTTATGAGATAGAGGTGAGGCGATCCCTAATCGGCCCCATGCCTTGTTAATCCTTCTTCAATATTTGGGCCCATTGAGAGATATTTGAGCCCATTAGGAGAGGTGGGCCTCTAGTATAGTCCATTGAGCCTATTTAGAACTTATGCCCAGATTCGGGCATAACAACTACCCCCGATTCCATGTTGCCATATGAATGCAATGTGGAATCAAGTAAGTGGTGTCTTCCAGCTGCTGCGAAGCCAAGTATATGTACGGTGGTACCATTGAGAATTTCACTAAAATATATTTGAAGAATATTGGTTGATCCCAAACCTATTAAAAAAATATAAGAACAATCTTGGCCATGCGTTGCAGTATGCAATAAGAAAAAAGGTTGAATATTGGCCGCAAACCCTACTTAACGTTTCTATAACGTTTTTCTAACAGTATGGTATTTCTGTTAAGAAGTCAATTTGTTAAGGGTACCGTCTAAAGGAGTCAAAAACGTAATGGTACCACTGGCAAAAGCCAAAAGTACAGTGGTACCATTGAGAATTTCCCTAATTTTTTTTACTTTTTCTTCATAATATTCTCAAAAATATTTTGAAATTTTGGGGAGCCTCCTCGCTTCGTATAATTATTTTTATTGTACAGGTTGTTCATCTCCACGGCCCAACAAAATATTGCTTCTTGCTCCGTTACTATTTTTGAGTGCTTGCTCAGTAAATCTCCACGGATCCAAAAATTGACCTCGTATCCTTGTGTATAGCAATCTACGAACTGGATTTCAGTAGAAGCTATATTTTTTGTTTGACGCAGGTCCCACCTCTAATATTCTTCTACCTTTGCCTTCTAAGCTAATTGCCACTTTCTAACATGTAACAACTCCACCGAAGACAACATGGTGCTTGATAATTTTCTCTATTTTTTTTGTTCAGCCTTTGCAAAGCTCGTACATGCATCCTTGATTTGTATTAATCAATTGCGGGGCTCCATCTCTTTATCATAAAATTGGATGTCCCTGGTCTTCTTTTAACATTCTTTACTTCTTCTCCTCGCATTACTTCTTTTTCTTTTCTTTCTTTTTTTTTTTTTTACATGAACTCCACGTAAAAGTCTTGATCTCCATTTTCTTGTTACTCATATTTATGCACGGGCCTTGCAAGAAAATTGATGTCCTCGTAGTGACTACCTTGACTACCTTGACTTTCTCCTCAATGCTTTCATTGCTTCAATAAATATATATTTTCATACCTTATGGACCCACCTTCAATACCCCTTCTGGCTTCCAGGCTTGATTTTGTAGCCACCGTACTTCAATTTTCTCTTGTTTTTTTTATTCTCCTCGAAGGTTCCACGAATAAAGACCTTGAGTACAGCCCCTCCTCGAACTAGGACTTTACGTGAATTAAATCAATTCATGTGCGATCCCACCTGCAATATAGCGCCTCATGTCCTTGCTCGTGTGAATTATTGCTCGGTTGCAAATATTGTAGCCTCACTTTGTTAACTCCTTTTGCTTGCAATCTCCAGCTCGCTTGTCTCTTCTATTTTATTTTTTGTCTCTTCAAGCGGACCCCGCTATAGAATAATGACTGTACATTATGGTACAGCCTTGATTTGCGCGGGTAGGCAGCTTCATATTACTTCTTTATTTTTTCTTAATGCGAACTGCACAGAGCCATGCATACTGGCAGACTGACAGCAAACCACTCCGCAGCAAATCACTTGGCGGTCCCGCTTCGCTTCATAGTTTTCTTTTTATCATAACTTGTTTTTTTTATTCCATGCAGGTCCCATTAACATTGTTAATCCTCGCACGTCAAAGCCAGAAACAAAGCAGTGTACTAATATTCCTTTTAATCACGAGCCTATCTTCACATCGCCCATTTTTTTTAACGTGAATTGAGTATGTGAATCAGCTCAACTGAAGTTGCAGTATATCTCTTCGTATCGAGTCATAACAATCTTTTTATTCTTCACATGTCTTCTCCAATTTTTCAACTACTATATATATGGGCTTTACTTCGTGAAGACATTTAAGCACAGAAGTGGCAACCTTCATAACTTTTCTTTTTACAAATCCACCATATTTGGGCCTGCAGAAATTTTGATGTCTTCGCAACAGACTTCTCGCATCGCTATTAATTTTTATTTCTTCACTTCCTATCCAGCTTTGCAGACCCATTTGGAAGTTTTTTTTTTAATAATCTCGTAGTCCTCACATCTCCCCATGACTGTACTACCACTGCATTGCTGTCCTGTTTTTTATTCTGTATTTTATGGTTCCCATCTTCAATATTCTTTTTGTGGCCTCGTACTTCGATAAAGAATTCATGCATGCATGAGCTTGAACTTCAAGTTGTGTTTTTATTCGCCTCGCATCCACATGACCCTGTTTTGCCTCCTCATACTAATATCTGTGGTTTGCCTCAACTTTCTATGATTAAAACTCTTGGATGTGTACAGCTGCCAACAGTGAACCAAATTTAAAGTAGGAGTAACAATACCGTGGAGCCCACCACTTTACCATTGTATTGGTATACATACAGCTGCATGTTTTTCAACTTCAATTCACATACATGCTTTATTTTCAAATTTTTTATTACTCGCGGACCCCTGCAGCTAGAGGTGGCCATTAGGGCGGTTCAGCCCGGCCCGCACTGAACCGGCCCGGTTTTTTATTCGTTTATATTCGGACCGTTCTGAACCGGCCCGAACCGGCCCTGAACCGTTAAAAAACCCGGTCCGAATACGGGTTAAGTGTTAAAAAACCGGGACCGGACCGGCCCGGCCCGCGACAGTACGAACCGGGTGAACCGGCACGGCCCGGCCCGGACCGGCACGGCCCAGCCCGCGATTTGACCGCACGCGCCACGTCTTCCCTTCCCAGACGACCGTTGCTCTGGTGACCGTTGCTGCAGCTTGTGACCGTTTTGCTTTGTTGCCGTTGGGAGACAACGGTTATATCTTCCTAACCCCTATAAATACCGTCCTCTCTATCATTAATTTTCCCCACACCACCATTTTTCTATCTAATTCTCTCTCTATCCATTTTTCTATCTAATTCTCTCTATATCTCTAAATTATCTCCGGCTCTATTTTTAATACTCGTAAGTCGTAATAAGCTTTTACAGTAATTGTTATCTCTCTCAAATCTCGAGCAAAAAAATGGAACAAGGAAGGGGTAGTGGCACTATTTCATCTCAAGATTCAACTCCGGTGACTGGGATGCTACCACCTCGATCTCCGGCATCTCCGGCCACACAGACACACGAAGAAGGTATAATTAATTTTTTAAATTTTGTTCGGTTTGTATATTTTATATACATTTATATATGCTACGAATTATTTATTTTTTTAAAATGTATATATGCTTCGAATTCGAATTTTGTATTTAATTTATATATGGTTCGAATTTTGTATTTAATTTATATATGGTTCGAATTTTGTATTTAATTTACATATGGTTCAAATTTTGTATTTCATTTTTGATTTATTCGTTTTGTAATTTTTTGTAGGTTCAAGTTCGAGACAATCATCACATGTTTGGACATACTATGATAGAGTTCAAATATCCGATGATCCACCAAAATTTAAAGTTCATTGTTTGATTTGTATACAAATTGGTCGGCAACAAGCACCGTTTACGTGGGCTAGGGGACAAGGTACGGGTACACTTAGTCGACACTTGGAGGTTGCTGGAATCACAGAGCAAAATACGGATATTTTGCTAAGAACACGAAGAACACGGAAGGAGATTGGTGATTATTGTGGCTGATCTTGTTTGTTGATATTTCAGGGGTGAGCTGTCAATCATCCATAAAAAGGTGCCTACGTACCCTATTTATAGGGATCATGTCATACGTAGTTCTCTTGGAGAAGAAGTTACCTAGAGAGGCTAGGATTTCTATGGGCTCGACTTGGCCCAAATCCACTAAACGTCTTCTTGGGCTGATATATTTTGTCCATCAATCCTGCCCATGACCCATGCCTTCATAAGAGTATTCTAGGCCTCGCTGGACCTCTAGGCCTCGGTGGACCTCTAGGCCTCGCTAGGCCTCGCTGGACCTCTAGGTCTCACTGGATCTCTAGGCCTCGCTGGACCTCTAGGCCTCACTAGACCTCACAGAGAGATGTGATGCAATCCCATACTAGGGACTACTAGCGAACTCGACCCACAACTTGGGGTCGCACACTTCCATATTGTGCTTAATATAGTATATTGGACTGATTCTTGATGATGTTGAGCCTTCATATGGAGAAACGTAGTAAGATAGCGATGCTGTTCGTACTGTAGATGCGACCCCGGGCTGGACCTCTAGGCTGGCCTAGCATAAGACGCCTAGCGTGAGACCCCTTGGAGGCCTAGCGTGAGACCCCTTGGGTGATAGTGTTTTCAAGAGATTTATGAGATAGAGGTGAGGCGATCCCTAATCGGGCCCCATGCCTTGTTAGTCCTTCTTCAATATTTGGGCCCATTAAGAGATATTTGAGCCCATTAGGAGAGGTGGACCCCTAGTATAGTCCATTGAGCCTATTTAGAACTATTGCCCAGATTCGGGCATAACATAAGGTAAAATGAAAATGAGAAAACGAATGAAAGGAATGGATTTACACTATTGATAACCTTTATTAATAAACAAAACACCCTTTAAACGGTACCATGGTTCACACTGTATTTTGATTTCACCCTACAATCTTATTTATACTATAATTCTATGTTGTTTTTTTTAATAATATAGAAATTCTATTATAATTATAATTCTTTTATTACAACTTTAAGTAAAAAAAAATAGTTTCACCCCTAGAATCATATTTCCCTTATAATAAATAATAAAATTTAAATCTTATTATAATTATAATATATTTTTTTTATCATAATTTAAAATCAATAAATAACACGATCAATTCTCCAAAAGATTTTTCAAGGAAAACAACTAGAACATGTTTCTATAAACTACTCTAGAACAATCTTCCTTGCGATTATATGTTATTTTTTTAAAAAAACATAATAAAATTGCAATCTTATTATTATTATAATTCTTATATTATATTAGCAATTTTTTTTATTATAACTTAGAATAAAAAATGATTACGATCGATATTTTTCAATGAAAACAACCGAAACGTGTTTCCATGCATTTCTATTAAACAATCTATGTTTATAGTTTGTTAATCGCATAAATTTTTTATGCAAATAACATAGTTCTTTTTATAATTTTATAAATATTTATTAAATAAAAAATTAGTAATTAATTAACATAAATCCTCGAGCCCGTGGTTCGCACGGGTTATCATCTAGTATTATTAAATAGTGTCGGCCCTTACAATTCGGGTGCCCTAAACGAATTTTTGAAATGTACCCCGTTTTAATATTATGAATTTTATTTATGCATATTCAAAGTACTAAGTACAATATCCATGCTAGTTACATATAACATAGAAAAAATAATGCATTTTATAATTAATTACACATTCAAAAGAAATTTCATGTATAAATTCATAAACTGTAGTATCATATAGTTGTTATATAAAATTATTTTGGTGCCCTTACTAGGATGGTGTCTGTTATGCCCAGAAATATTCTCGCCCTAATGGTGAAATGTCGCCCATGGGGGTTGCCCTCGGACGATGGGAATCTCGCCCTCTGGCATACTGAAATGGGAGATTCTCCCTGAATGTTCTCTAAAGAGTGTTGTTATGGACCATGATCTAGGTCCTCGGTTACGAGCAATTAGGGAAAGGTTTATCCTGGGATCTCGCCCGAAATATTCAGATTGGGGATCTCGCCCCCTTTGGCAATCTCAGAACTGCCCAAAAGTTATTTTATCTCCGTGGCTCCAGGTGAGCATTGACCACGATAATCTCGGGTCAATAGCTTAGCCATTAAGCTCCGAGAAATTAGCCGGGCTTTACGGTTCGTAATAATTGTCAAAGGCGGTGGCCCTGATCCAATGGGCTTCCTAAATGAGGAAAACCTAGCCCATTACGATTACTTGTCCTCCAAGAACTACGTTTGGCTTGATCCCTATATATAGGGTACGTAGGCACATTGTATGTCACGATGCAAACCCTAGCACAAAAGAAAGAATTCAATATTCGATCTTAATTGCTACACACATCTCAGCATACAATCTCAGCCATCCCCAAATCATAAACCCTAACCCTAAACATCTTATACTGTTCGCCGTCATCAACAACCACCACAATTCCAGCAACCCTCCCCGAATTTGTTTTCCCAAATTCCTCCGTTAACAAGTGGCGCTAGAAGGAGGGGCTTTTGACATCTTAGGAGGAAGGATGTCGCAGTCAAACCAAGAGCGTGTTGATGATCGTCGGGGAGAGGATACTAGGTCCACGGAGAATCTACCCCCGCCGCCACCAAGAAATTCTGCCATAAGGAATTCAATGCTGAGAAACCTTGATCGCCCAGGAGGCTCGCGCCGAAGATCCACTACACCCAGGGCCCCCAATGGACAGTCGATACCACGGATAGGAGGAGATCCACCTGTCTTGATGAGCAATACTGAACTTTTGAATCAGATCACTTATATGGGAAATACTATTACCCGTATGGGCGCGAGAATGGATGAGATGGAAAGAGAAAGGCAAATTTTTGAAGGAACCCGCCTGAATCGTGATGGGCGCCGCCAACTAGACGGAAGAGAAGGGAATATGAGGGCGACTCTCCATGACTGGGGAAGAAATTATCTCACACCAGGTGAAGATCAGCGTGTTGGTAGGAGATCTGCCATTAATCACCAGCGCGTCCCACATATGGAAATCCCCTTGGAGAGAGAAGTCCAGATTGTTGGAGAGACTAATACCGACCAGCGGTTTCGAGCTATTACGCCCAGGGCCTTGACCTACGGGGAACCGCATGTTGAGTTCCCACCAGACAGGGTGATGCCCCGACGATCAAGTCAAGCACGCCAACTGCATGGAAGGACCGAAAGGGGGCGAGAACCTCAAAGGGAGGAAGTTTGGGTTGGCGGTCAAAGGACTGTGGAACAGGATAGATTTGATGGAAGGCATCGTTTTGATCACGAGAATGAGATTTTAGTAAACTCTGATATGATTCCACCCACAATGGCTCAAGCTGGTGACCCAAATCATCAGAGGACTCCGAACCACTATAGTTTGGGATATGGGGAAAGAAGATCCTATGCTAACCTCTTCAACCAGGCAGAAAGAGGTCAAAGGGGACCCTTAGAATCTAATTTGGAGGAGAATCTGATGGCCGCTCGCAGAAATCATTTACCTCACCTAGAGAACGCCGTCGGGGATCAATATAGGTTTGAAGAGTTAATGAATCAGCAGAGACAGGAGGAAGCGTCTCGTAGGGTAGCCGGTCTTGAGGATCTAGACTTAAATGCCTTGCGCAGACTCCTGGCTCAATCAGGGGAGCAATCGGGAGCTATATTTGAACCAGCTCCATCGCCCTTCTCATTGGCAGTCCGGGAAGCACCTCTTCCCCCATCTTTTCGAGGGGTGGGAGATCTAAGGTTTACAGGAAGTTCTGACCCGGCAGAGTATATCGCCAGGTTCAACACTGAGATGGAGCTCTATCAAGTGGAAGACTTGACAAAGTGCAGATTGTTGGCCTCGACCCTGCGAGGAAATGCCCACCAATGGTTTCAAAAGTTGGGACCGGCTTCTATTACTTCTTGGGATCAGATGCGAAGGATGTTCTTGATCCAATTCCAATCGTCTATTGTCTATGCCCCACCTGTCACGACCCTGGCAAATATAAAGCAGAGAGAGGGAGAAACCCTGCAATCCTACTTTAGACGTTTCAACTCAGAGGTCCCAACTGTTCGGGGAGCTTCGGACGAAACCATCAAGAATTTTCTGATAGCTGGAGTAAGAGTGAATTCGGACTTCTGGAAGGAACTTCAGCGGAAAGAGCCTCCAACACTTGCGGATCTCTATGCGCAGGCTGAACCCTTTAAGAGGGAGGAAGAAGCTCTGAAAAGGAGTGATTACCCCGAAACTAGTCGCAGGGGGAAGCGCAAAGATAGATCTCCTAGCCCTAGGAGAGACGGAAGGAAGAACGGTAGAGGGGATGTTAATGTCGTTGACACTTGGAAGTCAGATCGGTCGAGATCACCCAGCCCGATGCCACGGTACCCGCCACCATCTCTTTATTTTCAGAAAGATCAGGGCTATCCCCAGACCAGTATTTTCACGCCGCTGGTGGCATCTATTGATCACATTTATGAAGTAACAAAGAAGGAAGGATTATATAAACCACCTCAACCACTTTCGAAGAATGCGCAAAGGGATAAGAAAAGGTATTGTGCCTATCATGAATCCCATGGCCATGACACCCATCAGTGTAGGCAATTGAGAGAGGAAATTGAGTTGCTAATCCGGAATGGGAAGTTGACTGAATGGGTCAGGAAAATCAATGGGGGCGTTCCTCCCATGGAAAAGAAGGAGGATCCTGGAAAAGGACCAGACCAGCAGGGAAAGACAGTGTTCGTAAAAGAAGCTAGCATTCATACTATTTTTGGAGGGCCTCATGTTGGGGGAGATGGAAGAAGGGCCATGGAGAGGTACGCTCGGGAAGCAAAGGATCCCCCGCTTACAAATGTTAACCAGCTGTCAGAAAGGCCTCCAAAGCTGTTTAAGGGAGAGGACACGCAGATAATTTTTTCCGAAGAGGATGCAAGATGGGTTCATCATCCGCATAGTGATGCCTTTGTTGTTAATGTCAGAATTGGGTCTAGGAGCGTCCATCGTGTGTTTGTCGATAATGGAAGTTCTGTGAATATCCTCTATTACGGAACTTTTAAAAAGATGGGACTTCTTGATAAAGAAATGGTTCAAGGAACAACTCACATATACGGCTTCACAGGAGATTCTGTCCGGGTCAAAAGCACGGTGAAATTGCCTCTTACCTTAGGGGAAGACCCTTACTCCGCCACTCAGGTGTTCGAATTTCTGGTCGTCGATCAACCTACATGTTACAACGCTCTACTTGGAAGGCCAGTCTTGAAGGAAATGAGGGTGGTGACGTCAATTTATCATTTGGCAATGAAGTTCCCTACTCCTGCGGGGGTCGGGTGTGTGAAGGGATGTCAGTATGACTCTAGGGACTGTTACAACAAAATGATGAAGTCTTCCTCAAAGGGGAAACAAGAGGGGGAGATGTTGGACTTCAAAGACGAAAACGCTGCGGAAACATTGAAATCTTTCGGACCAAAGTCAGAAAAAGCAGTTACCCACATGGTTTATACAGTGGAATTTCCTGAGGATGACGCCATGGCCAGATATGAGACGCTAGCTAAACACGGAACCCCGCTCTTTTTCTTGGAAGCACCACCCTCTCGAGGAGAGATTGTGGAAGTTGTAATGGAAAGTGTTGCAGAAGAGTCCTTTGCGGAAAGCATGACAATTGATAATACAAGATGTAGGGTGTTGATGATTGGGGCTCCTCCTCCAGTCGATCAAAGCCAGTTTGAAGAAGGGGTTGTTGAAGATATCACAGACGAGGAGGAACAGAGAAGCCTTAGAGCGAAAAAGGGAAAATTTGTTACAGATTGTGGGGATATTCCCATGGTTGAATTCCCGGACGATTTGACTGGTAGGGAGGGATCTCAACCGTTGGAGGGCGAGGTTGTTTCTATGCGGGAAGTGGGTGAGTCCAGTGGAACGAAAGGAGTAGAGTTTGACTTGGACCCTCGATTGCCTGAATCCAAGAAGAATGTGGGACCGGCAGAAGATACTATACCAATTCTCGTGGACGAAAAGGACCCATCCCGGGTGCTATATATTGGGGCGAGATTAGAATCAGACTTGAGAGAGAGGCTAGTTGCTTTTTTAAAGAATAATCTGGATGTTTTCGCTTGGAGTCATGCGGACATGGTAGGAATTGATCCCGAGGTAATGTGCCATCACCTTAACATAGACCCTTCTAGGAAGGGTATTCGGCAAAAGCGACGGGCGGTCAGTGGAGAACGAGCTATCGCCTTGAAAGATGAGGTTGACCGGCTGCTAAATGTCGGATTAGTTAAAGAATCCTTTTACCCGGATTGGCTTGCGAATCCGGTCTTGGTGAAGAAATCCAATGGAAAGTGGAGAGTCTGTGTTGATTATA
This sequence comes from Saposhnikovia divaricata, assembly GCA_036435485.1. Taxonomy (NCBI): domain Eukaryota; kingdom Viridiplantae; phylum Streptophyta; class Magnoliopsida; order Apiales; family Apiaceae; genus Saposhnikovia; species Saposhnikovia divaricata. The sequence goes on from CM071595.1 coordinate 182,260,451, forward strand.
CTGACCTGAACAAAGCCTGTAAGAAAGACAGTTTTCCTTTGCCTAGGATTGATCAATTGGTAGATGCTACCGCGGGGCACGCCCTACTTAGTTTCATGGACGCTTACTCCGGATATAATCAAATCCCGATGTATGAGCCAGATCAGGAAAATACCTCTTTTATAACGGACCGTGGCTTATATTGCTATATTGGGATGCCTTTCGGATTGATTAACGCAGGGGCAACTTATCAAAGGTTGGTCAATATGATGTTCAAGGAGCAAATTGGGAAGACTATGGAAGTATATGTGGATGACATGCTTGTAAAATCCAAGGAAGCAAAGGAACACATTCAGCATTTGGATGAGATGTTCCAGATCCTCAGAAAGTACCGCATGAAGCTTAATCCTCAAAAATGTGTGTTCGGAGTAGAGTCTGGAAAGTTTCTGGGTTTTCTGGTAAATCATAGGGGGATAGAAGCAAATCCTGCAAAGATCTCAGCTCTTCTCGAGATGAAGTCCCCCCGAACAGTGAAGGAGGTGCAAAGCCTGACTGGGAGAATCGCCGCTCTGAACCGGTTTGTGTCAAGATCATCTGACAAATGCAAGGAATTCTTTAGGGCAATTAAAGGTGTTGGGAAGAATTTCGAATGGACATTAGATTGTGAAGAAGCTTTTCAGGCGATAAAGAGCCATCTGGGATCTCCCCCACTATTGTCTAAACCGATTGAGGGAGAAACTCTTATCCTATATCTTGCTGTTTCAGAATATTCCGTTAGTGGAGTACTTATGCGAGAAGAAGATGATACCCAATACCCTGTATACTACGTCAGTAAGAGGCTATTGGATGCAGAGACAAGGTATTCGAATATGGAGAAGCTGGTGTACGCTTTGATTTTAACCACCAGAAAGTTGCGCCCCTACTTTCAGGCGCATAAGGTAGAGGTCCGAACATCGTACCCTTTGAGGCAGATACTGCATAAACCGGAAACTTCTGGACGGATGTTGAAATGGGCAGTGGAATTAGGGCAATTTGATGTGGAATATAAACCTAGAAGCGCTATAAAGGGACAGGCTCTTGCTGATTTTATTTTGGAATTTCCTCTTGATCAAGAAGATGAGTCCCTGGCTGTCATACCTAGCCCTCCACCAGAGCCGAATCAGGAGTATCCTACTCCAGCACCTTGGTGGACTTTATATGTGGATGGTGCATCGAACAATGAGGGTGCAGGGGCGGGAATTGTTTTGGTCAGCCCGGAGGGACACCGTCTTCGGAGTGCAATCCACTTTACCTTTCACGCTACAAATAATGATGCCGAGTACGAAGCCTTGATTACGGGTTTGAAGCTCGCCCTTGAGATGAAGGTAGAAAATATAAACATCATGAGTGACTCAATGCTGGTTGTCTATCAAGTCAATGGAGGGTTCCAAGCTCGTGGGCCTCGAACTGAGTTGTACATGAGGTGCACACGAAGATTAATGGGCCGATTTCGGGAGGCGAGGTTGGAGCAACTTCCTAGAGACAGTAATGCGGAAGCCGATGCCCTGGCCAAATTGGGGTCTCAAGGGGAGGCCAATTTTTTGGGTATCAGTCCCTTGGAAATCCAGAAGCAACCTAGCGTTCCGGAGGTGGAATTGATGCAAGTTGATGTCCCCACGCCAGATACATGGATGACCCCTATATGGTGGTATTTGAAGGAAGGAATTTTACCAGATGATAGGATTGAGGCCAGGAAGCTAATGTATAAGGCAGCTCGTTACGTCGATTTTGGGGGATCTCTTTACAGAAGGGGTTTTAATCAGCCGTTGCTAAAGTGTATAGATGGGGAGGAGTGCACTTATGTTCTCAGGGAAGTTCACGAGGGAATTTGTGGAAACCACTCGGGGGGTGGCTCACTCGCGCAGAAAATACTACGTCAAGGGTATTATTGGCCTACTCTTCGGGAAGATGCAATGGTTTTTGCTAGGTCTTGTGACAAGTGTCAGCGATATGCGAACTATGTGAACAGTCCCGCAGCTCCCCTTACTTCATTGACTAGCCCTTGGCCCTTCGCCATGTGGGGAATTGACTTGATAGGGGAACTCCCTAAGGGAAAAGGAGGGGTGAAATACGCCGTGGTAGCAGTGGATTACTTTACTAAGTGGGCAGAGGCAGAGCCTTTGGCGTCGATCACAGCAAAAAAGTTGGTGGACTTTGTTTATCGATCCATCATTTGTCGCTTTGGAATACCGTACAAACTGATATCTGACAATGGGAAGCAGTTTGATAGTAAAGAGATGAGACAGTTGTGCGATAATTTGGGAATTATTAAGAGTTTCTCTGCTGTTAGTCATCCTCAAACTAATGGTCAGACGGAGGCGGTGAACAAGATAATCAAACATACGCTTAAGGCGAAGTTGGACGACAGTAAAGGTAATTGGCCGGAAGAGCTACCTAATGTCTTGTGGAGCTATAACACGACACCTAGGACAACTACAGGGGAAACCCCTTTCTCTTTGACATATGGATGTGAGGCTATGGTACCAGTCGAGTTGGGGGCAGGATCTTTTAGAAGAGAGAACTATCAGCCAGAGGTAAATGAAGTTAACCATCGCCTTTACCTGGATATGGCGGAAGAATTCAGGACGGCTTCTCAGGCAAGGTTGGTTTCTTATCAGCAAAGGGTGGCTAGGTTTTACAACTCAAAGGTAAAGGCAAGACCCTTAAAGGTGGGGGATTATGTTCTTCGACGAGTGATGCCCAACATGAAAGTCCAGAATCATGGAGTGTTCGGTGCGAATTGGGAAGGTCCGTACAGGGTTAGAGCTGTCTTGTGGGCAGGAACTTATTATCTGGCAGATATGGAAGGGAAACACATCCCGCGAGCTTGGAACATGGAACATTTGAAGAAATATTATCAGTAATGTATTCCTACTTTTGATATACTTTCCTTTAAATAATTATTTTCATGAAAGTCTAGGGGGGTAGTGCATGTACTCCTCCTTAGCCAGGTTTTACTATTTATGAATAAAACATGCTTGTTTTTCTTCAAATATTGTTGATTATCTGTTATAAATGATCTCCTGTGAGGAGAGTAAAAAATGACTTCGGGAAATCCACCTCCTGTGAGGAGGGATATTTCTGGAATGGAGAACGACCTCCTTTGAGGAGGGTATCTCGAATTATTAAACCCTTGCAAAAACCGTACTTCCGGGGGGGATGTCCGTACTTCCGGCGCCTCATCAAGGTTCGAGTTTCGGAAAATATACCTCCTGTGAGGAGGGTATTTCTGAACAAAAAGACTGATCTCCTTTGAGGAGAGTACCATCAATATAAATCCTTGCAAAAACCGTACTTCCGGGGGGGATGTCCGTACTTCCGGCGCCTCATCAAGGTTCGAGCTTCTGAAAATCCACCTCCTTTGAGGAGGGTATTTCTGAAGTAGGAAGCGACCTCCCATTGAGGAGGATATCTAAATTATAAATTCTGAGGAAAATGACCTCCTTTGAGGAGGGTACCCTCTTGAAGAACATGGTGAATAAAACTTTAAAGCTGGAAATATTTAAGGGCGAGATGATGATGGAGGACAAGCTTCCCATAGAAGGGCGAGACTTACCCTTTAATTGAATACCCATAAGAGGGAAAATATAAGCAGATATTTAAAGAAAACATTAGTTTGGAAAGCGAATATTAATACAAAGGCGACGCCATTAAAAGGAGGGCGCGCACTCCAAGTAGTTGACAATAATAACATCCATAAACCTTACAACGGGCGAGGCCATTACAGGAGGGCCCGCACTCCCAATGTGTTAGCAATAATAGAGAGTTCATACAGTCACTTAGCTGTGGCATCAGAAGGCGAGATCGTACCAGCTTTGTCTCCCCCATCAATCTCTTTCTTTCTCGCCTCCTCCTCGACCATGTTCTTCTTCTCCGCCTCGATCTTCAACCTCAAGCTTTCCTTAGCAATTGCGATGGGCTCGGCATTGTCAGATTGGAACTTCAGCATGTAACTAGGAGTAGAGGGGGCGAAATGCTTGGACCAATCATAATCAGGATCGGCTGCGAGGAAGTTACGAAGATAATCCAAAAAGCCAATGGTGTAAGCTTCAGTCTGTGCTTTCTTCACAACAGCCTCAACCTCAGCTACTTTGTCTTGCAATTTCGCATTCTCGCCCTCAAGGTCCGCGACCTTCTTATCAGAGTCCAATTTTAATTTTTTCAAATCAGCTTGGAGTTTATCTACATCATCTTTCCTCGCCTTAACTTCATGGTCGAGCCTTTTCTGGGCTTCGTTGAGTTTTGAAGTAAAACTTGAAGCTTCGCCCTTGTATTTCTTCAAGGCCTTCTCCTGATCCTTGATAATAGTGTTCTTCTGGGCGAGGACATTAAGTCCATGATAAAAGGCATCGCCCAGACCCATCTTGAAGTGGAACTCCTCATCAGCTTCTTTCCGCTCCTTAAGGATTTTTACATCCTGATCAGAAAAGTGTTCGGCAGCGATTGAACCAAAGGTTGTAGCAACAGAATCCGAGGGCGCCTCCTCATTTGGAATTGACTTATGCTTCTTACTTGGGGCAGCTTTGGAAGCATCCGCTGAATCCCGTTTTTTATTTTGCTTCTCGCCCACATGTGAGGTAGGAATGATGGGGCGAGATTGGTTCACAGCAGTCGACGGTGTAGGGCGAGGAATATTGGCAATAGCAGAGGGAGTCGGCTCTGCAAAAGGGTTGTTTCCAAAAGGGAGTCTTGCCATTTGACCTGAATACAAAGGGATAAAAAAACTATTAGTTGACAATTTCAAATATTAAGAAATAAATAAACAAACGGGCGAGGGCTAAAGAAGAAGGCGAGGTGCCTTTACCAGTAAGTTGCCCTTCTATTTGTTTTTTACGAGTACTTCTTTTAGTACCTCTCTTAAATTTGACAAAGGGAATTCTGCCGTACCCCTCATTATAGAAGCCATGGATACGGAGATTATCGGGTGTTACTAGAACATCGAGATCTTTCTTTGGTCTAGGAAGTTCAGAGATAATCAGAGCTCTAGCTGCAGAGTCGCCCGTTAATTTTGTCTGGGCGGGTTTGTCTACGAGGAGAATATAAGGAGAAATTAGAGTTTCAGGGGACTAGGAAAAGGAAAAATATCAGGGCGAGAATACTTACAAGGTTGAAGATTGAATTGGGTTCTGAGCCTGGGGACGTCGTACATGTAAAAGAATTCATCTTTCCATATCTTCATGTTGCTAGGGTTACCAGTAATAAAACCCTTTTTATTATGATTCGACCAGTAGGCGAGGTAGTAAAATCCCACGTCTCTTCCACATCGCCTTAAAGAAAGGAAATAACTTAGCTCAGCCATAGTTGGGGCATCATATCCTTCGTTTCTATACATCATATATAAACCGATAGCCGCCCTATAGCTGTTGGGTGACAATTGGACAGGGGCGATATTAAAATAAGTAATGATTTGATGAAGAAAAGGGTGCATTGGCGTTCCAAAGCCGAGTTCTATTAGTTTGTTGGTGAGGACCGCCCTTGGTGTTGGCAACCCAGCAATGTCGAAAACATGCATTCTCATGAAGGAGCGAGGGCGTAGCCATTTTCCTTCCAAATTGTAATATTCAATTAAAAACATGATTTCTTCGGAAGAAATTTTGGAGGCGAGTCCTGCGCAGGAGATTCTACCTTGATCAAATCTGTGTTTCATTCTAAGAGGTTCGTCTACATCATCTTCAAAGTCTAGGTCGAGATCACATGTACGGACGGGTTGTTTGTATGGGTTATTGGGGGGAGAAGGTAATTCCATTGCATAACGAACGGGCGAGACGGATAAAACTTCATCTTCGTTCTCGACCTCTGCATCCTCGTAGTCAATATTGTCTTCCTGATCAGAGCTCTCGCCCGTTTCCGAGTTCTCGTCTTCTTCTTCTTCTAAGATTTGGTCGGCTTGCGCTTCCTCAAGCATTCTTTTATATCTTTCCAGATCCTTGCCATGACTCTTTCCTAACCTAGAAGGGCCTGGCTCTTGAGGATCTAAGTCGGCGAAAAGGTCGTGTAGATCATCTTCTCCACTTACGTCGCCTAGATCTTGAGCATGGTAAATGCTGGCTAAGTCGTCGGCAATATCGCCCACTGGAAGACTATCGGAGATGGAAATAATGTCCTCATTATCAAGAGAATCTGAGGTAGAAGGCGACGCTGACCCATTTTCGGGAGAAAAGTTCTCTCTTGACATCTATAAGAGAGGGCGAGGACTATATTAAAGTTAATTCTCCAGAGTAAGAGCAAGTAAAAGCATGTAATGGGGGTCCCCGCCCTCTTAGATGGAAACGGACCTAAGTAGAGAACTAGCGAGAAGGAATGGTATTCGACTCTAGGTGATTTTCTTACTTTTTGTTAATCGTTTACTTAAAAATAAAAATCGACAGGAAAGACGAGAAGAGAGAATTGGTACCTGTTTTTGGGAAGATCGCCTCCAAGATGAAGATATCGCCTGACGAAAACAAGAACCTCGTCCACAACGATAGAGATCTCGCCCGTAAAAAATGGAGAATTCGACAGTGCTCCTAGGAAATTTGTAAGGGAACGTGGGGATGGAAGAGGAGGATGGGCTTTTTATAGGAATATAAAACGGAGATGGATGACAGCCAGGTAAGGACACGTGGCATTTTCTTATTGGATTGGGAACTGAAATCGAGGTGTGATAAATTCCGTAAAAAATAATAAAAAGAGGGATTTTCTGAGGAAGGCTCGCCTATATTCTGGAAGGTATTTTGGGATAGTTTCTTTTATAGGAAGATATTACAAGAAACTGGGGGGTAGTTGTTATGCCCAGAAATATTCTCGCCCTAATGGTGAAATGTCGCCCATGGGGGTTGCCCTCGGACGATGGGAATCTCGCCCTCTGGCATACTGAAATGGGAGATTCTCCCTGAATGTTCTCTAAAGAGTGTTGTTATGGACCATGATCTAGGTCCTCGGTTACGAGCAATTAGGGAAAGGTTTATCCTGGGATCTCGCCCGAAATATTCAGATTGGGGATCTCGCCCCCTTTGGCAATCTCAGAACTGCCCAAAAGTTATTTTATCTCCGTGGCTCCAGGTGAGCATTGACCACGATAATCTCGGGTCAATAGCTTAGCCATTAAGCTCCGAGAAATTAGCCGGGCTTTACGGTTCGTAATAATTGTCAAAGGCGGTGGCCCTGATCCAATGGGCTTCCTAAATGAGGAAAACCTAGCCCATTACGATTACTTGTCCTCCAAGAACTACGTTTGGCTTGATCCCTATATATAGGGTACGTAGGCACATTGTATGTCACGATGCAAACCCTAGCACAAAAGAAAGAATTCAATATTCGATCTTAATTGCTACACACATCTCAGCATACAATCTCAGCCATCCCCAAATCATAAACCCTAACCCTAAACATCTTATACTGTTCGCCGTCATCAACAACCACCACAATTCCAGCAACCCTCCCCGAATTTGTTTTCCCAAATTCCTCCGTTAACAGTGTCCTAGGCAATTGTCTTGATGGCTTTACTAGAACCGATCCTGTTATTAAAATCTACATACAAATCTTTTAATAGGGTTGGTATGATATGATCCGTTACATTTAATCAGCCTTCGCAAAGACTGCAACAATTGTGATGACAATAATTTGTACGCCATTAGGAATGAAGGTTATTATAACTGGTTGACAAGGATACTGATCTCATTCCAGAGCTCCAGAGATAACCATTAGGAATTCACGAATAATAAGCAACTTTACTTTAGTGTTATGCTGATAATTGTTTTGAACATCGGAGTATATGCATGTATGGTTCTTACTTCTTTTATTTCAAAATTATTGTGACGGGACCATTTTAAATTCCAAATATCACGAGTTATATTTGATTTGATATAACTCAATTTACATCATCAAAGATATGTCATTTGGAAATGTTTTTTGGTATAAAATTTATATGAACATTGCAATGTTTAAGTTGGAGGCAATAAAACAGATTTAGCAAAATGTAAAATGTTTGATAGAAGAAACTAATTGTTTCACGCAGAGTTTAGGTGTCATGCTATTCAGTTTTCCACTTGTCCATGGAATTCTATTTTACAATTCCAAATATTTTTATGATAGATTTTATTTTTTGCAATGCAAGTTAATTTCAATATCGGGGAAGTAGCTCAATGGTAGAGCAAAATATATTCTTTGTCTTAGAAAAGACTGTTTCATGCAGAAACATGGTTCGAGGTTCGATTCCTCGCTTCTCCATATTTTACAATTCAAAATATTTTTATGATAGATTTTATTTTTTGCAATGCGGGTTAATTTCAATATCGGGGAAGTAGCTCAATGGTAGAGCAAAATATATTCTTTGTCTTAGAAAGACTGTTTCATGCAGAAACATGGTTCGAGGTTCGATTCCTCGCTTCTCCATATTTTACAATTCAAAATATTTTTATGATAGATTTTTTTTTTTTTTTTTTTTGCAATGCGAGTGAATTTCAATATCGGGGAAGTGGCTCAATGGCAGAGTAACTTAGAAAGACTGTTTCATGCAGAAACATGGTTCGAGGTTTGATTTCTCTCTTCTCCATATTTTATTTTTGCATTTCAAGAAGTTTGAACAACCTTATTTTCTGCAATAGAAAAAAGCTTACTAGGGAAGTAGCTCAATTGGTAGACCAAAATTCGGAACGTTTTAAGAAAAAAAATGGAACGTTACATCTGGAAACAAGGTTCGAGGTTCAATTCCAATCCCATGTCTATGCATTAGACAGTAACTTATATTTGTATTTAGAATCCTGTGGCTGGCTTGAAAATTTAACACCTGTTCTTGCCAGAACCACCATGAATGTAGGTTCCCATTAATTACCACCTGACTACGACTGAAAGCCTCAAGCTCATCAATGCAATTGAATTAATTCTTTGGTCAAGATGTAGCAAAGAAAGCATAGAGGTGAAGTAATAACAAAGTCCCGTATTGACAAAGGGATCACTGAATGCTTACATGACTCTACCGAGGCTTGAACCTTAGACGAGTACGCAAAGTGTCCATATTCCTTCGACGAGACTTGAACCTCACACGATTACTAAAGTGAAACTAGTTAAAAGAAGCCCATGATTTTGTGAATAGTATGACCGCGGTTATGTTTTCTTAGTCACTCAATGCAGCTGATGATAAATTTTTTGAGTATATAATCAACAGGCATTTTTTAGTTTTGCACCTTTAGAATGCAATTACTGGCATAAGGCTGAGTAACATTCCTCCAACCACGTTTGACCTTACACATACACAAATGAAACTCGTAAAGAAATTCCATAATTTTGTAAATATCATGACTACAGTTGTGTTTTCTTTATCACAATTTATGTAATTATAAAATTTTACAGAATATCATCAACATGCATTTTTTAGCATGTTTTAGTCATGCATCTGTAGACTTCCGTTACTGGCATAGCATGGTTGTCGAAAATTGAATTATATATTTTGTTTGGTTCAACTAAAACACAATGTTATCAATAGAATGTTTGGTTCAACATTTGATCTTATAATCTATCTAACCGAAATCCACTGGAAAAACATGCACTATGTTTATGACCCCCTTTGACGAAGTACAAGATTACATGGATCTCGATATGTTTTGGGGACCTCTAACAAGCTGCAAATACGTCTAATTCCTAGAAATGTTACGGGCCTGGTGAATACTATAAAGTACCTATGAATTTAAATCTTATTCCTACTTAGACTCGAAACAATGTTCGAGATTCGAATCCTTCCTTCTTCACAAATACTTTTTTACAACACGAATTTTTGCTTCCTAGTTTGTTACCAGTTCACATCCTACATTTTTATCTGTAATTTAATCAATATTCTTATTAAGTGAAATTTTAATAGAAATGATGTACTACTCTAGCTGCAGGAGACACAATGCTAACGGTGTCAATTAAAATAAACAAATTGCAGCCTTCGGTTTGTTTGTTATGTTATTACTAGATGTCGCAAAATTGTACCCAGAAAACAAAGGTTGCCAAAGTAAAACACAGATTACAAAGTGAATTGCCACAACACTATGATTTGCAATCGTACTAATAACCAAAAGATTTGTCTCCTGCATGAGAGCCCTATCTTTTGGTTAACCTTTAATTGACTACAAACATTTTATAATTCTCTATTTGCAGTCTGCTACAGCCAGAAATAGGAGAAAAAGTCACCTAAGAAACATCACTTCTGTTGTTAACATTGGAATTTTGCTCATGGTTGTAGTCACAGATTCTTTAAGTCAGTACCATATGAAAATAGTCCCAGTGTCCTACAAACACACTGCTTATGCGCAGATGAGGATCTAGCAAAGGGTACGGGGGACACATGTCCCCCTTAAACAAAATTTAACGGCTTTTCATCATTAAATTTTTAAAAACTAATGAAAGTGCCCCCACAAAAATTTTAAAATATAAGGGTGTCTTCCTAAAATTTCGTGCATGCCCCCCAGACAAAAGTTTCTGAATCAGCCCCTGCTTATTATGCGCCATATCATATGGTCTTTACTGTTTTGATTATCTTAAGCAAAAACACTTAAGCACCTTGACTAAGTGGGATTTCATAACCTTGACCAAGAGGATATTTTAAAAATACGATCTTTTATTGCAACATGCCTTGTTGGTTAGTTTAGCTCTTAGATGCTTGTTCTTTTGTCAGACTGCATCTCTGTTTTTTACTTTGTTCTGTTAATCTTCAGCAAGTAAAAGCCTTTTAGATTCCTCAACCAAACAAAATATTAACTCACCTTGTATGTCTATTTATACTAGACTAGAAAGCTCACTTCTTCATTTCGTCACATAGTTCCATCTCGAAATTAGTTCGTGCTCACAATAGTTTTTCAACAATGGTAATCTTATCAGTTTCATTCAGTCATCTTACTACATTTTAACATATATCCAATACTCAGACACGATATTAAAGTGTGCGTGGACTTGAGTGATGCAATCAACTGTTTTAAATTTTAAATAGAAACAACACCAAATAATTATGCATGTTTAACATTTATACTATTATTTGAATTTTTTCAGGGACCAAATAATGAAGGTGTGGAAGATCTATCTTTCAAGACCGTGCATAATCCTAGACAAGGTGGTTATAAGCCCACCCTTTTCATATTTGGTAAGTAGTAAGCACTAAACCCCATAATTCATTATAATTTTGGCAAGAACAAGCATTTCTTTACTGTTTCATGAACTAAGCATGGCCGTATCTTCTATATTTTATAAATGTCATATATTTTGATCTGTCCGGCTCTGCAAACACCACCACCAACTTCCTGGGCACTGCATTTTTGCTGACACTTGTCGGAGGCCTTGTTTCTGATAGTTACATGAATCGCCTCAACACTTGCCTTATTTGGTGGAATCGAGTTACTGGTAAGTAATGCTCGGTAATTTATTAATTTCTACTTCGATCCTTCCTGCAAGGAATGACACTATATATATATATTCAGGTTTATTTTACATTAGTTCATGCAATTTTGCAGGGGTACTTATTATCTCCATTGTCTGTACATTTGTCGGTCTAGTTTTTGTTGCATTGGGAAAGCCATTTTATCGCATTCGAGTTCCCGGATAAAGTTCCTTTCTGAATGTTTTACAGGTACTTCTCATGCTATCTATTCAAGGAGCTGGGATAGAATATTGTCATAACTGTGTAAATCATCAACTAATAGTTTCTTCAGATATTTTAGAATTAAATACCTTGGTTTGTTAGTGCTTAAAGAAAGTTATGAAATTCTGCAGGTCTTAGTGGTTGCTGCAAAGAACCGGAAACTGCAGCTGCCACAGAATTCTCGAGAGATGTATGAGCTTCACAGTAGCCACGAGCATGCGTCACGTGGAGAACGCATTCGTCACAGCAAACAATTTAGGTAAAGTAGCTGTTGTTTTGCTAGTGATAAAAATAGCTTGTCCTTTCGCTGGACTGTGAACCGGACTACTTTTTGTTGTTTTGCGAATCATTGACAAGTTTGCTATTACTGATGAAGAATATGGTGCAATGAAAGGTGGTGCAGCTGCAGACTACAAATTAAAAAGGAATGAAGAGCAGTTGTTACTTTAGTTACTTAAATAAATTAGTAGATGGCACTCCTGTAGGGACTTAGGTGGACCATGTGTCATTTATTGTTATTGTCATTTCTAGTTTTGTCCTAGGTTGGTTGTTATGATCGTGCTTAAAAGACCAGTAGCGTAGCTGTGTGGTCATATGCGTATTTTGGCTGATAATTAGGGATAGGAAAAAAATCCGATCCGACGGATACCCGATCCGAAACCCGAAATTTTGGTTAACCCGAACCCGATTTTTTGGATTTGGATTTGGATTTGGATTTGATTTTCAGACCCGAAAATTTTTGGATTTGGATTTGGATATTATGAAACCCGATCCGAAACCCGATCCGAAACTCGAAAACCGATCCAAACCCGATCCGAACCCGAAACCCGAAAAAAACCCGAATATATATATATATATATATATATATATATATATATATATATGTATATGTATATATATAATATATATATTATATATATATATACGTACATATATATGTATATGTATGTAATTTATACTATAATATATATATATATATATATATATATATATATATATATACATACATATATATGTATATGTATATAATTTATACTATAATATATTTATTTTGTGAAAATTTGGGAATATCTTTTAATTAGATATATATTGACATCCGTACGGTTGGATCGTCGAAATATATTTTTAAAAGAATAGAAACAATAATTATACTATTAAAATTATAGACCACTAAGAATATCAACTTTTATCTATTTAATAAATTGTCATGGATGTAGCGGTATTTTTTAACTTACTTACACTATTTTTTTTATTTTTTTTGTTAAGCAACTTATTTAAACTATTTTTAATTTTGAATACCCGAAAAAAACCCGATCCGATCCGAAACCCGACGGATTTGGATTTGGATATTGAGTTTTGGATCCGAACCGAAACCCGATACGATCCGAAACCCGAAACCCGATACGATCCGAAACCCGAAACCCGAAAATATTTGGATTTGGATTTTGGAAAACCCGAGCCGAACCCGACCCGTTCCCATCCCTACTGATAATCAATTTCAAACAGCTTCACATCCTCTCTGTTTTCTCTCATTGTGCTAAGTTATCTTGCTCTATTTCATTTAGTATTTTTGGTATCAGAGCCAGAGAGATAACTTTACACATAAATCTGAGTGATAAAGAGAAGTATTTAACCATCAAATCGTGATCTTTTTTACTCCTTTAAATGGCAAATACTAGTCGATTTACTGCTTCCGATATGCGAAACCCATTGTTCTTGCATCCTTCAGACAATCCACTTTCAATAAGTGTGACAAAATTACATGGAGCTGGTGACTACAGGGCCTGGAGAAGATCTTTTGAAATACAACTGGCTGCAAAACGAAAGAAGGGTTTTGTAGATGGCACAGTTACAAGGAGTGCTGATGATGCAGCTGAGGCCTCTCAATGGGACACATGTAACAACATGGTAATCTCCTGGCTTCATAATAATATATCTGACCATATTAAGACCTCAGTTCTGTTTACACCCGAACGACTACAACTACGCTATTTGCAAGATTACGAAAGAGGAGAATATCCGTGAGAAACTTGTTGGACCAGATGTGGTACTCCAGGCATATCCACACCACCAACACATGTCCAACCAGGCAGAACCACAGGCAGAACCACTATTGGACCAAGAATGGATGTCTTACACGGAGACACTCATGAACACATATTTGGAACCACAAGAGGAAGAAGAAGAAAGGGAGGCCTGTAATAATAATACTGATCTCCTGGAAGTGCAAAAGATTTTTGACGAAAACGTGTTTAACAAAGTTGGAGAACCACAAGGAGAACCACAGGACCCACTATTGGATCAAGAATGGAGCTCTTTAACGGAGACGCTGAACATGATGTTGGAACCACCAGAAGAAGAAGAGAGGGAGGCATGTGATCAAATTGATGCTCTTGCATTGAAAGAGCTTTCCAATGAAAACATCTTTAACAAACTTGCAGAACCCGAAAGAAAAGAGGACCAGGAGCAACAAGTATTACTTATAGAGCAGGAGGAGCAACAAGTATTACTTGTAGAGCAGGGGGAACGACCAGTATTACCTGTGGAGCAGGAGCAACAACTGGTATCTGTGCAGCAGGAAGAACAGCGGCAAGAAAGAGAAAGAATGGCTTGTATTACTCATCTGGCGACGAACTTCAAATATTATTATGCCCTGCAGCAACAACAGCTTGAAGGAGGTGAAATTAATTCCCTGGGAAAGAGAAAGAATCGTAGTTATCTTGAGGACGAGCTCTCCAACAACAAGAAGCAACAACTGACATTTTTCTCCAGCCTTTACTAGATTGTGTCGTTTAGATACCTAAACTTTCTTTTATCTTTCATTTTTGTCATTGTCATAAAAGGAGTAGCTTAGTGTTTTGCTTCATTTAGTTATTGTATCTATAATGAAAGAGCGTTTCAATGTGTACCGTTTTGACGAGGGACGCATGTTTCTGTAATTTACGTACCTCTTGCAATTGCAATAAATAGTGTTCTTTCTTTAATATTGTAGTTCGGAATTTGTTCAATGTGAGCGTTAATTAGCTAGGCTTAAGTGTTGTGTTTAGAGTACATTAATTACTGACAGCAAGTTTGTTTTTGTTGATAAAATGTGGTTGTAATCCGATTTATGAATGTGTAATTGTTTGTTGAGTCTCCATGTAGGTCATCTATTATTAATCATAGTAAAGTTTTAAATATGCAGGTTAAGTTAGTTTACGCCTAAGTTCTCCGAGGAATGATAACCTAATAGATGAGTGATGTACATTAGACTATCTGATGACCCAGAGACACCAAGATTCTAGAAAATGGAAGCATTGAGACCTCAGCAGTCCGCCCTGCATTAAGCGCGAATACCTTAGAACTATATAACATCAGTGTCTCGCAGGAAATTCTGTTTGGCAGACTTGCAGAGACTGTAGTACTCCATATATAGTAAGATGTTGCTGAGATTTGATAGCCATATTTGCATGTCTCACGTGTAACAAATCTTCCACTACTATGTCTAGAAGTGCAAGCTCTGTCTACTTTAAAGACGCAATTAAGCTCTGGACAGCAATAAATCCTAGCCAATACTGTTAGTGCAAAATGAACCCCTTCGATGTCTTGTATCAGTGAAGAAGACTAACTGACATGAATCATCTATGTTAGCTGTGAGCTGTCAGCATTGCTCTAATTCATGACACGTGTCACGTACACCCCTATCAAGAGCTGGTGGTAATGTTGGTAAGTTTAAAGATGTTGCCAAAAAACCAACACATGGTCAAAACTCTTTTTTTCTTCAACACACGTTTTAAAAAAACTCTTGTAGCTGAGGCAAGCTTTAAGACCTCGGCCGTAATCATTATTGCAACCTCTCAGCAAGAAGTGATTGTTCATCAGATATGGAAGGTAGGTCCACTTTATCAGTTGGCTTCATCGTAGAACTTATTTGTTATTGCACCCTAAATCCATGAATAAATAATTTTGCAACCCATAACCCGGTGACTCGAATCTAAGGGACTGAGAGAGGAAGTGATTAGAAGAAAGTTATTAATGCATGGCGTAAAAACCAGTATATTTATCTGTACTGACTAGAGCTTGAGCTCAAAATGCCAGATAATTCGTGAAAATTTCACATATTTCCTAGGTAGTGGCAGCCTAGCTAGCTAGTGATTCATATTCATCTGTTACCGTCATTAATGTTTACTCTTTAATGGTTAAACAAATATTATTGTCAACGATCATCAATATAACTTCAATTGTTATTTGCTTAGTGCTAGTTGTTAGCTATGTGGGTATTAACTGTTTGGAACATATTTTATTAAAAAAATTAAACAAAACGATAGGTTTGGATTGACTAAAAATGCATGATATTCATTTTCCTGTAGGCCGTACATGTTGTGGTTAATTTAAATTTTCTGTGAATCTTTCCTTTTTCCTGTTCAAAATATTTCATGAAAAAATTTGTATCTAGAAAGAACCATGGAAGGATGAAGGGTCAACCTCATAAGTTAAACTAGCATGATAGCCCGTGCAAAGCACGTGCCATATTTTAATTCGTATAATTTTTTCCAAACGTTGTCATTGAGTCTTTCATTTCTTATTTGTTTCACGTGTCTCGGTCTATCTATAATCAGTGGTTGATCGCCATTCTAATTTCAAAATATTAGTATATTCTAAATTCTAAATACCAAATTTATAGCGTTGTTTGTTCAAAGTGTGAATGATGATCGGTAAATGCGGTAAATAAAAGTTAATCATTAGCTGTCGCGTATTACAACAATAATACCATGTAGTCTGTTTTTGTGACAACCGGGTCAAACCCGAGCCTTTTTCCGAAATCTGGTCAAATCCGGTTTTCGAATTCGAAATAAATTTGAGTACAGTACTGGTCCAAATGTAACATCTTGGATAATCTACAAGTCCACCACAGGCCCCCAAAAAATCATGATTTGTTGGTGCAATTGGTAGTAGTACTTTTCCTTATATAGTCAACTAAAGTCTCCACCTCCTCGATGTAAGAATGTTACAAAACTTATAAACAAAATTTACAATGTAACAATATTTTTACCTGAGCACAAAATTTGAAACTAAGTACAATTTAATTTTAAATTTAACAATGAAACATTTCCCATGATAATCCTGTATACTCGTTTTGTAGGATAAAAGTACAAAAAAAAATTATGTGTTAACCATGTTGAATTCCTTAAGTACAAGAAAGATTTTATAATTGTTACATAATTAACTCATATTTAACAAAATTTAAAGACTTAACAGGTGCTCTCTTTGTAATTGAGGTTGCTTTGAAAAGAATTATCCTTTAATTTATAAAGTATATTATGATAGTTTTCGTTATATTACACTCATAGAGTTTGTCATTTAAAAAGTTTATATTTGAACACTGTATCATATATCTATATTATTTATACTATTATATTAAGGACGAATTTAAGATAACCCGTTGATCAGTACAATAAATTCAACTATTTTGAATCGTAGGCACAATAATTTTAATAGATCTATTATAACTTTTACCCATCTTCCCACCTCATGTATACTACAACTTATTCCCTTCTCCTCCCTCTGACCACGTCATATATACGCATTCATCTTCCCCCGAACACTGCACTTTTATTTTTGACGACCTTAAATTTGTTCATTTTTCCTTCGTTCGACCATCTCTAATTCATATTTAGTAATCTCTCTTCGAATAGTATTTCTAAAATTCCTCAAATTTGATTGATTTCGGAGAGTGATGATTATCACAATGATGGTGAATACGACAACGACAGAAGTGGAAAAGGTGTGGCTGTAAATTTTATTATAGTGATGATTTATGACATCCATACTCAAATCACGACATCACCACATATTCAGATCTAATTATTTTTTTGAAACTTGAGCTTAGAAAATTTGATATTTATGACAAAATTTTCATAATTTGCATTAAAATTTTGTGATTATAGATGGAATTCTATAATTCCATGTTTAGTAATACTATGATGATGGTGGTGGTCTAATTTTTAGTGTTTGTTATTTAATTTTCGTGATTCGCGGTGGTGGTGATATACGCTATTATAAAAAATATGTGCATGAATATTTGAATTATTATGATTTGGATAGAAATTTGAATTAATATTTACATAAAGTAAAAGGCATTTTTTTAAAAACAATTTTTTTATAAATTCAATTATTTTAATAGTGCCAACATTTGATTAATTGAATATTACCTCTTTTATAAATATGTACAAGCTAGTATATTATTTGTTAAATATAATCTCTATAAATTTTTTTGTAATTTTTATAATCTTATTTATAATATTTAATCTAATTCAATGTATTTTATCTCATTATTTGATCTGATAATTGATTTAGAGTTGAAAACTCAAACACGAATTACTATTTTATTTTCTTTTAAAATTTTAGTTTTTTCCGGTGTAGTTACATATTGCACTCTAATCTAATTACATATTTTATCTAATTATTTTAAAATTTTATTTTTTTCAGCCTACTCACATATTTTAATGAATATCAATCTAAATATCTTGTTTAATGTATATGTAGCTAATATGAAATATTATATAAATATAACGAAATTTATGGTATTCACTTTATTTTATTTTTTTCGTATAAATCGAATCATAATCATTACATATTCTAATCATTTGTATTATATACATCTTTAATTATTAAAATGGGAAAATATTCTCATAATTTTATTCTGAATAAATTTTAAAATAGATATAGTGAGGAGGTTATTCATGAATGTGGTTAATGATTTGAAGATATGTATGAAAAGTTGACTTGGTTTAATGGTTGTGGGTGTGAATAAATTTTAAAATAGATATAGTGAGGAGGTTATTCATGAATGTGATTAATGATTTAAAAATATGTATCAAAAGTTAAATTCTTGTGCACAATGGGGTCATGGGTTCAATTCCCATGATAAGCAAATTTTTTTTTAACATTAATATAATTTCAAAGACATAAAGGTAAATTACTAAATAGGATGAAAAGTCATGTTCCCCTATAATAGATATAATGGATGGATGGATGTAACAATTGAAGAATGCTTTTAAGTCCGTTGTTCGAATTAGAGAAAAAAAATTTAAACTTTGATTCAGGTGCAACATTTTTTCCTAAGATACATGGGATTTATATGCAAATATGGGATGAATATTTTCGTAAAATCAAAATTTTTTAATTAGTCATGCGGACCCAATCAAATTTAAAGTGTATTTTTTAAGTAGGAAAAGTTTTCAGGATCCTTTTTCTCTCGTTTTCTGTATGATTAATTAATTTTATTGGTTATGTGTGACAAATACACACACATACCGAGTCTACAATAGTAGACAAAGTGAAACTAGTAAAAAGAATTCCATAGTTTTTGAATATCATAACTACCTTTGTGTTTTTTGATTCACATAATGTATGTAGTTAAATTTCCTACATTTACATGTTTTCAAAATGGTTGGGAATCTTCGAGGGAAGTTCCTTCTTCAAGTTTAATATTGATATTGATAATGTCAAAACTCAAAACATTTATGAATGGAAGCTAAAGAACAGAAATAGATTTAACAAACCTAACTTTAGAGCAAGTCCAATGCAATGATATCTTTGGTGCTATTGCTATATTATAGCACCAAATGCTAAAAAACTCATCTCCAAAGTGGTACTATAGTTCGATGCATCCTTGGTGCTAAATTTGAAACCATTTATGCATCCATGCCACATCATCATTTAACTAAAATGAGATGAGTTTGTTAAGAATATTCAATAGAAGTTAAAAAAGATGGTTAAATTTGAATTATAGAACTAGTTTTGGAAGGTGAGTTTTATTTTAGCACCAAAATTCACCTTTTGGTTCTATATTATAGCAATAGCAATTTAGCATCTAGCATTGGACTTGCTCTTAATGGTTAAAATGAATTTGGATCGTGAGGGTCCGATTTTGGTTCCTAACTTCTCCAGAATTGTTTTTCCAATCTAACATTCTTGCGCCGCAATTTCTGTAATGCCTTTTGCTTACTGTAATCAAATCCGTAATACCTTTTGCTCACTGAAATCAAATAAAAAGTAAAACAGAAAGATTCAACTTTTTGTAGTGTTTTGTAGTAGTGGTTCCTATTCTCAGCAATTATACGAGATCAATGTTCAGTTTGTTAGAGAATGGAATGAGGAAGAGTTGGAACGATAAAATGTCTATAAAATCGAAGACTTGCAAGTCTACTGTAAATTGGCCTTTTAAACTGAAGAAAATAGAAGACTTTCCTTTAGCTGCATCATAGAGTAAAACTAAGTAAAGAAAACCCCGTAATGTTGTGAATACTATGATTGTGTTTTCTATATTGCACAATGTAAGTAATGATAAATTTCAAACTAAATCAACAACATGTATTGTTGGCAGTTCTTAATTGTGCATCTGTATAGGGCCGGTCTTGAGATTTCTAAAGTCCCAATGAAAAAAATTTTTGTGCCCCACAATAATATACAAAGAAACATTAAATTTGAAAATAATCTTTTGAATTTTGAGACATTGCTGCAATTATAAGTGAGGAATACAATCATACATACAATTTATGACTTCTGAAATATTATTCTTCTAGCTGTTTTCCTAGGAAAATCATTCATAAGCCTTTCATAATCAAGATTTGGATCGGCATGTACTCCTCAATGGAAATCATAGGCAATCCATTCAATCTATCACGTGACTACTCAAACGGAGATAAGATTTGATCAACATTAAATTTGAAAAGTTTTTTTTACAAAAACCATTGCAACTGGTATAGTTAATAGAATTCTATAAGCAATAGTGGCATTTGGATAGCTTTACCCATCATTTACAAATAATTTAACATCTCAACAGCTTTATTAACTTCAACATGCAAGCACTATCTCAGAATTCTTAACTTGAGAAACAAAGTCTCTTCATCAATATCAGAGACATCATGATGTTTAAAGAAAAATTTCAAGATTAATGCAAGAAGCTTATAAACTATCATCATTGGCATATTTCAACTTTTCTACATTAAATAAAAATTTAAAAAGTATGCCTCTAATTTTTTTTGTTATTTTTAAAATTCATTTTGCTTCTACATATCTATAATTTAAAATTTATTTTGCATCTATAAATTAAGGTTATAGATTTTGTCATATGCATTTCCGTTCTTTTTAGTCGATAAGATAACAGTAAGTTTAAAACATTGCATCAAATGGAGTGGAACTGGTGACTAACGGAGGTTCAGGCTCCATCTGGATCTGAAGACTCTATCGAGTGAATTCTGATCACAATCATTAATCTACTTGCTTTCAGTCTTGGGAAAAATTACAATAACTGTGACAAGGATGGTTTCTCTCATTCTAAAGCTCCTGAGATAATTGGGACAAAGATGGTCTCTCTCTCTCTCTCTCGCTCTCTCCAGAAAAAAATGAAGAACAGTAGAATTCCGATAACATGCAAAAAATAAAATTCTTTGCTTAAACTGAATTGTTTCTTGCTCAATGGGGGAAGTAGCTCAATTGGTAGATCAAAAATATTCCATTAATTAGAATTGCTTCGTTTCATGCTGAAACAAGGTTCGAGGTTTGAAGTTCAATTTCTCGCTTCCCCATATTCATTTTTTCCCCAATTTAACAATTTTTTCGCACAGTTTATCATTATTACTAAAGTAATATATAATGAATTTTATAACTAAATGAAATTTAAGGAGCTAGAACAAAAAGAACTGAACACAAGCTAAAACGGAAAATGAGAAAATGAATGAAAATGATGAATTTACACTGTATTATTAAACAGTGACGTCGGTCCTAGCAATTCGGGTGCCCTAAACAATTTCTGAAATGTACCCCTTTTTAGTATTGCGAATTTGTTTTATGCATGTTCAAAGTACTGAAGTACAATATCCATGCTAGTTACATATATAACATTAAAAAACAATTCATTTTGTAGTTAAATGGACATTCAAAAGAAATTTCATGTATAAATTCATAAACTACAGTATCATATAGTAGTTAAAATTTCATAAATATCTTTTAATAGGGTAGGTAAGATATGATCTGTTACATGTAATCAGCCTTCGCAAAGACTGCAACAATTGTCCAGAGAGAACCATTTGGAATTCACCAAATAATAAGCAACTTTACTTTAGTGTTATGCTGATAATTGTTTTGGACATTGGAGTATGGAAAATGCTAAAGAACCAAAAAAATTTCCCAAAATTTTTACCAAATGTTGACGTGTGACACATGTATTTGCTAACTTCTTAATAATAAAATAGGATCCAGCCTGTATTCATATGCATCCACAAATCAGAATATGTCATATGTCATGACACTTCTTTTATTTCAAAATTACTGTGACGGGACCATTTTAAATATTTCAGTTTAGTGTAGCTGAATTTTCGTACTTATAAAAATTAGAGTAAAGTGCACTTTGTGTACCTGCACTTAGACCGTGACACCACTTACAATACCCAACTTTAAATTCGAGCAGCTGCAATAATATATTTACATTGCATTATTCTTTTTATTCATTTTCTTTGTGGCAAACCCGAATAGTTCAAGGACTATCCAATTTATTTTCCCCAATATTTTGGCAAGCAAAAATTTCCTTGTACGAAAAATGGTGGCAAGCCATTCATGTGCTCTATTTCCGGAGAAATTGAATTGCAATGAATACCCGCTCAATCCTTCTCATCTCTCCCTCCCTTCCCGCTGTTCTCTACTTCTCTCATCTCATCTCAACCTCGATACTAATTTTCTTGATGATGGCTGCTTCGAATTAATCAAAATCTCTCTCCCCTCTGTTGTCATGTGGTTGTGTATGTTGCTATATGTGTATATATATGGTGCGAGTGTGTGTGTGTGCGCGCGTGCGTGAGTATAACAGGTGGGTGCATGTGTAGAGGCTGAGCGTGTGTGTGTATTCTTCAGAGGTGTATGTGTGTTGTTTGAGGGCATTAAGGCAGAAAGAAGAAGGAGGCATGAGGATGGGAGTGTATTGAATTATGCGTGTTTGTGTTTCGGCCCATTGCCAAATGGCATGTTTTGGCCCATTCGATTAGGAATTTGCTGCTGAATTCCTCGCAATTTTTGCTGATTAGGAATTTGCTGCATTCCTTGCAATTGCTGGTGATTAGGGACTTCTGGCATCTGTTGAATTCGCCTATACTAGTCTTGTTTAATATGGTAGATTTGCAAACAATTGTTGTTGTGGACATCTTGTTTGATAATTTGCCTCAAAAAAATACCTTTTCTTGGATAGTTATGATTGCTGGTAAAATACTGTTTTACCCCTGATTAAGTAACGGAGTTAGAACCAAATAGACGGTCGCACACAAAGTGTAATTGAATTAAAACTTCAGTATTTCAAATGCTCGAATTTAAAGTTGGATATTGCAAGTGGTGTCACGGCCTAAGTACAGGTACACAAAGTGCACTTTACTCTAAAAATTATCAAAATGATAGCCATCTTTGACTGATAATTTTTTTAAAAAACATTAGAGCTTGTAAAGTAATTTCAAAAATGATATAACTCAATTTTAAAATAATGGATCCCTACATGGAGATAACTTTTTCCAACTAAAAATTCTAAAATGTCACATCATCGAAGATACGTCATTTGGAAATGTTTTTTGGTATTAAATTTATACTAGAACGCACGGCTCTTTTTCTAATATTTATTATATTATTTTTTTTATTATTTATTTGTTATTAGTTTACATATCAAATTGTTGTTATGAAATTGATACATATATGCATAAGATTTTACACGTTCAATTTATTATGTGTTTTAGCTTAAATTCTTAAAACTTGATTTGGATGATTTTACAGCCTACATGAGATTAACAAAAAATCTTTAATTTAGTGATGATTTAACAATTTTCTCCAATTAAAACTACCAAGAAACAAAAGAGAGATGAAAAATTGACCATTTTTTATATTGAAAATTCTATTCTATTTAGGAAATCTACTTATATTTTGTTCTTATTATCAAAATAACCTTCTTATTATTTGGAGATAGTTGTACTAACAACCAAATACAGGTTTAATAATAAGTGTAGGAGGAATTTTGGTAGTTGGTACTCTGTCCTCAGTACGATAAAATAAATAAGAACTGTTAAATCTTAAAATATACTTGCCTCCGCTTCAACATCTGCTCCGACTTCGGAGTCACTCTTAAATTTGTATTCTAATAGCGGGCCTAAATTGACTACCATTAAGGAAAATACTTCAGATATTACATATGCAACCCCTTCTGTTTGTATTGCGAAAGATTCAGCAACCAGAGATGACATTCTCCCTGAATTGATTGCTTGCGAACATATTTCTAGTGGTGAACCGGCGGATACCATTACATTTACTCCCGAACCATCAGACTTTCTTGTGAAGACCTCTAGTGTGGAGGTGGATTCACAGACCCATAAAGGCACTGGAGGTGATACTTTGGAGCCTAAAGAATCATCTAAACCGGTGTCCTAGGCAATTGTCTTGATGGCTTTACTAGATCCTATCCTGTTATTAAAATCTACTTACAAATCTTTTAATAAGGTTGGTATGATATGATCCGTTACATGTAATCAGCATTCGCAAAGACTGCAAGAATTGCGATGACAATAATTTGTACGCCATTGAATGAAGGTTATTATAACTGGTTGACAAGGATACTGTTCTCATTCCAGAGCTCCAGAGATAACCATTAGGAATTCACGAATAATAAGCAACTTTGATTTAGTGTTATGCTGATAATTGTTTTGAACATTGGAGTATATGCATGTATGGTTCTTACTTCTTTTATTTCAAAATTACTGTGACGGGACCATTTTAAATTCCAAATATCACGTGTTATATTTGATTTGATATAACTCAATTTTAAGATAATGGATCCATACATTGAAATAACTTTTACCAATTAAAAATTCTATAATGGCACATCATAAAATATATGTCATTTGGAAATGTTTTTTGATATAAAATTTATATGAACATTACAATGTTTAAGTTGGAGGCAATAAAACAGATTTAGCAAAATGTAAAATGTTTGATAGCGGAAAGTAATTGTTTCACGCAGAGTTTAGGTGTCATGCTGTTCAGTTTTCCACTTGTCCACATAATTCTATTTTCCAATTCAAAATATTTTTATGATAGATTTTATTTTTTTCAATGCGAGTGAATTTCAATATCGTGGAAGTAGCACTACAAGAAAACAAGGCTAAATATGACCAAATAAATTCAACCGCGGCTAAATATGACCGAATTCGGTCGACCAATTTCTACCCGGCTAAATATGACCGAATTTGGTTGAATTTAGAGTCTGTAGAATTTAATCGGTCGAATTTAGTAATAAATTCGACCAATTTTTTTTTCGGTCATATTTAGTAGCTACTAAATTCGACCGTTATTTTTTGTTCGGTCATATTTATGAATATCACCGAATTCGGTCATATTTAGGAGCTACTAAATTCAACTGTTATTTTTTGTTCGGTCATATTTATAAATATGACAGAATTCAGTCATATTTAGTAGGGGAGCGGGAAAATTGCCGCCCATTTTTCCCCCAGATTTGGGAAATTTGGTCAAATTTATAAATATGACCGAATTCGGTCATATTTAGTAGGGGAGCGGGAAAATTACCGCCCAAATTTTTTTCCAAATGTTGCCGAAATTTGGTCGAATTTATAAATATGACCGAATTTTTTCGGTCATATTTACCCGTTTTTCTTGTAGTGTAGCTCAATGGTAGAGCAAAATATATTCTTCACCTTAGAATGACTGTTTCATGCAGAAACGTGGTTTGGGGTTCAATTCCCCGCTTCTCCATATTTTATTTTTGCATTTCAAGAAGTTTGAACAACCTATCCTGTGGCTGGCTTGAAAATTTAACACCTGTTCTTGCCAGAACCACCATGAATGTAGGTTCCCATTAATTACCACCTGACTACGACTGAAAGCCTCAAGCTCATCAATGCAATTGAATTAATTCTTTGGTCAAGATGTAGCAAAGAAAGCATAGAGGTGAAGTAATAACAAAGTCCCGTATTGACAAAGGGATCACCGAATGCTTACATGACTCTACCAAAGTGTCAATATTCCTTCGACGAGGCTTAGACGAGTACCCAAAGTGTCCATATTCCTTCAAATAATAATAATAACAACAACAACAACAACAACAATAACAACAACAACAACAACAACAACAACAACAACAACAACAACAACAACAACAACAATAATAATAATAATAATAATAATAATAATAATAATAATAATAATAATAATAATAATAATAATAATAATAATAATAATAACAAAGTACCCAAAGTGTCCATATTCCTTCGATGAGGCTTGAACCTCACACGATTACTAAAGTGAAACTAGTTAAAAGAAGCCCATGATTTTGTGAATAGTATGACCGCGGTTATGTTTTCTTAGTCACTAAATGCAGCTGTTGATAAATTTTTTGAGTATATAATCAACAGGCATTTTTTAGTTTTGCACCTTTAGACTGCAATTACTGGCATAAGGCTGAGTAACATTCCTCCAACCACGTTTGACCTTACACATACACAAATGAAACTCGTAAAGAAATTCCATAATTTTGTAAATATCATGACTACAGTTGTGTTTTCTTTATCACAATTTAAGTAATGATAAAATTTTACAGATGATGGAGAGTCTATTAAACTAGTAGTAATAGTAATGATAATATACGTATACCTATTATGGATGAAATCTAGAATATAGTGAAGAGTATCTTCATTAAAATGTATATCTCTCCTTTTGGAGGTACAACTCTATAATTCTCAAATTGCCAACCCCTTAATAAGTGGGGTTTGATTAATATTTATAAGGGATTCCTTGTGGGCCCCTTTAGGTTTACATATGTGGGCTTCAAGGCCCTCAAGTAAATACAAAGGTTAGTGGGCCTAATACAATCTAAAGTGGCCTTTTAATACCTAATGCTTAATGGGCCTTAATATCTTCTAAACTAGGCCATTAACTAAATACAAATTACTTCATTGGGCTTCATGGTCCAACATTTGTCCCCCCTAGTGAACGGGGTATCTTTAGATCCCTTTTTTTTTGGTACCTGAAAAAAAGGTGTAAAACGGAATAAAATTAATTCTGAGTAGGTGAGAATGAGAGTTTTTTTTTCATATATATATATTTCTTTCTGCAACGACGTTTCATTTTTCCCAATTTGTATTTTCGAGACAAGAAGGGGTTTCTCTCTCAAGGGACTTATATTCATTCTTCGCACCTCTTGCCCTCATTGTTCCAGCAAGGTACGTTCTCATCTTTGTTTTAGTTTGTTTTTCTTGATTTGTTTTGCAAATTATTTTGTAATCTCCATAGATATGAGGGAAATGTCTTTCTCTTCCTCTTCTTCTCATATGTTCGATGATATGAATCCTGTTAAACCGCCAATTAGGGATGAGGGTTTAGAAAGTTCCGTTAATTTGGATGACTTAGAAATCCTTGAACAGCTGTCTGATCATAGCTTTGATTTTTTAAATGAGGCTAGTAGTGTTGTGAGAGAGGCTCAGGCTCTGCCTTCTCTTAGTCCATGAACGGTAACGTGTCGTCAGAAGGTCGTGGATGATGCTAAAGTTGCTGGTTTAGCGTAATTAAAGGATAAGCCTAATCTTAATTACGCTAGCATTTATGTCGACCGTCCTGTCAATATAGATGTGGGATCTTGGGTTGATTTGAAAGGTGCTCATAGATGTAAGGTTCCATTGGCCAAGGATCGGATATGGGAGATGCCTGAGTTTGGTATGCAGGGGATCCTCATGATTCACTTTGAATTATGGTTGCTTTTACCCATGCACCCTTTTCATTTGGCGATCTTCGAGACCGTGGGCTGTGGGGCTTCGCAGTTGACTCCTAACTCCGTGGCCCAGGTGAGTGGGTTTATTGCTCGTTATGCTGAGTTGGGATACGTGCCTTCTATTCGTCTGTTCTTTTCAATATATGGGATAAAGTACTCTCGTGGGCAAGTCTATTTTGATAAATTGACTGGTCGGTCTAAGATTGTTGATGTTAGGTCCTCTAATTCGGGATGGCATGGGAAGTGGATGTACTATTATGGACCCGACCTCGAATTTGTTCCTCCTTGCCAAAAGGTCCCTCAGAAGACAGTAGATTACTTAACCAACATGGTGAAGTATGATAAGGTCCCTCAGAAGACAGTGAGAAGTAACTTGATAGCAACATATTTTGTCGGACATTCTGTCAAAAGGAGCGATATAGACAAAGACATACTTTTATTTAATAAGTTAAGGAAGTTAAGGTGGGGACCTCATATCAGACCCTTTTCACCTTGATACATTAATAGAAATGGGGAGATAACCAACTAGTCTTTGTCTGAATGGGGTGCAATTACTGGTAAATTATTCATTTTATAATGAATAATGAAATCACGTTTTGTTGATAACGCACCGTTTCGATGATTGCGGAATAAATATCTGAAGGGCTGCAATGCAACCTGTCAATGTTTGTACCTCCTTCAGTGTTGTTGGATCTCGCAAATCCATGATTGCTTTAATTTGGCCAGGATCGGCCTCGATTCCTCTTTGAGTTAAGAGAAATCCCAGGAACTTTCCAGAGACCATGAACATGAATACTACGTCTCACCAATGTCATAGACTTAAAGTATGGAGTATTATTAGGGTTAATTGGCTGAGTATTTGGTTATTCGGTAACCAAATTGAAATATATTTCAATTATCGAATATCGAATTAGGACAAAAATCGTAAAAGAATTGTGAATCGAAATAATTTCCGTTATAAACCGAACTACAATAATTATTTCGGTTAAAACCAATTATCGAATTACATAATTGAATTAGAAAAAAAATTTAGATTTTCAATATTGAAAAAAAGGGTTAAATATCAAGTACATGACTGATTGCATCTAGATATATTAAGTTGATCACTCTTTGCAATTTTGATTCAAGTTACTCATCAATTTCTATTGTTATTCAAAACATTAATGTCAACTATTTTTCATGTCAAAACATTCTTCATCCATAACTCCGTTATCTATGAGTTGGTAATGACATGGCGTGGATGCTAACTAGTTTGCTGGGTTGGACAACTTGAATTCAAAAACAAAAATGGAATATAAAAACCTAATAAACTCATAGTGTTATGTCAAAATGTTGTTTAACGAATCATAGGACTTTCGAATTTCTTCATCCCCAGATACTATGGCTTCAACGAATTGGAGCAATTTTTAGAAATCATAAAATAATTGAAGAAAACTCATATGAACCCTAATTTTGAAAACTTCTCAATCAATCAATTGACTACGTTTTTGTTGGATCAAACATAGGATTTTTGAAAATTTTGTCGACTTTTGATGATATAAGTACAAGAAATTGAAGTAATCTTAAAAAATTAATACGAAATAGAAGATTAGTGAATGAATCCTAACTTTATATGATGTTATATATACATAATTAAGCTATATATATATATATATATATATATATATATATATATATATATATTACTTCCACATCATTGTTGTTGAATGGCCACATCAGAATGTTGACCGTTTAAAATAGTTGACTTTAATATTTTGAACAAAAATAAGAAGTTAATGAATAACTTGAGTAAAAATTGTAAAGAGTGATCAACTTGATATATTTGTACCCAATCAATCATGTACTTGATATTTAATCTCCTTGAAACATTATAAACAAAGATCAAAATAAATTACTCCCCCGTCCCTTTTTAGTTGGCACATTTGCAAAAAACACACATATTAAGAAAGATTTAATTATATAATTTGTTTCCATGTTTGCCCTTAATCTTAACATTAAATGATGACTTATGAGTATGTACATTAAATATAAAGTCAAACATTGGTTTTATAAATAAAGGGGTAGATATGGAAAAATTGGTAAAAATATGTATTGGAACAAGGAATGTGACAACTATTTAGGGACAAATTTTTTTTTGCAAATATGCAAACTAAAAAGGGATGGAGGGAGTACAATACAACTACACACATGCAATTTAACACCAATATACACAAGATTTGGTTCTTAATATAATAAATATAAAGTTTTGGAAATGAAGTTTTTTAAAAAAATATTGGAGACTTGAATAGCAATACTCAAGGCCAACAAAGATAATGCTACAGCACCAAAAAAAAACAATAGCATCACGACAACAAAACAATTTCAGCAACTAGGTTAGGCAAGCCAAGCCGTAGCAAGTAGCAAGTCATCATTGGAACCTTTTTGTGTTGAAATTGATAGATGGAGCCCAAAAAGTTAATAAACAAAGCGGAGAATTGGACAAGGGCAGAAAGGCGGAGTGTAGAAATTAAAAAGTTACTAAGTTGGAAACGGCAGAATAATAACTGAACCAAAAAAAAAATAATCTAAGGTTACTAGGTGATATATCATATATCTTTGTACTATATTATAATAGCCGAGACATTGAAAATTTGATCTTCATTCGGTATGATACTCCGTGTTTTTACCTAATTACCCCGACACAATTTTTTATAGTTATTACTTAAGTATCCTTAGTTAATAATTTATAGTATTATTTAATTACTCTTACTTAATTATTTATAATTCTTAATAACTAATCAATTTTCTTTTTCATGTAAAACATGTTACCTTTAATAACTAATCATTTTTTTTAATTTTTAAATAGTAATAAATAACCGAGTACCTTTTTTAGCTAAAACGTTATAATCTTCTCAATATTTTATAACTAAAATTCCTCATTTTCTAAAAATATTATGGTCAACATATATGTAACTATTATCAAATCATATCATTTAAAAAATTAAATCTACAAAATTCATGTCTTAAAAAAATTAATTCAAATTAGAGGAAAATAAAATCATGCATCGCACAAAATTTAAGCTAGTTACGTACCATATGCATTTTATTTTATATATTTCAAGTAATTCGGTAATTTCGATTATTTGGGTAAAGAACTCGATATAATCAAAAAACCGAATCACAACAAATCTTGTAATTGAATTAAAACCGAAATATTTAATCGAACTATTTTGGTTATTTCAGTTCGGTATTCGATTAAACGAACTGAATGCTCAATCCTAAATGTTATCTTCAACAACATGTGACAAGGCTTGACACTGATTATATATAGCTGTAAACATGGATGATAATTTGTCCCGATTCGTTCCGATCTGATTGAATCATACTGCACTCAAAGTTTTGTATTTTTAAATAGATTTGGGTTATCTTCTGGTCGAGCAGAACGAGATCCCAAATCAAAAATTGAACCAAACACGTAACTGATCCGAAACTTGTATATATTATGCATATAAAAATTTTAAAATTTGTAATACTTTAATACCCTAATTTGATTTCATTAACGTATACCATATCATTTTGTAATACTCATTCAACTTGAAGTCTATAAGTACTATTAGTTTTTGTTATTGTACCATTGCAGCACTATTGTTCTGATCGTTATTCATTCGAATTGAAATGAGAATTTTTGCTACTTTGAAATGAGATTGTCTGACATTTAATCAGTTGAATTTTTTAGTTAATAAATAATTTTATATATAAATTATGACCAAATTAAGACCTAAACCGAACTCAAATCCAACGGATCAATTTTAGATATCGGCATTCAGATTTTAAAATGGGGTCCAGGTCCAACATATTTGCTTTGTTCCGCATCTAATTGTTTATAAAATCCAAACCAACCAACTCCTCTACCAACACTAACACTAGTTGGAAGACATTTATACTTAATTCAAGGCAGATGAATAATATATCAATGCTTGCATTAAATTATTTCAATTATCTTGGTAAGACATTTCAATAAATGTAGGACATTCATCATTTTTGAGATTTTTTTTTAATATACAAGTAGGATTCAGAATGTAAATATTAATTTTCTCGAAAAATCATGAATCGTGGGCTTGCGAAAATGACATTGTCCAAAATTATCAAAAGAATATCGTTTTTTCTTGCAAATTGTACGAAACTAGTAAATTTCTTGAAGGTTACCATTTATTTTCAACAAGTAAGCGATTATTAGTTTTAAAGAATAGAACATGTACAAATCAATCTGAACCCAAACCAGATAAGTTCACAGTTGTAGTTTGATTTATTTTAAAAATAGTAGATTGTTGGGTTGGTTTTGATTTGATTTTAATCCAAACCGCTTCCACTCCCACTACATATATATTACATAATCTTTATATTTTCACATATATTTATCTATTTTATTATTATATATTACAATTAGAATTATATTAGTAATATCTATCTTATCTTATCAAATATTCAAATAATACTTGACTCAATCTTCCTCATTTTGTACTTCTTTTGAAAATTGTTTAAGATTTTTGTATTACTATTTACGTAAGGTGTTATTACAAAATTGATAGTTAGGTCATCAAACATTGATTTTTGTCATATAAGAGTTAAATAATTTTATTATATGATATTATAATTTTCTTATTTATTATATTTATTGAAAAAAAATGAAATTTTGGATATGAGAAGTATTGTATTGTTTTTCAATTTTATTATTGAAATTAAGATAAGGTTATAAATTGAAAAAATCACTATACCGAACATAAAAAAACCAAATCACTTATTTAGCTTTAGAAATTTTTGGTTTATGAATTGGGTTGGAATCGAGTTTTAACAATCAGTAATTAGCATATGACCGTTTGACTCTAATTTGACTTCGAATCCAAGTCGAACCCTAATTATCCCTCCCCCTCGTGCATCAATAAATCCAATTTTAAAAAAAAAGGCAAAATTTTTAAATTTAAACAACATTAAATAATTTAGGTAGTAAGATTTTACCATCATTATAAATGGTAATCAAAGTAATGTAGCATATTTATTTTTATTCCTTTTTTAGTAATAGAATTGTAAGAGATAAATCTTAAAAAAAATGTAGGAGACAATCGTTATACGAAATGGATAATCTAAAAATAATGAAAATATTTCTTAAAACTATATTGTAACTAAACTATATTGTAACTAAATGTAAATTAATAATTTATAAAATGCACACAATATACTAACACACCACAAATTATGACATGTGTATTTAATAATTTTATCACAAAGAATAAATATTTCATAATAATATTTATATCAAGAAAAAAATTGCAGCAACAAGACCGCCGTGCATGATAAAGAAGATTCTGTTTTCCTAGTTTTCGTAGTACAGCAAGTCCAAACCCTAATACGTGAATGTAGTATAAATAGTCTCATTACACGTAATTTTTTTTTTTAAAACGCATTGCATCAAGTAGGGTTTTCATCAACAGAAAGAGCTAAAAGAGGAGAGAACAGAGTAGGGATGGGATCAATGATGATGGAGATGTGTGGCCAATCTTGTATACTTGAACATGCAGACATAGGTTTCCAGTTTCGACCTTCGGGAAGAGAGATTTGTGAGTTTTTTCTCAAGCTTAGGATTCAGGGGAAAGAGCTGCCCTGTACCCATATGATAGCCAACAGAAATCTGTATGAAGATCATTCCACTCCTTGGGAGATTTTAAAAAGCGACGATTCTTGCTGGTCTTTGTCAACAGAGTCATCAAACACCGAGAGTAAAAAAACCAAGAAGGTAATGTATGTGTTTACCATGTTGAAAAAGAAGGGAGAACGTGTATTACGCAAAGCTGGTTGTGGTACTTGGACTGGCCAGAATAAAAAACAGGTGAAGAATGAGGAAGGGCGTCTTATTGGATACGACAGGCTCCTTACGTTTAAAGTTGAAGATGATAAAAAGAAGAACGATGATCATGGAAACTGGACTATGCACGAATATAGTTTGCACCCGAACGACTACAACTACGCTATTTGCAAGATTACGAAAGAGGAGAATATCCGTGAGAAACTTGTTGGCCCAGATGTGGTACTCCAGGCATATCCTCACCACCAACACATGTCCAACC
The DNA here is from genome assembly GCA_036435485.1 of Saposhnikovia divaricata. Classification (NCBI taxonomy): domain Eukaryota; kingdom Viridiplantae; phylum Streptophyta; class Magnoliopsida; order Apiales; family Apiaceae; genus Saposhnikovia; species Saposhnikovia divaricata. The sequence continues at coordinate 182,293,953 of CM071595.1, forward strand.
AGGCAGAACCACAGGCAGAACCACTATTGGACCAAGAATGGATGTCTTACACGGAGACACTCATGAACACATATTTGGAACCACAAGAGGGAGAAGAAGAAAGGGAGGCCTGTAATAATAATACTGATCCCCTGGAAGTGCAAGAGATTTTTGACGAAAACGTGTTTAACAAAGTTGGAGAACCACAAGGAGAACCACAGGACCCACTATTGGATCAAGAATGGAGCTCTTTTACGGAGACGCTGAACATGATGTTGGAACCACCAGAAGAAGAAGAGAGGGAGGCATGTGATCAAATTGATGCTCTTGCATTGAAAGAGCTTTCCAATGAAAACATCTTTAACAACCTTGCAGAACCCGAAAGAAAAGAGGACCAGGAGCAACAAGTATTACTTGTAGAGCAGGAGGAGCAACAAGTATTACTTGTAGAGCAGGGGGAACGACCAGTATTACCTGTGGAGCAGGAGCAACAACTGGTATCTGTGGAGCAGGAAGAACAGCGGCAAGACAGAGAAAGAATGGCTTGTATTACTCATCTGGCGACGAACTTCAATTATTATTATGCCCTGCAGCAACAACAGCTTGAAGGAGGTGAAATCAATTCCCTGGGAAAGAGAAAGAATCGTAGTTATCTTGAGGACGAGCTCTCCAACAACAAGAAGCAACAACTGACATTTTTCTCCAGCCTTCACTAGATTGTGTCGTTTAGATACCTAAACTTTCTTTTATCTTTCATTTTTCTCATTGTCATAAAAGGAGTAGCTTAGTGTTTTGATTCATTTAGTTATTGTATCTATAATGAAAGAGCGTTTCAATGTGTACCGTTTTGATGAGGGACGCATGTTTCTATAATTTACGTACCTCTTGCAATTGCAATAAATAGTGCTCTTTCTTCAATATTGTAGTTCGGAATTTGTTCAATGTGAGCGTTAATTAGCTAGGCTTAAGTGTTGTGTTTAGAGTACATTAATTACGGACAGTAATTTTGTTTTTTGTTGATAAAATGTGGTTGTAATCCGATTTATGAATGTGTAATTGTTTGTTGAGTCGTAGTCCATGCAGGTCATTTTTTATTAATCATAGTAAAGTTTTAAATATGCAGGTTAAGTTAGTTTACGCCTAAGTTCTCTGAGGAATGATAACCTAATAGATGCGTGATGTACATTAGACTATCTGATGACCCAGAGACACCAAGATTTTAGCAAATGGAAGCATTGAGACCTCAGCAGTCCGCCCTGCATTAAGCGCGAATACCTTAGAACTATATAACATCAGTGTCTCGCAGGAAATTCTGTTTGGCAGACTTGAAGAGACTGTAGTACTCCATATATAGTAAGATGTTGCTGAGATTTGATAGCCATATTTGCATGTCTCACGTGTAACAAATCTTCCACTACTGTGTCTAGAAGTGCAAGCTCTGTCTACTTTAAAGACGCAATTAAGCTCTGGACAACAATAAATCCTAGCCAATACTGTTAGTGCAAAAAGAACCCCTTCGATGTCTTGTATCAGTGAAGAAGACTAACTGACATGAATCATTTATGTTAGCTGTGAGCTGTCAGCATTGCTCTAATTCATGACACGTGTCACGTACACCCTTGTCAAGAGCTGGTGGTAATGTTGGTAAGTTTAAAGATGTTGCCAAAAAACCAACACATGGTCAAAACTCTTTTTTTTTTTCAACACACGTTTTTAAAAAACTCTTGTAGCTGAGGCAAGTTTTGAGACCTCGGCCGTAATCATTATTGCAACCTCTCAGCAAGAAGTGATTGTTCATCATATATGGAAGGTAGGTCCACTTTATCAGTTGGCTTCATCGTAGAACTTATTTGTTATTGCACCCTAAATCCATGAATAAATAATTTTGCAACCCATAACCCGGCGACTCGAATCTAAGGGATTAAGAGAGGAAGTGATTAGAAGAAAGTTATTAATGCATGGCGTAAAAGCCAGTATATTTATCTGTACTCACTAGAGCTTGAGCTCAAAATACCAGATAATTCGTGAAAATTTCACATATTTCCTAGGTAGTAGCAGCCTAGCTAGCTAGTGATTCATATTCATATGTTACCGTCATTAATGTTTACTCTTTAATGGTTAAACAAATATTATTGTCAACGATCATCATTATAACTTCAATTGTTATTTACTTAGTGCTAGTTGTTAGCTATGTGGGTATTAACTGTTTGGAACATATTTTATTAAAAAAATTAAACAAAACGATAGGTTTTGATTGACTAAAAATGCATGATATTCATTATCCTGTAGGCCGTACATGTTGTGGTTAATTTAAATTTTCCAGTGAATCTTTCCTTTTTCCTGTTCAAAATATTTCATGAAAAAATTTGTATCTAGAAAGAACCATGGAAGGATGAAGGGTCAACCTCATAAGTTAAACTAGCATGATAGCCCGTGCAAAGCACGGGCCACATTTTAATTCGTATAATTTTTTCCAAACGTTGCCATTGAGTCTTTCATTTCTTATTTGTTTCACGTGTCTCGGTCTATCTATAATCAGTGGTTGATCGCCATTCTAATTTCAAAATATTAGTATATTCTAAATTCTAAATACCAAATTTATAGAGTTGTTTGTTCAAAGTGTGAATGATGATCGATAAATGCGGTAAATAAAAGTTAATCATTAGCTGTCGCATATTACAACAATAATACCCTGTAGTCTGTTTTTGTGACAACCGGGTCAAACCTGAGCCTTTTTCCGAAATCGGGTCAAATCCGGTTTTCGAATTCGAAATAAATTGGAGTACAGTACTGGTCCAAATGTAACATCTTGGATAATCTAAAAGTCCACCACAAGCCCCCAAAAAATCATGATTTGTTGGTGCAATTGGTACGTAGTAGTACTTTTCCTTATATAGTCAACTAAAGTCTCCACCTCATCGATGTAAGAATGTTACAAAACTTATAAACAAAATTTACAATGTAACAATATTTTTACCTGAAGACAAAATTTGAAACTAAGTACAATTTAATATTAAATTTAACAATGAAACATTTCCTATGATAATCTTGTATACTCGTTTAGTAGGATAAAAATACAAAAAAAAAATTATGTGTTAACCATGTTGAATTCCTTAAGTACAAGAAAGATTTTATAATTGTTACATAATTAACTCATATTTAACAAAATTTAGAGACTTAACAGGTGCTCTCTTTGTAATTGAGGTTGCTTTGAAAAGAATTATCCTTTAATTTATAAAGTATATTATGATAGTTTGCGTTATATTACACTCATAGAGTTTGTCATTTAAAAAGTTTATATTTGAACATTGTATCATATATCTATATTATTTATACTATTATATTAAGGACGAATTTAAGATAACCCGTTGATCAGTACAATAAATTCAACTATTTTGAATCGTAGGCACAATAATTTTAATAGATCTATTATCACTTTTACCCATCTTCCCACCTCATGTATACTACAACTTATTCCCTTCTCCTCCCTCTGACCGCGTCATATATACGCATTCATCTTCCCCCGACCACTTCACTTTTATTTTTGACGACCTTAAATTTGTTCATTTTTCCTTCATCCGACCATCTCTAATTCATATTTAGTAATCTCTCTTCGAATTGTATTTCCAAAATTCCTCAAATTTGATTGATTTGGGAGAGTGATGATTATCACAATGATGGTGAATACGACAACGACAGAAGTGGAAAAGGTGTGGTTGTAAATTTTATTATAGTGATGATTTATGACATCCATACTCAAATTCACGACATCACCACATATTCAGATCTAATTATTTTTTTGAAACTTGAGCTTAGAAAATTTGATATTTATGACAAAATTTTCATAATTTGCATTAAAATTTTGTGATTATAGATGGAATTCTATAATTCCATGTTTAGTAATACTATGATGATGGTGGTGGTCTAATTTTTAGTGTTTGTTATTTAATTTTCGTGATTCGCGGTGGTGGTGATATACGCTATTATAAAAAATATGTGCATGAATATTTGAATTATTATGATTTGGATTGAAATTTGAATTAATATTTACATAAAGTAAAAGGCATTTTTTTAAAAAACATTTTTTTTATAAATTCAATTATTTTAATAGTGCCAACATTTGATTAATTGAATATTACCTCTTTTATAATATGTACAAGCTAGTATATTATTTGTTAAATATAATCTCTATAAATTTTTGTGTAATTTTTATAATCTTATTTATAATATTTAATCTAATTCAATGTACTTTATCTCATTATTTGATCTGATAATTGATTTAGAGTTGAAAACTCAAACACGAATTACTATTTTATTTTCTTTTAAAATTTTAGTTTTTTCCGGTGTAGTTACATATTGCACTCTAATCTAATTACATATTTTATCTAATTATTTTAAAATTTTATTTTTTTCATCCTACTCACATATTTTAATGAATATCAATCTAAATATTTTATTTAATGTATATGTAGCTAATATGAAATATTATATAAATATAACGAAATTTATGGTATTCACTTTATTTTATTTTTTTCGTATAAATCGAATCATAATCATTACATATTCTAATCATTTGTATTATATACATCTTTAATTATTAAAATGGGAAAATATTCTCATAATTTTATTCTGAATAAATTTTAAAATAGATATAGTGAGGAGGTTATTCATGAATGTGGTTAATGATTTGAAGATATTTATGAAAAGTTGACCTGGTTAAATGGTTGTGAGTGTGAATAAATTTTAAAATAGATATAGTGAGGAGGTTATTCATGAATGTGATTAATGATTTAAAAATATGTATCAAAAGTTAAATTCTTGTGCACAATGGGATCATGGGTTCAATTCCCATGATAAGCAAATTTTTTTAACATTAATATAATTTCAAGGACATAAAGGTAAATTACTAAATAGGATGAAAAGTCATGTTCCCCTATAATAGATATAATGGATGGATGGATGTAACAATTGAAGAATGCTTTTAAGTCCGTTGTAAGTTGGTTGTTCGAATTAGAGAAAAAAAATTTAAACTTTGATTCAGGTGCAACATTTTTTCCTAAGATACATGGGATTTATATGCAAATATGGGATGGATATTTCTGTAAAATCAGAATTTTTTAATTAGTCATGCGGACCCAATCAAATTTAAAGTGTATTTTTTAAGTAGGAAAACACTACAAGAATTCCCGGCATTAGCGACGGAATTTTCCGTCGGCAGAGGCTAAATACCGTTGGCAAATCAGGATAGCAACGGAATTCGCGACGGAACAAGGTGTTGCAGTTTTGGCCGTAGGTAAGGCTTTAGCGACAGAATTCAAATTCCGTTGGCAATCTAGCAACGGATGACTACTAACGGATCCCCTCAATGTTGACCACTCTTCAGCAACTCTTTACCAACGGAATTCCGTCGGAAGCTACCAACGGATTGGCTCCGTCGCGACATTTTGAAATGAATTCTCTACTTTATTTCCGTTGCAAATCTGTTGTTGATATTAATTTTATTCTTTTTTGCCAGATTTAATTTTATTCTTTTAAAAAATTTGTTTTTGATTAAAATTCCATTAATTTTGTCATTTAGAATTTTGTGTAATGTCTTCATAAGTCAATTTTTTTGTTTATTGTACATGTTCTATATTCAGTTGAATACATTCAAAATTAATTCTAATTAGGGAGATACATCCAACAAAAATTGAACCAAAAGGAAACCATATATTAATAATTTCAACACTTACAAAAAGCCATAAATCCAACAGTAGTACAAAATGAGTACATTAATAAGTTCACAATTCCAAAAGTAGTACAAAATGAGTACATTAATAAGTTCACAAATCCAAAAGTAGTACAAAATGAGTACATTAATAAGTTCACAAATCCAAAAGTAATACAAAACGAGTACATTAATAAGTTCACAAATCCAAAACTAGTACAAGCCGAGTACTTGTCATCCTGATTCTGCTGCTGGAGTAAAGGCATCATTACCAACACATGGAGCTGATCAGTTTGATGAAAAAGACCCAAAAGAGGCGAAACAGATGTCGAGTTACTTCAACTGGCTATTACTAGCTTTGAGCACTGGGGCTGCTGTTAGTTTAACCTTAATTGTGTGGATTGAGGTTTATAAAGGATGGGATAAGGGATTTGGTCTTTCCACCATTGCCATCTTCGCCTGATTCTTTCTTTTTCATGGTCCCAAACCAGCTATTTTATGTGCAACTAATCAAGACATAGTAGCCACAAACGACATTTCTATCACCGAAAACACAGAAAATTCTAGCCAAAATGATGTCAATTTGAAAGTCTATGTATGTAGGAGGAAACACTGATCAACCAATTGCGAAAAAGAAGATGGGTAAGAGAGCAGGGGAAAGAACAAAAGAGAAAAGAGAGCTGCAACTTGATGTTCAACAATCGGCCAGCTTAATGACATGAATGACTTTCAGTTGAGGTCGAACAAATGCAAAATGCTCGCAAGCAGCAACTGCAAAGTCAGGGGATTAGAGAGGAAAGTATTAATATTACTGATCCTAATATTTTCTTCATAACTGGAAAATGCAACCCATATGTTCTCTTCAATTATCATCAAACTTCTGGAACTTTTCATGACAGTACCACAAATCTAGACAGCAGGACTGACATTGATCCATCTGTGCATGCTAGTTTTTATGAATGCAGAATATGGTGCCTGTATTTTATCAGAAAAAATGAGGCACGTATTGCTACTAAATGGGACTCATATATTTTACATCTTTACTAAATTAAATACATGGAATTGGTGTGTGATATGTCTTTTTGCATGCACTAGTAGCTAAATTGGGTGTGTTGTAAGTATTAACTTAACAGTTAACACTAATCAGTTTAAACTACTTGATATATGTGTTTGAGCTGATATTATCCGTATAGTTAGCAAGGAAAAAACGATGCGCATGAAATCTTTGCAGCAATATCAGTTCACAGACTTTCAGTTTCCATTATGCTAGCTTATGATGTGCAGTTTAAAATTGCAATATAAGACATGACAAAACATAAATGAGCAATTTACTAAGAATTTACTTACTCCGATACTGGTGTTTTCCATCATGTCCTTACTGATTTTGACTATTAAACACCCTTTCTAGTTGACTCTCCATATCCTTCATCCGCTGATGCATATCATCCATCTGTTTTAATCGCTGCTGCATCTCATCCATCTGTTTCATTCGCTCCTTCATCACTTCAAGCTCAGTCTCTAACTTATGATAATCTTGGAGGTTAGGATGAGAGGAGTTGCTGAAATGAGCACTGCTGCTATTTGGTTCATAATAAATGTCCTGAGTCGAGCCAAGACCATATATCCTATTTCTGCTATTACGACCACCCACTGCATCATAATACAATTGATTTTCATCAACAGGTAGAGGTGTTGATGAGCCATCAGTGGGCTTCGAACGCTCACTACGGAGGGTCTTGATTCTTTCCTGTATAAATAAGCAAGTTAAATTGATTAAAAATAATGAACACCATAACAATATCAATTATAAATGACAGTCAATGTGCACTTACATATACTTTTTCACTTTTTGGGTCAACGAAAGTCTTCAAGTCATGATTTAAAGTGTGTGTATAGAGAAATAACTCAGGGCAGAATGGATCTCTCTTATAGTCTTCAGCCTACATAAAACATTAATGCATATTAGAAATTTGACAATACAAAATTCAGCAAGCTATTTAATAACTTACAATCCTGTATCCACAAGCTTACCAAAACAGCTGCAGTCTTCCGGTGAGAGGATGAACCACTAGTGTGTGTTGCGGGGTACTTATTCCCATCAGCTCCACCCTTACGATTGTTTCTCTTCAATTCAGTTTTCTTTTGACATTCTGGGGTTTTCCACTCTTCGATCCAACTCAGCCACACATTCTTTCCGATTCTATTATCCAACCTTTTATTTTCCCACTTTGCACGTGCTCTAGAACGTAGATCCTTATAACGGTGTGAAGCGCTTTTTTGCCATGCTTCCTGCACCAAGTTATCCGGTTGTCTCCATACAAACCATTTCTACAATACAAAAATAATAATATTAATAAGTCACTAACAACAGGTAGGTGTTTGTAAAGATGACTGATATAAAAGAAAAATAAGGCAGTCAATGTCGTACCTTAAACTCCTCAAAGTAGAACCGTTTGGTTTCCTTAGACACTACTTTCCAGGTATACCCTTTAGGTTCAAGTTTTTCAAACATGATACTGCTGATTTGCTTTAAGCATTTATTCGATGGTTCCAGCCTAAATTAAAAAAGCCATCAGTTAAATTAAATGCTATAAGTACCTAAAAGACATGTTCGAAAAAAAAACTTACACTCCTTCAATAACTTCAGCTCGAATACGCCCATCATCATGCATTGTTCCCACTTTCCATACACCATTAATGGCAGAGGTGGAGGATTCACCAGGCGTTCCAGGGTCAGGATCAGGTGTTTGATCAGGTGTGTGATGCTGTGCCTCAGGTGTGCTCTGTTGTGTCAACTCTGGTGTGCTTTGTTGGGTGGGCTGTCTTGTTTGTTCAGGTGTAGAGTGCAGTGCTTCATTAGGTGTGCGCGATGTTTGATAGATAGGCCGCCTCATTTCAATCTGCATAAATCAAGACCATACATGATATGAAACTACTGATATTTAATCTACATATATTAAAGCATTAAGTTAGCATAATGAATCCAGTAGATGATTTAATCAAGTAAACAAGGCATTAAGAAAGGTCTCTTCTCAGTATAATAGATTTCAAACTGAGGCTGATGTAACTCGTGTTTATTTTTGCTTAATGTATCTAGCCATATGTTTCCAAACAAGCCCCCGGAGGTTCGGTCTTTATGCCAAACACAACAGTTGGTAAATAGAAGTACAGGTATTTGTCAGAGAACTACAAATATGTTAAGTAGTACATAAAGCTTCATAAATTAAGATAAGCCCCAACATATTGTTGTCTAAGATGCCACCATACGACAAGTACTCTGCAACCAGCAAATAGGAAGTTCCATCATTAAAACAATTATTTGTTCATACTTTGCATACCTCACTTGGATTCTTTTTTGCATAACCCTCACACACAAAAACGCTCAACTAGATAAAAAAAGGTTTAAAAGGGTAACAAAAATTCTCACTTACTTATTCACTAGACAGAAAATTAAAAATTTAGTCTAGAACGTGATAATTACACATAAATGCAACCTATAAGTTGCTTTAGTAATTGTATAATAGAAATATTTGAAGAACAATCTGCATAAAAATTAACCATTAAGACATACTATATAATGCAACATTATTTCCCTTGGTCTTTAGGTCAGCAATAGTCTAGGTCCTATAGGAACCAAAATAAAATTATATACAGACTAACTTGGTGTGGTTTGGTTTTAGTCGGTCCAGTTTCATATAGAAACCAAAATTGAACCAATTAAGTGCAGTATCAAAATTTTATATTGTAACCGTACCAATAACCAAAGGTGATTCACAGTTGGGTATTTGCTCATCCCTACTTTACAAAAGGAATCCAGCAACTTATTGTCTTAAGATGTAATTCATGCCTTAATGATATCTAAACATACAGCACGGGAAAAAAATGCAGATTTGAAATAAAATAGAACATGTCAGAGATTTCCAATTGGTGAAATAAATATAAACAAACAAAAACTTCTACGCACCCTGTTTCTTTATTGCTCCAATAGAACATGTCAGAGATTTCCAATTTTGCTATTCTAGCTACAAGGACCTGCACATCATAAGAAAACGAATTTCAATTCACATTAATTAACACATCCAAGCACATACAAACAGATTCAGATATTGAACGAAGGTATCTTATCAAAGAATACAAATAAATACAATCGTGTAATACTAACCAAATGATGTATATGGATGTATATACCTTTGTGGATATAGCAGGGGGGATGGAATAAGATCTGAGAACAATAAATTAGAGATTCACCATCGCTATTAGAGGGAGAGTTGCGAGAGGGAGAGTTGCGAGAGGGAGAGTAGAGAGGAGAGGTAGCCGCTTAAGAGTGAGAAAACCCAACAAACCCTAATCCAATTTTATCCCCAATTTTTCACAAATAGCGGTCTTTTTTTCACAAATAGCCCACTCTTTTTTTCACAAGCCCGCTTACCATTTTTAATTTTAGTACATAAATACTTTCTAGAAAGTAAATATTTTTATTAAATTATTAACTAAATTATATTAAAAAGAATACTTGCATTAAAAAATTTTCAGAATTAAAATAGTCAAAAAAAATTATGAAGTGCATAATTATTTACCGTCAGATTCACCATCGCTATTATCTGTATTTGCAGATTCTTCTTCTTCCGTATCAATTTGTATTTCTTCCTCCGAACATCCTTCATCATCATCTAAATCAACTGATGTTCCTTCTACATCATTTAAATGTGTAAGAATATCCTCTGTATTGATCATATTTAAGTGTTCAGGAACATGATTCTGAAAGGCTTCTCGATGTGATTCAGGGACTTGAGGTAAATCAACAAGTGGGCGAGCTTTAATTTTGGATACGACCAACCAGTCTACTTTATCTCGTTTAAGACTTGGATAATTACAAAAGTAGACTTGTGTAGCTTGCATAGCTAAAATAAATGGTTCGTAAATATTTAATCTTTTTCTTCGATGCACCTCAACCATGCTGTAGCGTTGATGAACTCTTGTTCCAACGTTAGGTGTAGAATCAAACCACTCGCATTTAAACAATGCTGTCTTTTTTATCGGACGACGGGGGTACTCGATAATCAAAATCTCATCTAATATCCTAAAATAATCATTAGATGTCTCGCTATAATTTGACCCCTTGATACATACCCCACTATTAAAAGTTGACTTGGTAGCCCCATATGCTTCGTGTATGGAATTTAAATCCATTTACGTAGTAAATTGGTACTGATCTAACTGAACGGAGAGGCCCTGATGCTAGATCTTGAACAATTTCATTTGGAACCAATGATGCATCTTGAGCCTGAAAAAAATAGTTATAATCATCTAAATAACTTGTACTTTGTCGACTTTTAACTCAACTAAGTTATAAAAAAAATAACTTACATAATGCCTAAACCACGTAGCAAAGTTACTCTCTAAGCACTTATCAGTCTCAGCACCATTTATGTATGGATTTTGCTCTCGAAGTCCATTTGTAAATATCCTGTTTACACAAAAAAATGATGAATAAATTTGATGCTTATTTATATAAATTATTTATGTGATTGTAATTACAAGGTAATACTTACTCAATATATGGTGCAACCTCTGGACAATTAAACAAGACATAATTGTTAGCCGCTGTGTACTCATGATCATCAAGATAACGAGTTCTAACACAACCATGTGCTCGCCCTGGATAAGAAAATATGGAAAATGTTCCCTCAAATCTCTCTCCACCTCTGCTAGAATCATTTCGAGGAACTTTTCTATGTTTGGTGTCAACATGCTGTTCAAAGTAATGTGAACAAAAGGTTGAAGCTTCTTCAACCAAAAAAGCATTGCATATGGATCCCTCTACCTGAGCTTTATTTTTCACATTATTCTTCAAGTGTCGTAAAAATCGCTCAAATGGGTACATCCATCGATATTGCACAGGACCTGCAATACGTGCCTCATACGGTAAATGCACCAAAAGATGTTCCATTGAGTAAAATAATGATGGTGGAAATATACGCTCTAGCTTGCAAAGTATGACTGGAATCTGTTCTTCAAGTTTACGCATATCGCTGACCTTCAAACCATTGGTAAACCAATTTTACCTATTCTTATAGATGGGGCTGATTGAGACACTGTCTTTCCCTTGGTAAACCAATTTTTATTCTTTCGAAATGGATGATCAGCAGGTAAAAACTTTCGATGATTATCAAACCATGTTGGTTTCCCGCCATGTTTAAGATTGTAAGCATCATAATCATGAGCACAATGAGGACAAGCTAAATGTCCAGCAGTTGTCCACCCAGACAACATCGACATAGCAGGAAAGTCACTAATAGTCCACATCAATGCAGCCCGCATCTGAAAATTTTGCTTCAAAGAAGAATCCCATGTCTCAACTCCAACTTCCCACAGCATCTTTAACTCAGCAATTAATGGTTGGAGATAAACATCTATCTTTTGCTTTGGATTTTTTGGTCCTGGAACAAGCACAGACAGAAACATATATGCCTCTTTCGAACACATCCATGGTGGTAAATTATACGGGGTCACTACAATTGGCCAAGAAGAATATTGACTGCCTGATTGACCAAATGGTTGAAACCCATCAGCAGAAAGCCCTAGCCTAACATTTCTTGTCTCTACAGAAAATGAGGGGTGCGCTCTGTTAAATTGTTGCCACTCTTCTGAGTCTGAACAATGGCGCATCACATCATCTTCTTGATAATGTTCAGCATGCCATCTCATATGGCTCGCAGTCGCAGGTGAGGCATATAATCTCTGTAATCTCGGGGCCAATGGAAAGTATGTCATCCTTTTAACAGCCACCTTTTTCTTCTCTCGATTGGATCTGTTAACTCTAATTTTGTACCTTGACTGTGAACAAAATTTACACGAATCCATATCCTTGTCTTCACCCCAATATATCATACATCCATTAACACAAAAATCAATTTTCATTGAAGGAAGACCTAATCCTTCTACATGTTTCTTTGTTTCGTAGAAGCTATCAAGGAATGTATTATCTTCGGGCAAGACACTTTTGATGAATTGTGATGTCTCATCATAGCATGCCTCTGACCAATGATGATCGGATTTTAAACTCAACATACGAGCCATGGCAGACAATTGAGAAGTTTCACAACCACGATACAACTCTCTTTCTGAAGAGTGTAATATGTCATACACCTTTTGTGCATCCGCATTCGGTATCTCTTCTGAAAGTGGATCAAAATTTGGACCAGCAGCATCCAAGACCATATTATACATTAGATTATTCTCATTTCTTCCTCTAGAAATATTAGAATGACTTGTTGAGGATTGTCCTGCACTTTCTCCAATATTGTATGACTCCCCATGTCGATCCCACACATAATAATTTTCAATGAATCCTTTTTTTAAGAGATGCAATTTTACAGTGTTTGCATCCCAATGTCTTTTAAATCTGCATCTTGAACAAGGACATTGTATGTTCGTTCCATTCAAGGAAGATGATTGAGATATAGCATGATTCATAAATTCTTCTAATCCAACAACAAAAGCATCTTTAAGAAGTCCCCTACTATCCGTTCTTGGATACATCCACGACCGATTATTATCCATATTCATATTATCAACAACCTAAAGATAATATATAACCAAAACATAGGATTATCAAGAACTAACTAAATTAAATGAAATAATGTGACCTAATTTAGCTAGGATTACCAACTTAAAGATATAATTATTTGATACAATCTAATATAACAATATCAACATCATAAAAATATCTTACAAGCAAAACAAACTAATAAACTAACATTTGAAGGAAAAAAAGCATGATTCATAAAAATGGAAATAAAAAACACTAACATGCATTAAAGTATACATGATTCTAAATTAGAAAAAAAAGTATACATGATTCTACAAAAATAAAAATATAAAACAATAACATAAAAATTGAACTAACCTTATAATTTAGACAAGAATATGTAGATTGATAGACTAAATTTTAAGAATGAGTTGAATTTGGTTGAAGGGAGAAATGAAATAGAGGAAGAATAGAGAATTTGGGGGAAGAATATAGTTTTTGTTAAGGGATATAGAGTAGAAAAAGGCTACTGCATTAAAGGCGACCGATCTAGTTCTGCAACGGGTTAGCGACGGAAATTAAAACTTTTGACCTTTTCCTTTTACAACGGATATATCCGTTGCCAGTTCTGCAACGGGTTAGCGACGGAAATTAAAACCTTTGACCTTTTTCTTTTACAACGGATATCCGTCGCCAAATTGTCGCCAATATTTCCCGTCGTTGATCCGTTGCTAGGTTGTTCTTGTTTCCGTCGCTAATTTCCGTTACTAAGTCCGTTGCAAAACTGTTAGCACGGGTTGGCGGGATATTTTCGCGGCTATGTTAGCAACTGAATAATTCCGTCGCAAATAATTTGTAGGCAAACCGTCGCTAGTTTGTTGGTGGGGGTGTTGACTCTCTCTTGCCTGACTTGTGTTGCTAATCCGTTGGGCATACACAACGGAAGACATTCCGTTGCTAAATTCCGTCGCTAATGCCGGGAATTCTTGTAGTGAAAGTTTTCAGGATCCTTTTTCTCTCGTTTTCTCTATGATTAATTAATTTTATTGGTTATGTGTGACAAATACACACACATACCGAGTCTACAATAGTAGACAAAGTGAAACTAGTAAAAAGAATTCCATAGTTTTTGAATATCATAACTACCTTTGTATTTTTTGATTCACATAATGTATGTAGTTAAATTTCCTACACTTACATGTTTTCAAAATGGATGGGAATCTTCGAGTGATGTTCCTTCTTCAAGTTTAATATTTATATTGATAAGGTCAAAACTAAAAACATTTATGAATGGAAGCTAAAGAACAGAAATAGATTTAGCAAAACTAACTTTAGAGCAAGTCCAATGCAATGATATCTTTGGTGCTATTGCTATATTATAGCACCAAATGCTAAAAAACTCATCTCCAAAGTGGTACTATAGTTCGATGCATCCTTGGTGCTAAATTTGAAACCATTTATGCATCCATGCCACATCATCATTTAACTAAAATGAGATGAGTTTGTTAAGAATATTAAATAGAAGTTAAAAGAGTTGGTTAAATTTGAATTATAGAACTAGTTTTGGAAGGTGAGTTTTATTTTAGCACCAAAATTCACCTTTTGGTTCTATATTATAGCAATAGCAATTTAGCATCTAGCATTGGACTTGCTCTTAATGGTTAAAATGAATTTGGATCGTGAGGGTCCGATTTGGTTCCTAACTTCTCCAGAATTGTTTTTCCAATCTAACATTGGTAAAAACTTTCGATGATTATCAAACCATGTTGGTTTCCCGCCATGTTTAAGATTGTAAGCATCATAATCATGAGCACAATGAGGACAAGCTAAATGTCCAGCAGTTGTCCACCCAGACAACATCGACATAGCAGGAAAGTCACTAATAGTCCACATCAATGCAGCCCGCATCTGAAAATTTTGCTTCAAAGAAGAATCCCATGTCTCAACTCCAACTTCCCACAGCATCTTTAACTCAGCAATTAATGGTTGGAGATAAACATCTATCTTTTGCTTTGGATTTTTTGGTCCTGGAACAAGCACAGACAGAAACATATATGCCTCTTTCGAACACATCCATGGTGGTAAATTATACGGGGTCACTACAATTGGCCAAGAAGAATATTGACTGCCTGATTGACCAAATGGTTGAAACCCATCAGCAGAAAGCCCTAGCCTAACATTTCTTGTCTCTACAGAAAATGAGGGGTGCGCTCTGTTAAATTGTTGCCACTCTTCTGAGTCTGAACAATGGCGCATCACATCATCTTCTTGATAATGTTCAGCATGCCATCTCATATGGCTCGCAGTCGCAGGTGAGGCATATAATCTCTGTAATCTCGGGGCCAATGGAAAGTATGTCATCCTTTTAACAGCCACCTTTTTCTTCTCTCGATTGGATCTGTTAACTCTAATTTTGTACCTTGACTGTGAACAAAATTTACACGAATCCATATCCTTGTCTTCACCCCAATATATCATACATCCATTAACACAAAAATCAATTTTCATTGAAGGAAGACCTAATCCTTCTACATGTTTCTTTGTTTCGTAGAAGCTATCAAGGAATGTATTATCTTCGGGCAAGACACTTTTGATGAATTGTGATGTCTCATCATAGCATGCCTCTGACCAATGATGATCGGATTTTAAACTCAACATACGAGCCATGGCAGACAATTGAGAAGTTTCACAACCACGATACAACTCTCTTTCTGAAGAGTGTAATATGTCATACACCTTTTGTGCATCCGCATTCGGTATCTCTTCTGAAAGTGGATCAAAATTTGGACCAGCAGCATCCAAGACCATATTATACATTAGATTATTCTCATTTCTTCCTCTAGAAATATTAGAATGACTTGTTGAGGATTGTCCTGCACTTTCTCCAATATTGTATGACTCCCCATGTCGATCCCACACATAATAATTTTCAATGAATCCTTTTTTTAAGAGATGCAATTTTACAGTGTTTGCATCCCAATGTCTTTTAAATCTGCATCTTGAACAAGGACATTGTATGTTCGTTCCATTCAAGGAAGATGATTGAGATATAGCATGATTCATAAATTCTTCTAATCCAACAACAAAAGCATCTTTAAGAAGTCCCCTACTATCCGTTCTTGGATACATCCACGACCGATTATTATCCATATTCATATTATCAACAACCTAAAGATAATATATAACCAAAACATAGGATTATCAAGAACTAACTAAATTAAATGAAATAATGTGACCTAATTTAGCTAGGATTACCAACTTAAAGATATAATTATTTGATACAATCTAATATAACAATATCAACATCATAAAAATATCTTACAAGCAAAACAAACTAATAAACTAACATTTGAAGGAAAAAAAGCATGATTCATAAAAATGGAAATAAAAAACACTAACATGCATTAAAGTATACATGATTCTAAATTAGAAAAAAAAGTATACATGATTCTACAAAAATAAAAATATAAAACAATAACATAAAAATTGAACTAACCTTATAATTTAGACAAGAATATGTAGATTGATAGACTAAATTTTAAGAATGAGTTGAATTTGGTTGAAGGGAGAAATGAAATAGAGGAAGAATAGAGAATTTGGGGGAAGAATATAGTTTTTGTTAAGGGATATAGAGTAGAAAAAGGCTACTGCATTAAAGGCGACCGATCTAGTTCTGCAACGGGTTAGCGACGGAAATTAAAACTTTTGACCTTTTCCTTTTACAACGGATATATCCGTTGCCAGTTCTGCAACGGGTTAGCGACGGAAATTAAAACCTTTGACCTTTTTCTTTTACAACGGATATCCGTCGCCAAATTGTCGCCAATATTTCCCGTCGTTGATCCGTTGCTAGGTTGTTCTTGTTTCCGTCGCTAATTTCCGTTACTAAGTCCGTTGCAAAACTGTTAGCACGGGTTGGCGGGATATTTTCGCGGCTATGTTAGCAACTGAATAATTCCGTCGCAAATAATTTGTAGGCAAACCGTCGCTAGTTTGTTGGTGGGGGTGTTGACTCTCTCTTGCCTGACTTGTGTTGCTAATCCGTTGGGCATACACAACGGAAGACATTCCGTTGCTAAATTCCGTCGCTAATGCCGGGAATTCTTGTAGTGAAAGTTTTCAGGATCCTTTTTCTCTCGTTTTCTCTATGATTAATTAATTTTATTGGTTATGTGTGACAAATACACACACATACCGAGTCTACAATAGTAGACAAAGTGAAACTAGTAAAAAGAATTCCATAGTTTTTGAATATCATAACTACCTTTGTATTTTTTGATTCACATAATGTATGTAGTTAAATTTCCTACACTTACATGTTTTCAAAATGGATGGGAATCTTCGAGTGATGTTCCTTCTTCAAGTTTAATATTTATATTGATAAGGTCAAAACTAAAAACATTTATGAATGGAAGCTAAAGAACAGAAATAGATTTAGCAAAACTAACTTTAGAGCAAGTCCAATGCAATGATATCTTTGGTGCTATTGCTATATTATAGCACCAAATGCTAAAAAACTCATCTCCAAAGTGGTACTATAGTTCGATGCATCCTTGGTGCTAAATTTGAAACCATTTATGCATCCATGCCACATCATCATTTAACTAAAATGAGATGAGTTTGTTAAGAATATTAAATAGAAGTTAAAAGAGTTGGTTAAATTTGAATTATAGAACTAGTTTTGGAAGGTGAGTTTTATTTTAGCACCAAAATTCACCTTTTGGTTCTATATTATAGCAATAGCAATTTAGCATCTAGCATTGGACTTGCTCTTAATGGTTAAAATGAATTTGGATCGTGAGGGTCCGATTTGGTTCCTAACTTCTCCAGAATTGTTTTTCCAATCTAACATTCTTGCGCCGCAATTTCTGTAATGCCTTTTGCTTACTGAAATCAAATCCGTAATGCCTTTTGCTCACTGAAATGAAATAAAAAGTAAAACATAAAGATTCAACTTTTTGTAGTGTTTTGTAGTAGTGGTTCATATTCTCAGCAATTATACGAGATCAATGTTCAGTTTGTTAGAGAATGGAATGAGGAAGAGTTGGAACGATAAAATGTCCATAAAATCGAAGACTTGCAAGTCTACTGTAAATTGGTCTTTTAAACTGAAGAAAATAGAAGACTTTCCTTTAGCTGCATCATAGAGTACGCAAAGTAAAACTAAGTAAAGAAAACCTCGTAATGTTGTGAATACTATGATTGTATTTTCTATATTGCACAATGTAAGTAATGATAAATTTTAAACTAAATCAACAACATGTATTGTTGGCAGTTCTTAGTTGTGCATCTGTATAGGGCCGATCTTGAGATTTCTAAAGTCCCAAGGAAAAAAAATTTTGTGCTCCACAATAATATACAAAGAAACATTAAATTTGAAACTAATCTTTTGAATTTTGAGACATTGCTGCAATTATAAGTGAGGAATACAATCATACATACAATTTATTACTTCTGAAATATTATTCTTCTAGCTGTTTTCCTAGGAAAATCGTTCATAAGCCTTTCATAATCAAGATTTGGATTGGCATGTACTCCTCAATGGAAATCATAGGCAATCCATTCAATCTATCACGTGACTACTCAAACGGAGATAAGATTTGATCAACATTAAACTTGAAAAGTTTTTTTTTACAAAAACCATTGCAACTGGTATTTTTAATAGAATTCTATAAGCAATAGTGGCATTTGGAGAGCTTTACCCATCATTTACAAATAATTTAACATCTCAACAGCTTTATTAACTTCAACATGCAAGCACTATCTCAGAATTCTTAACTTGAGAAACAAAATCTCTTCATCAATATCAGAGACATCATGATGTTTAAAGAAAAATTTCAAGATTAATGCAAGAAGCTTATAGACTATCATCATTGGCATATTTCAACTTTTCTACATTAAATAAAAATTTAAAAAGTATGCCCCTATTTTTTTTGTTATTTTTAAAATTCATTTTGCTTCTACATATCTATAATTTAAAATTTATTTTTCATTTATAAATTAAGCTTATAGATTTTGTCATATGCATTTCCGTTCCTTTTAGTCGATAAGATAACAGTAAGTTTAAAACATTTGCATCAAATGGAGTGGAACTGGTGACTAACGGAGGTTCAGGCTCCATCTGGATCTGAAGACTCTATCGAGTGAATTCTGATCACAATCATTAATCTACTTGCTTTCAGTCTTGGGAAAAATTACAATAACTGTGACAAGGATGGTTTCTCTCATTCTAAAGCTCCTGAGATAATTGGGACAAAGATGGTCTCTCTCTCTCTCTCTCTCTCTCTCTCTCTCTCTCTCTCTCCCTCGCTCTCTCCGGAAAAAAATGAAGAACAGTTGATTGAGCAAAGAACAGTAGAATTCCGATAACATGCAAAAAATAAAATTCTTTGCTTAAACTGAATTGTTTCTTGCTCAATGGGGGAAGTAGCTCAATTGGTAGATCAAAAATATTCCATTAATTAGAATTGCTTCGTTTCATGCTGAAACAAGGTTCGAGGTTTGAAGTTCAATTTCTCGCTTCCCCATATTCATTTTTTCCTCAATTTAACAATTTTTTCGCACAGTTTATCATTATTCCTAAAGTAATATATAATGAATTTTATAACTAAATGAAATTTAAGGAGCTAGAACAAAAAGAACTAGACACAAGCTAAAACGGAAAATGAGAAAATGAATGAAAATGATGAATTTACACTGTATTATTAAACAGTGACGTCGGTCCTAGCAATTCGGTTGCCCTAAACAATTTCTGAAATGTACCCCTTTTTAGTATTGCGAATTTGTTTTATGCATGTTCAAAGTACTGAAGTACAATATCCATGCTAGTTACATATATAACATTAAAAAACAATTCATTTTGTAGTTAAATGCACATTCAAAAGAAATTTCATGTATAAATTCACCAAAGACTGCAACAATTGTTCAGAGAGAACCATTTGGAATTCACCAAATAATAATCAACTTTACTTTGTTGTTATGCTGATAATTGTTTTGGACATTGGAGTATGGAAAATGCTAAAGAACCCAAAAAATTTCCCAAAATTTTTACCAAATGTTGACGTGTGACACATGTATTTGCTAACTTCTTAATAATAAAATAGGATATAGCGTGTATTCTTATACATCCACAAATCAGAATATGTCATATGTCATGACACTTCTTTTATTTCAAAATTACTGTGACGAGACCATTTTAAATATTTTAGTTTAGTGTAGCTGAATTTTCGTACTTATAAAAATTAGAGTAAAGTGCATTTTGTGTACCTGCACTAAGACCGTGACACCACTTACAATACCCAACTTTAAATTCGAGCAGCTGCAATAATATATTTACATTGCATTATTCTTTTTATTCAATTTCTTTGTGGCAAACCCGAATAGTTCAAGGACTATCCAATTGATTTTCCTGTGGCAAGCAAAAATTTCCTTGTACGAAAAATGGTGGCAAGCCATTCATGTGCTCTGTTTCCGAAGAAATTGAATTGCAACGAATACCCGCTCAATCCTTCTCATCTCTCCTTCCATTCCCGCTGTTCTCTATTTCTCTCATCTCATCTTAACCTTGATACTGATTTTCTTGATGATGGCTACTACGAATTAATCAAAATCTCTCTCCCCTCTGTTGTCATGTGGTTGTGTATGTTGCTATATGTGTATATATATGGTGCGAGTGTGTGTGTGTGTGCGCGCGTGCGTGAGTATAGCAGGTGGGTGCGTGTGTAGAGGCTGAGCGTGTGTGTGTGTATTCATCAGAGGTGTATGTGTGTTGTTTGAGGGCATTAAGGCAGAAAGAAGAAGGAGGCAGGAGGATGGGAGTGTATTGAATTATGCGTGTTTGTGTTTCGGCCCATTGTCAAATGGCATGTTTCGGCCCATTCAATTAAGAATTGGCTGCTGCATTCCTCGCAATTTTTGTTGATTAGGAATTTGCTGCATTCCTTGCAATTGTTGGTGATTAGGGACTTCTTGCATCTGTTGAATTCGCCTGTACTAGTCTTGTTTAATATGGTAGATTTGCAAACAATTGTTGTTGTGGACATCTTGTTTGATAATTTGCCTAAAAAAAAATACCTTTTCTTGGATAGTTATGATTGCTGGTAAAAGATTGTTTTACCCCTGATTAAGTAACGGAGTTAGGACCAAATAGACGGTAGCACACAAAGTGTAAGTGAATTAAAACTTCAGTATTTCAAATGCTCGAATTTAAAGTTGGATATTTCAAGTGGTGTCACGGCCTAAGTACAGGTACACAAAGTGCACTTTACTCTAAAAATTATCAAAATGATTGCCATCTTTGACTGATTATTTTTTTTAAAAACGTTAGAGCTTGTAAAGTAATTTCCAAAATGATATAACTCAATTTTAAAATAATGGATCCCTACATGGAGATAACTTTTTCCAACTAAAAATTCTAAAATGTCACATCATCGAAGATACGTCATTTGGAAATGTTTTTTGGTATTAAATTTATACTAGAACGCACAGCTCTTTTTCTAATATTTATTATATTATTTTTTTATTATTTATTTGTTATTAGTTTACATATAAAATTGTTGTTATGAAATTGATACATATATGCATAAGATTTTACACGTTCAATTTATTATGTGTTTTAGCTTAAATTCTTAAAACTTGATTTGGATGATTTTACAGCCTACATGAGATTAACAAAAAATCTTTAATTTAGTGATGATTTAACAATTTTCTCCAATTAAAACTACCAAGAAACAAAAGAGAGATGAAAAATTGACAATTTTTTATATTGAAAATCCTATTCTATTTAGGAAATCTACTTATATTTTGTTCTTATTATCAAAATAACCTTCTTATTATTTGGAGATAGTTGTACTAACAACCAAATACAGGTTTAATAATAAGTGTAGGAGGAATTTTGGTAGTTGGTAGTCTGGTCCTCAGTAGGATAAAATTAACAAGAACGGTTAAATCTTAAAATATACTTGCCTCCGCTTCAACATCTGCTCCGACTTCGGAGTCACTCTTAAATTTGTATTCTAATAGCCGGCCTCAATTGACTACCATTAAGGAGAATACTTCTGATATTACATATGCAACCCCTTCTGTTTGTATTGCGAAAGATTCAGCAACCACAGATGACATTCTCCCTGAGTTGATTGCTTGCGAACATATTTCTAGTGGTGAACCGGCGGATACCATTACATTTACTCCCGAACCATCAGACTTGCTTGTGAAGACCTCTAGTGTGGAGGTGGATTCACAGACCCATAAAGGCACTGGAGGTGATACTTTGGAGCCTAAAGAATCATCTAAACCGGTGTCCTAGGCAATTGTCTTGATGGCTTTACTAGATCCTATCCTGTTATTAAAATCTACTTACAAATCTTTTAATAAGGTTGGTATGATATGATCCGTTACATGTAATCAGCATTCGCAAAGACTGCAAGAATTGCGATGACAATAATTTGTACGCCATTGAATGAAGGTTATTATAACTGGTTGACAAGGATACTGTTCTCATTCCAGAGCTCCAGAGATAACCATTAGGAATTCACGAATAATAAACAACTTTGATTTAGTGTTATGCTGATAATTGTTTTGAACATTGGAGTATATGCATGTATGGTTCTTACTTCCTTTATTTCAAAATTACTGTGACGGGACCATTTTAAATTCCAAATATCACGTGTTATATTTGATTTGATATAACTCAATTTTAAGATAATGGATCCATACATTGAAATAACTTTTACCAATTAAAAATTCTATAATGTCACATCATCAAATATATGTCATTTGGAAATGTTTTTTGATATAAAATTTATATGAACATTGCAATGTTTAAGTTGGAGGCAATAAAATAGATTTAGAAAAATGTAAAATGTTTGATAGCGGAAAGTAATTGTTTCACGCAGAGTTTAGGTGTCATGCTGTTTAGTTTTCCACTTGTCCACATAATTCTATTTTCCAATTCAAAATATTTTTATGATAGATTTTATTTTTTTCAATGCGAGTGAATTTCAATATCGGGGAAGTAGCACTACAACAAAACAAGGCTAAATATGACCAAATAAAATCAACCGCGGCTAAATATGACCGAATTCGGTCAACCAATTTCTACCTGGCTAAATATGACCGAATTTGGTTGAATTTAGAGTCTGTCGAATTTAATCTGTCGAATTTAGTAATAAATTCGACCAATTTTTTTTTTCGGTCATATTTAGTAGCTACTAAATTCGACCGTTATTTTTTGTTCGGTCATATTTATGAATATTACCGAATTCGGTCATATTTAGGAGCTACTAAATTCAACCGTTATTTTTTGTTCGGTCATATTTTTAAATATGACCGAATTCAGTTATATTTCGTAAGGGAGCGGGAAAATTGCCGCCCATTTTTCCCCCAGATTTAGGAAATTTGGTCAAATTTATAAATATGACCGAATTCGGTCATATTTAGTAGGGGAGCGGGAAAATTGCCGCCCAAATTTTTTTCCAAATGTTGCCGAAATTTGGTCGAATTTATAAATATGACCGAATTTTTTCGGTCATATTTACCCGTTTTTCTTGTAGTGCAGCTC
This sequence comes from Saposhnikovia divaricata, assembly GCA_036435485.1. Taxonomy (NCBI): domain Eukaryota; kingdom Viridiplantae; phylum Streptophyta; class Magnoliopsida; order Apiales; family Apiaceae; genus Saposhnikovia; species Saposhnikovia divaricata. Next base: position 182,317,728 of record CM071595.1, read on the forward strand.
AATGGTAGAGCAAAATATATTCTTCGTCTTAGAATGACTTTTTCATGCAGAAACATGGTTTGTGGTTCAATTCCCCGCTTCTCCATATTTTATTTTTGCATTTGAAGAAGTTTGAACAACCTATCCTGTGGCTGGCTTGAAAATTTAACACCTGTTCTTGCCAGAACCACCATGAATGTAGGTTCCCATTAATTACCACCTGACTACGACTGAAAGCCTCAAGCTCATCAATGCAATTGAATTAATTCTTTGGTCAAGATGTAGCAAAGAAAGCATAGAGGTGAAGTAATAACAAAGTCCCGTATTGACAAAGGGATCACCGAATGCTTACATGACTCTACCAAAGTGTCAATATTCCTTCGACGAGGCTTAGACGAGTACCCAAAGTGTCCATATTCCTTCAAATAACAACAACAACAACAACAACAACAACAACAACAACAACAACAACAACAACAATAATAATAATAATAATAATAATAATAATAATAATAATAATAATAATAATAATAATAATAATAATAATAATAATAATAATAATAATAATAACAACAACAAAGTACCCAAAGTGTCCATATTCCTTCGACGAGGCTTGAACCTCACACGATTACTAAAGTGAAACTAGTTAAAAGAAGCCCATGATTTTGTGAATAGTATGACCGCGGTTATGTTTTCTTAGTCACTAAATGCAGCTGTTGATAAAATTTTTGAGTATATAATCAACAGGCATTTTTTAGTTTTGCACCTTTAGACTGCAATTACTGGCATAAGGCTGAGTAACATTCCTCCAACCACGTTTGACCTTACACATACAAAAATGAAACTCGTAAAGAATTCCATAATTTTGTAAATATCATGACTACAGTTGTGTTTTCTTTATCACAATTTAAGTAATGATAAAATTTTACAGATGATGGAGAATCTATTAAACTAGTAGTAATAGTAATGATAATATACGTATACCTATTATGGATGAAATCTAGAATATAGTGAAGAGTATCTTCATTAAAATGTATATCTCTCCTTTTGGAGGTACAACTCTATAATTCTCAAATTGCCAACCCCTTTATAAGTGGGGTTTGATTAATATTTATAGGGGATTCCTTGTGGGCCCCTTTAGGTTTACATATGTGGGCTTCAAGGCCCTCAAGTAAATACAAAGGTTAGTGGGCCTAATACAATCTAAAGTGGCCTTTTAATACCTAATGCTTAATGGGCCTTAATATCTTCTAAACTAGGCCATTAAAATACAAATTACTTCATTGGGCTTCATGGTCCAACATTTGTCCCCCCCTAGTGAACGGGGTATCTTTAGATCCCTTTTTTTTGGTACCTGAAAAAAACGGTGTAAAACGGAATAAAATTAATTCTGACTAGGTGAGAATGAGAGTTTTTTTTCATATATATATATTTCCTTCTGCAACGACGTTTCATTTTTCCCATTTTGTATTTTCGAGACAAGAAGGGGTTTCTCTCTCAAGGGACTTATATTCATTCTTCGCACCTCTTGCCCTCATTATTCCAGCAAGGTACGTTCTCATTTTTGTTTTAGTTTGTTTTTCTTGATTTGTTTTGCAAAGTATTTTGTAATCTCCATAGATATGAGGGAAATGTCTTTCTCTTCCTCTTCTTCTCATATGTTCGATGATATGAATCCTGTTAAACCGCCAATTAAGGATGGGGGTTTAGAAAGTTCCGTTAATTTGGATGACTTAGAAATCCTTGAACAGCTGTCTGATCATAGCTTTGATTTTTTAAATGAGGCTCAGGCTCTGCCTTCCCTTAGTCCACGAACGGTAACGTGTCGTCAGAAGGTCATGGATGATGCGAAAGTTGCTGGTTTAGCGGAATTAAAGGATAAGCCTAATCTTAATTACGCTAGCATTTATGTCGACCGTCCTGTCAATATAGATGTGGGATCTTGGGTGGATTTGAAAGGTGCTCATAGATGTAAGGTTCCATTGGCCAAGGATCGGATATGGGAGATGCCTGAGTTTGGTATGCAGGGGATCCCCATGATTCACTTTGAATTAGGGTTGTGTTTACCCATGCACCCTTTTCATTTGGCGATCTTCGAGATCGTGGGCTGTGGGGCTTCGCAGTTGACTCCTAACTCCGTGGCCCAGTGAGTGGGTTTATTGCTCGTTGTGCTGAGTTGGGATACATGCCTTCTATTCGTCTGTTCTTTTCAATATTTGGGATAAAGTACTCTCGTGGGCAAGTCTATTTTGATAAATTGACTGGTCGGTCTAAGATTATTGGTGTTAGGTCCTGTAATTCGGGATGGCGTGGGAAGAGGATGTACTATTATGGACCCGACCTCGAATTTGTTCCTCCTTACCAAAAGGTCCTTCAGAAGACAGTAGATTACTTAACCAACATGGTGAAGTATGATAATGTCTTTTTAGACAGATTTCAGGGCGATGGCCCTTTATATACCCATCTTCAGTTGAAGAATCCTATGTTTTTGGAAAGCCATAATTCTAAGGTTTCGTTATTATTTTTACTTGACTTTTTGTTATATCGTATGTTTATATATTGTTTTGTTTCTTTGCAGTAGCTGGAGCATCTTTGAAGGAAGTTCTAAATAGTGGTATTAAGGAAGATATGCATAAGGCTATGTTGGTGTTGGCAAAGTGCGCTACCGTAAAGAAAGACTCGTCGGTGAAGGAGGTTCCTAAGGTTACTGAACCAATCCCCGTTGATGGGGTTGTTAATGATAACATTGTTTCTGCCGAGGATGATCTTGTTATCGGCGATGCTCGCGAACCAGCGGGTAAAAGGATAAGAGTGGACTGTGACGAGGATATCTCTAAGCGTGTCTCATCGAAGAAAGTTAGTGACCCTCCTCACTTCGGGCTCGGAAAGTCCTTGACCTTTACTGGGATTAATAAGGAGGGTCTGCCCCCCTACTACAGGGTTGTTCTTCAGATAAGCCTCTACTCATTGAGGTTAATGTGAATGAGCGTTGGACTGTCGGCTCCCGGTTCCCAACTCAAGTTTTTCAAGCATTCGACTTACCCCAAGATAAGGGTTCTTATGTTGACAAGTCTCGGGATGAGATAGCGGATCGGTGCCTAACTCGTGGTGGATGGGTAATTGCTTATGCTCTTCTCTTTTCTCTGTCTTTACTTATTGCTTTGATTCGTTACTCCTGTTGGTTTTGTCTTAATTGACAATTAAATTTTTTTTTTATTTTGTAGCTCCTTGCTGACTTAGCCCACATCGTTAAAGATTACCGGGCCGATGTTGACCACGAATGGCGTGTGAACACAGCTTGTGAGTTAAACGAGGCGAAGGAGAAAGCACACGCGGTGATAATACGAGCTGTTGAAGTTGAAGGCCGAGAGAAAAAACTAATATCTGACATCGAGATATTGAAGAAGGAATGCCAAGAGGTAAAGGGGAAAATATCTAATCTCGATTACGAGGTACTCGCACTTCGTGGGGAACGTGATGGTCTGAAGACTGAGGTAGCAGTTTTGAAGGACGAGGTAGACAAAGCTACTGAGGAGTCTGCTAATGCCATGGCTTCGGGGTATCTAGGATGTTACAACCGGCTAGAGAAGGCGAGTATAGACCTGACCGGGCATTCCTTGGATGATTATTGTGCTGAATTATCGAAGACATTGAAGGAATCTGAGGGATGCCTCGTGAACTATGTAACTTCTTTTTAATCAATTTTTATGCTGGGATTGTCGAATTTGATCTGTTGCTGGTTAACTTTGCTTCTCTCTAGGCTCGTGGGTGAGCCACTATCATAACTTTTAATTCTGTCGTTGGTCATCTTTAACTATTATTATGCTCGTGGGTGACCTATAATGTTGATTTTGTTATTTGCTTTTGTTTAATTTAGAAATCGTTTTGCCTATTTTTGACGTGTTATTCTTGTTCATTATCATGCCTTAAAACACTAGGGTAAATGTGTTGTTAACTATATATTTAGTCGTGGCTTAGAATTATCTTATCGTGTTTCAGGACTTTCCTTGTTTCGGTATGTTGAAAGTCATAGTTTTTGACGAGTAAGTGATCGCGATTCTATTGATTAGCTTTTGATAATAACAGTGTGGTGGTGGTTATCGGTATAGTACCGTTTGTATGTTAATTATGATGCACCATTGCTTGAGCTGTTGTTGACATTAAATATTTCGAAGTTCTTTCGAATTTTGGAACTCCTACAAACTAAAGTAAACGAACACTTATAACGTTGAAATTATATGTTTCGAAGTTCAACTTTATAGGAAATCTCAAGCTTGGCCCAAGTAGACTCTCCTTTGATAGTATTTTATGACTTTAAATTGTCTTTGTTTTGTTTGCTTAATTTGAGTTGAGTGAGAAGTAACTTGATAGCAACGTATTTTGTCGGACATTCTGTCAAAAGGAACGATATAGACAAAGACATACTTTTATTTAATAAGTTAAGGAAGTTAAGGTGGGGACCTCATATCAGACCCATTTCACCTTGATACATTAATAGAAATGGGGAGATAACCAACTAGTCTTTGCTTGAATGGGGTGCAATTACTGGTAAATTATTCATTTTATAATGAATAATGAAATCACGTTTTGTTGATAGCGCACCTTTTCGATGATTGCGGAATAAATCTCCGAAGGGCTGCAATGTAACCTGTCAATGTTTGTACCTCCTTCAGTGTTGTTGGATCTCGCAAATCCATGATTGCTTTAATTTGGCCAGGATCGGCCTCAATTCCTCTTTGAGTTAAGAGAAATCCCAAGAACTTTCCAGAGACCATGAACATGAATACTACGTCTCACCAATGTCATAGACTTAAAGTATGGAGTATTATTAGAGCTAATTGGCTGAGTATTTGGTTATCCAGTAACCAAATTGAAATATATTTCAATTATCGAATATCGAATTATGACAAAAATCGTAAACGAATTGTGAATCGAAATAATTTCCGTTATAAACCGAACTACAATAATTATTTCGGTTAAAACCAATTATCGAATTACATAATTGAATTAGAAAAAAAAAATTAGATTTTCAATATTGAAAAAAAGGGTTAAATATCAAGTACATGACTGATTGCATCTAGATATATTAATTGATCACTCTTTGCAATTTTGATTCAAGTTACTCATCAATTTCTATTGTTATTCAAAACATTAATGTCAACTATTTTTCATGTCAAAACATTCTTCATCCATAACTCCGTTATCTATGAGTTGGTAATGACATGGCGTGGATGCTAACTAGTTTGCTTTGTTGGACAACTTGAATTCAAAAACAAAAATGGAATATAAAAACCTAATAAACTCATAGTGTTATGTCAAAATGTTGTTTAACGAATCATAGGACTTTCGAATTTCTTCATCTCCAGATACTATGGCTTCAGCGAATTGGAGTAATTTTTAGAAATCATAAAATAATTGAAGAAAACTCATATGAACCCTAATTTTGAAAACTTCTCAATCAATCAATTGACTACGTTTTTGTTGGATCAAACATAGGATTTTTGAAAATTTTGTCAACTTTGGATGATATAAGTACAAGAAAGTGAAGTAATCTTCAAAAATTAATACGAAATAGAAGATTAGTGAATGAATCCTAACTTTATATGATGTTATATATACATAATTAAGCTATATATATATATATATATATATATATATATATATATATTACTTCCACATCATTGTTGTTCAATGGCCACATCAGAATGTTGACGGTTTAAAATAGTTGACTTTAATATTTTGAACAAAAATAAGAAGTTAATGAATAACTTGAGTCAAAATTGTAAAGAGTGATCAACTTGACATATTTGTACCCAATCAATCATGTACTTGATATTTAATCTCCTTGAAATATTATAAACAAAGATCAAAATAAATTACAATACAACTACACACATGCAATTTAACACCAATATACACAAGATTTGGTTCTTAATATAATAAATATAAAGTTTTGGAAATGAAGTTTTTTAAAAAAATATTGGAGACTTGAATAGCAATACTCAAGGCCAACAAAGATAATGCTACAGCACCAAAAAAAAACAATAGCATCACGACAGCAAAACAATTTCAGTAACTAGGTTAGGCAAGTCAAGCCGTAGCAAGTAGCAAGTCATCATTGGAACCTTTTTGTGTTGAAATTGATAGATGGAGCCCAAAAAGTTAATAAACAAAGCGGAGAATTGGACAAGGGCAGAAAGGCGGAGTGTAGAAATTAAAAAGTTACTAAGTTGGAAACGGCGGAATAATAACTGAACCAAAAAAAAAAAATCTAAGGTTACTAGATGTTATATCATATATCTTTGTACTATATTATAATAGTCGAGACATTGAAAATTTGATCTTCATTCGGTACGATACTCCGTGTTTTTACCTAATTACCCTGACACAATTTTTTATAGTTATTACTTAAGTATCCTTAGTTAATAATTTATAGTATTATTTAATTACTCTTACTTAATTATTTATAATTCTTAATAACTAATCAATTCTCTTTTTCATGTAAAACATGTTACCTTTAATAACTAATCATTTTTTTTAATTTTTAAATAGTAATAAATAATCGAGTACCTTTTTTAGCTAAAACGTTATAATCTTCTCAATATTTTATAACTAAAATTCCTCATTTTCTAAAAATATTATGGTCAACATATATGTAACTATTATCAAATCATATCATTTAAAAACTTAAATATACAAAATTCATGTCTTAAAAAAATTAATTCAAATTAGAGGAAAATAAAATCATGCATCGCACAAAATTTAAGCTAGTTACGTACCATATGTATTTTATTTTATATATTTCAAGTAATTCGGTAATTTCGATTATTTCGGTAAAGAACCCGATATAATCAAAAAACCGAATCACAACAAATCTTGTAACTAAATTAAAACCGAAATATTTAACCGAACTATTTTGGTTATTTCAGTTCGGTATTCGATTAAACGAACTGAATGCTCAATTCTAACTGTTATCTTCAACAACATGTGACAAGGCTTGACACTGATTATATATAGCTGTAAACATGGATGATAATTTGTCCCGATTCGTTCCGATCTGATTGAATCATACTGCACTCAAAGTTTTGTATTTTTAAATAGATTTGGGTTATCTTCTGGTCGAGCAGAATGAGATCCCAAATCAAAAATTGAACCAAACACGTAACTGATCCGAAACTTGTATGGTAGAGCAAAATATATTCTTCGTCTTAGAATGACTATTTCATGCAGAAACATGGTTTAGGGTTCAATTCCTCGCTTCTCCATATTTTATTTTTGCATTTCAAGAAGTTTGAACAACCTATCCTGTGGCTGGCTTGAAAATTTAACACCTGTTCTTGCCAGAACCACCATGAATGTAGGTTCCCATTAATTACCACCTGACTACGACTGAAAGCCTCAAGCTCATCAATGCAATTGAATTAATTCTTCGATCAAGATGTAGCAAAGAAAGCATAGAGGTGAAGTAATAACAAAGTCCCGTATTGACAAAGGGATCACCGAATGCTTACATGACTCTACCAAAGTGTCAATATTCCTTCGACGAGGCTTAGACGAGTACCCAAAGTTTCCGTATTCCTTCAAACAACAACAACAACAACAACAACAACAACAACAACAATAATAATAATAATAATAATAATAATAATAATAATAATAATAACAATAATAATAATAACAAAGTACCCAAAGTGTCCATATTCCTTCGACGAGGCTTGAACCTCACACGATTACTAAAGTGAAACTAGTTAAAAGAAGCCCATGATTTTGTGAATAGTATGACCGCGGTTATGTTTTCTTAGTCACTAAATGCAGCTGTTGATAAATTTTTTGAGTATATAATCAACATGCATTTTTTAGTTTTACACCTTTAGACTGCAATTACTGGCATAAGGCTGAGTAACATTCCTCCAACCACGTTTGACCTTACACATACACAAATGAAACTCGTAAAGAAATTCCATAATTTTGTAAATATCATGACTACAGTTGTGTTTTCTTTATCACAATTTAAGTAATGATAAAATTTTACAGATGATGGAGAGTCTATTAAACTAGTAGTAATAGTAATGATAATATACGTATACCTATTATGGATGAAATCTAGAATATAGTGAAGAGTATCTTCATTAAAATGTATATCTCTCCTTTTGGAGGTACAACTCTATAATTCTCAAATTGCCAACCCCTTTATAAGTGGGGTTTGATTAATATTTATAGGGGATTCCTTGTGGGCCCCTTTAGGTTTACATATGTGGGCTTCAAGGCCCTCAAGTAAATACAAAGGTTAGTGGGCCTAATACAATCTAAAGTGGCCTTTTAATACCTAATGCTTAATGGGCCTTAATATCATCTAAACTAGGCCATTAACTAAATACAAATTACTTCATTGGGCTTCATGGTCCAACATTTGTCCCCCTAGTGAACGGGGTATCTTCAGATCCCTTCTTTTTTGGTACCTGAAAAAAAAGGTGTAAAACGGAATAAAATTAATTCTGAGTAGGTGAGAATGAGAGTTTTTTTTTCATATATATATATATTTCTTTCTGCAACGACGTTTCATTTTTCCCATTTTCTATTTTCGAGACAAGAAGGGGTTTCTCTCTCAAGGGACTTATATTCATTCTTCGCACCTCTTGCCCCCATTATTCCAGCAAGGTACGTTCTCATCTTTGTTTTAGTTTGTTTTTCTTGATTTGTTTTGCAAAGTATTTTGTAATCTCCATAGATATGAGGGAAATGTCTTTCTCTTCCTCTTCTTCTCATATGTTCGATGATATGAATCCTGTTAAACCGCCAATTAGGGATGAGGGTTTAGAAAGTTCCGTTAATTTGGATGACTTAGAAATCCTTGAACAGCTATCTGATCATAGCTTTGATTTTTTAAATGAGGATAGTAGTGTTGCGAGAGAGGCTCAGGCTCTGCCTTCTCTTAGTCCACGAACGGTAACGTGTCGTCAGAAGGTCGTGGATGATGCTAAAGTTGCTGGTTTAGCGGAATTAAAGGATAAGCCTAATCTTAATTACGCTAGCATTTATGTCGACCGTCCTGTCAATATAGATGTGGGATCTTTGGTTGATTTGAAAGGTGCTCATATATGTAAGGTTCCATTGGCAAAGGATCGGATATGGGAGATGCCTGAGTTTGCTATGCAGGGGATCCCCATGATTCACTTTGAATTAGGGTTGCGTTTACCCATGCACCCTTTTCATTTGGCGATCTTCGAGACCGTGGGCTGTGGGGCTTCGCAGTTGACTCCTAACTCCGTGGCCCAGGTGAGTGGGTTTATTGCTCGTTGTGCTGAGTTGGGATACGTGCCTTCTATTCGTCTGTTCTTTTCAATATTTGGGATAAAGTACTCTCGTGGGCAACTCTATTTTGATAAATTGACTGGTTGGTCTAAGATTGTTGATGTTAGGTCCTCTAATTCGGGATGGCATGGGAAGTGGATGTACTATTATGGACCCGACCTTGAATTTGTTCCTTCTTTCCAAAAGGTCCCTCAGAAGACAGTAGATTACTTAACCAACATGGTGAAGTATGATAATGTCTTTTTAGACAGATTTCAGGGCGATGGCCCTTTATATACCCATCTTCAATTGAAGAATCCTATGTTTTTGGAAAGCCATAATTCTAAGGTTTCGTTATTATTTTTACTTGACTTTTTGTTATATCGTATGTTTATATATTGTTTTGTTTCTTTGTAGTAGCTGGAGCATCTTTGAAGGAATTTCTTAATAGTGGTATTAAGGAAGATATGCATAAGGCTCTGTTGGTGTTGGCAAAGCGGGCTACCGTAAAGAAAGACTCGTCGGTGAAGGAGGTTCCTAAGGTTACTGAACCAATCCCCGTTGATGGGGTTGTTAATGATAACATTGTTTCTGCCGAGGATGATCTTGTTGTCGGCGATGCTCGCGAACGAGTGGGTAAAAGGATAAGAGTGGACTGTGACGAGGATAACTCTAAGCGTGTCTCATCAAAGAAAGTTAGTGACCCTCCTCGCTTCGGGCTCGGGAAGTCCTTGACCTTTACTGGGATTAATAAGGAGGGTTTGCCCCCCAACTTCAGGGCTGTTCTTCAGATAAGCCTCTACTCATTGAGGTTAATGTGAATGAGCGTTGGACTGCCGGCTCCCGGTTCCCAACTCAAGTTTTTCAAGCATTCGACTTACCCCAAGATAAGGGTTCTTATGTTGACAAGTCTCGGGATGAGATAGCGGATCGGTGCCTAGCTCGTGGTGGACGGGTAATTGCTTATGCTCTTCTCTTTTCTCTGTCTTTACTTATTGCTTTGATTCTTTACTCCTGTTGGTTTTGTCTTAATTGACAATTAAATTTTTTTTTTATTTTATAGCTCCTTGCTGACTTAGCCCATATCGTTAAAGATTACCGAGCCGATGTTGACCACGAATGGCGTGTGAAGACATCTCGTGAGTTAAACGAGGAGAAGGAGAAAGCACACGCAGCGATAATACGAGCTGTTTAAGTTGAAGGTCGAGAGAAAAAAATAATATCTGACATCGAGATATTGAAGAAGGAATGCCAAGAGTTAAAGGATGGTAAGAAAACTTGTGAGAAAGAGCTCATTCAACTGAAGGAGGCCATGGAGTTAGATAAGGGGAAATATCTACTCTCGATTGCGAGGTACTCGCACTTCGTGGGGAACGTGATGGTCTGAAGACTGAGGTAGCAGTTTTGAAGGACGAGGTAGACAAAGCTACTGAGGAGTCTGCTAATGCCATGGCTTCGGGCTATCTAGGATGTTACAACCGGATAGAGAAGGCGAGTATAGACCTGACCGGGCATTCCTTGGATGATTATTGTGCTGAATTATCGAAGACATTGAAGGAATCCGAGGGCGGTGAACGAAATGCCATGGCTTGAAGGCGAGGGATGCCTCGTGAACTATGTAACTTCTTTTTAATCAATTTTTATGCTAGGATTGTCAAATTTGATCTATTGCTGGTTAACTTTGCTTCTCTCTAGGCTCGTAGGTGAGCCACTATCATAACTTTTAATTCTGTCGTTGGTCATCTTTAACTATTATTATGCTCGTGGGTGAGCTATAATGTTGATTTTGTTATTTGCTTTTGGTTAATCTAGAAATCATTTTGCCTATTTTTGACGTGTTATTCTTGTACATTATCATGCCTTCAAACACTAGGGTAAATGTGTTGTTAACTATATATTTAGTCGTGGATTAGAATTATCTTGTCGTGTTTCAGGACTTTCCTTGTTTCGGTATGTTGAAAGTCATAGTGTTTGACGAGTAAGAGATCGCGATTCTATTGATTAGCTTTTGATAATAACAGTGTGATGGTGGTTATCGGTATAGTACCGTTTGTATGTTAATTATGATGCACCATTGCTTGAGCTATTGTTGACATTATATATTTCGAAGTTCTTTCGAATTTTGGAACTCCTACAAACTAAAGTAAACGAACACTTATAACGTTGAAATTATATTTTTCGAAGTTCAGCTTTATAGGAAATCTCAAGCTTGGCCCAAGTAGACTCTCCTTTGATAGTATTTTATTACTTTAAATTGTCTTTGTTTTGTTTGCTTATTTTGAGTTGAGTGAGAAGTAACTTGATAGCAACGTATTTTGTCGGACATTCTGTCAAAAGGAGCGATATAGACAAAGACATACTTTTATTTAATAAGTTAAGGAAGTTAAGGTGGGGACCTCATATTAGACCCTTTTCACCTTGATACATTAATAGAAATGGGGAGATAACCAACTAGTCTTCGTCTGAATGGGGTGCAATTACTGGTAAATTATTCATTTTATAATGAATAATGAAATCACGTTTTGTTGATAGCGCACCGTTTCGATGATTGCGGAATAAATCTCCGAAGGGCTGCAATGCAACCTGTCAATGTTTGTACCTCCTTCAGTGTTGTTGGATCTCGCAAATCCATGAATGCTTTAATTTGGCCAGGATCGGCCTTGATTCCTCTTTGAGTTAAGAGAAATCCCAGGAACTTTCCAGAGGTCATTCCAAAAGAGCATTTGGCTGGATTCAATCGCATATTATGGCGTCGCACATTGGCAAAGGTTTCCCTTAAATCTTCTACATGGTCTATGGATCTTTTTGATTTTGCAATAAGATCATCAACATAAACCTGGAGATTTCGCCCGATTTGCGAAGCGAAAATTGTGTCCATCATCTGTTGGAAGGTCGCGCCTGCGTTGATGAGGCCAAAAGGCATGTTTTTAAATGCAAAGACTCCTCTATGGGTGATGACAGCCGTTTTTTCCCAATCTTGACTGTCCATTTTTATCTGGTTGTATCCCGAGAAGGCATCCATAAACGATAGGAGCTCATGGCCAGCAGTGGAATCAATCAGTTGGTCAATGTTTGGTAATGGATAAAAGTCTTTAGGACATCTTATCCATAAACGAGAAGGATAAGAACGATGATTTGATATCATCTTATCTCTTATCTTGTTCTTATCTTATCTCTTATCATCTTATCTCTTAATTACGATTGATCAAATCATGTTGACATATCAACACTTTATTTCCATAAGACCATAACCGAACTTGTTTCCAGATTTTCCTCCACATTAATCTACAAGTTTAAATTAATTTTCCAACAATCTCTCCCTTAATCTAAACTTGTCTCATGCAATCCTTCTAGCTCGTATTGCTTTTAAACTGAGCCCGTATGGCTGATTCGACTGAGCCCATATGGCTAATCCGACTGAGCCCGTATGGCTATTAAACTGAGCCCGTCTCACTCTATCTCGTTTTCTACCTTCAGTAAGCTTCTCTGGCATCGCCTCGTCTTTCTCGGCAGCCCTATACTACACATGCATCCCATACTACACATGCAGCTTTGCCACTATCCTTCTGCAACGCCTACCTGAAACTACCTCTTTCCAACAATCTGCACACCATCTGCTGCAACAAAAAAAAAACGAGTTCCTCTTCTTCAATAACAAAATCATTCTTCTTCCTGCTCCTCTTGCTGAGGAATCTGCCTGTGGCCTTCTCAGCTCCTGAAGCTTCTTGTTTGAAATCATTTGCTACATCCCAAGGAACGCCCGCTCTGATACCATGTTGAAATTAAATAAATAACTGAATCATAATAACAAGAACAATAATAAAAATAAGCAAAAGGAAATCTGATATGTACAAGACCCAAATAATCTAAAGATTACATTGTATTATGCTTCTGGCTTAATGATACATTGAATGAAAATGATTACATTGTTTAAATAGAAAAAAACTAACCATTACAAACTAAGGATAAGAACGATGATTTGATATTATCGTATCTCTTATCTTATTCTTATCATCTTATCTCTAAATTACGATTGATCAAATCATGTTGACATATCAACACTTTATTTCCATAAGACCATAACCGAACTTGTTTCCAGATTTTCCTCCACGTTAATCTACAAGTTTAAATTAATTTTCCAACATACGAAAGAGGAGAATATCCGTGAGAAACTTGTTGGACCAGATGTGGTACTCCAGGCATATCCTCACCACCAACACATGTCCAACCAGGCAGAACCACTATTGGACCAAGAATGGATGTCTTACACGGAGACACTCATGAACACATATTTGGAACCACGAGAGGAAGAAGAAGAAAGAGAGGCATGTAATAATAATATTGATCCCCTGGATGTGCAAGAGATTTTTGACGAAAACGTGTTTAACAAAGTTGGAGAACCACAAGGAGAACCACAGGACCCACTATTGGATCAAGAATGGAGCTCTTTTACGGAGACGCTGAACATGATGTTGGAACCACCAGAAGAAGAAGAGAGGGAGGCATGTGATCAAATTGACGCTCTTGCATTGAAAGAGCTTTCCAATGAAAACATCTTTAACCAACTTGCAGAACCCGAAAGAAAAGAGGACCAGGAGGAACAAGTATTACTTGTAGAGCAGGAGGAGCAACAAGTATTACTTGTAGAGCAGGGGGAACGACCAGTATTACCTGTGGAGCAGGAGAAACAACTGGTATCTGTGGAGCAGGAAGAACAGCGGCAAGAAAGAGAAAGAATGGCTTGTATTACTCATCTGGTGACGAACTTCAATTATTATTATGCCCTGCAGCAACAACAGCTTGAAGGAGGTGAAATCAATTCCCTGGGAAAGAGAAAGAATCGTAGTTATCTTTAGGACGAGCTCTCCAACAACAAGAAGCAACAACGGACATTTTTCTCCAGCCTTTACTAGATTGTGTCGTTTAGATACCTAAACTTTCTTTTATCTTTCATTTTTCTCATTGTCATAAAAGGAGTAGCTTAGTGTTTTGATTCATTTAGTTATTGTATCTATAATGAAAGAGCGTTTCAATGTGTACCGTTTTGATGAGGGATGCATGTTTCTGTAATTTACGTACCTCTTGCAATTGCAATAAATAGTGTTCTTTCTTCAATATTGTAGTTCGGAATTTGTTCAATGTAAGCGTTAATTAGAAAGGCATAAGTGTTGTGTTTAGAGTACATTAATTACTGACAGTAAGTTTTTTTTTTGTTGATAAAATGTGGTTGTAATCCGATTTATGAATGTGTAATTGTTTGTTGAGTCGTAGTCCATGCAGGTCATCTATTATTAATCATAGTAAAGTTTTAAATATGCAGGTTAAGTTAGTTTACGCCTAAGTTCTCTGAGGAATGATAACCTAATAGATGCGTGATGTACATTAGACTATCTGATGTCCCAGAGACACCAAGATTTTAGCATATGGAAGCATTGAGACCTCAGCAGTCTGCCCTGCATTAAGCGTAAATACCTTAGAACTATATAACATCAGTGTCTCGCAGGAAATTCTGTTTGGAAGACTTGTAGAGACTGTAGTACTCCATATATAGTAAGATGTTGCCGAGATTTGATAGTCATATTTGCATGTCTCACGTGTAACAAATCTTCCACTACTGTGTCTAGAAGTGACAGGCTCTGTCTACTTTAAAGACGCAATTAAGCTATGGACAGCAATAAATCCTAACCAATACTGTTAGTGCAAATGAACCCCTTCGATGTCTTGTATCAGTGAAGAAGACTAACTGACATGAATCATCTATATTAGCTGTGAGCTGTCAGCATTGCTCTAATTCATGACACCTGTCACGTACACCCCTGTCAAGAGCTGGTGGTAATGTTGGTACGTTTAAAGATGTTGCCAAAAAACCAACACATGGTCAAAACTCTTTTTTTCTTCAACACACGTTTTAAAAAAACTCTTGTAGCTGAGGCAAGCTTTGAGACCTCGGCCGTAATCAAGAAGTGATTGTTCATCAGATATGGAAGGTAGGTCCACTTGATCAGTTGGCTTCATCGTAGAACTTATTTGTTACTGCACCCTAAATCCATGAATAAATAATTTTGCAACCCATAACCCGGCGACTCGAATCTAAGGGATCGAGAGAGGAAGTGATTAGAAGAAAGTTATTAATGCATGGCGTAAAAGCCAGTATATTCATCTGTACTAACTAGAGATTGAGCTCAAAATGCCAGATAATTCGTGAAAATTTCATATATTTCCTAGGTAGTGGCAGCCTAGCTAGCTAGTGATTCATATTCATCTGTTACCATCAGTAATGTTTACTCTTTAATGGTTAAACAAATATTATTGTCAACGATCATCAATATAACTTCAATTGTTATTTGCTTAGTGCTAGTTGTTAGTTATGTGGGTATTAACTATTTGGAACATATTTTTATTAAAAAAATTAAACAAAACGATAGGTTTGGATTGACTAAAAATGCATGATATTCATTTTCCTGTAGGCCGTACATGTTGTGGTTAATTTAAATTTTCTGTGAATCTTTCCTTTTTCCTGTTCAAAATATTTCATGAAAAAATTTGTATCTAGAAAGAACCATGGAAGGATGAAGGGTCAACCTCATAAGTTAAACACTAGTACAAAACTGACCTTATACGTCGCCTCTTATACGTCGGTTCTGGCCAAAGGCGACGTATAAAGTAGTTATATACGTCGGTTCCGCATAAAGGCGACGTATAAGGTCAATTTTTAAAATTTTTTACGTCGGTTGAACAAAACGCCGACGTATAAAGTCATATTATACGTCGGTTGAGGAAAAGGCGACGTATAAAATGCTACTTTATACGTCGCCATAGAAAAAGGCGATGTATATAATGCTACTTTATACGTCGGTTGAGAAAAAGGTGACGTATATAATGCTACTTTATACGTCGGTTGAGGAAAGGCGACGTATAAAATGCTACTTTATACGTCGGTTGAGAAAAAGACGACGTATATAATACTACTTTATACGTCGGTTGAGGAAAGGCAACGTATATAATACTACTTTATACGTCGCTCTTAATATAACCGACGTATAAAACCTTTAAAGAAATTAAAGAAATTAGAAGTTGCCACGTGTCATATTATTATTGGGTAACATTGAAGCACAAGGATTGTGCTTCTTTCAGATTACTTTGAACCGCTTGATTGAATTAACAAGATCTGAGCCGTTGGATTGAATTAAATCTCTTAAACATATATTTTAATTATCTTTTTTGTTTTAATTTTATCTCTCGATCTACCAAAATCTCTCTCTCTCGATCAACCCAAATCTGTCTCTCTGCGCTCTTCTTCTCCTCTCTCTCTCGACATCTCTCCCTTCTATCTCATTTCTCCACAATCTCTCTCAATCTCTTTTGCACAATCTCTCCCTCTCTATCTCTCTCTCGCTCGAATCCTAGAAAGGTTGTTACTAAACGTGTTGTGGCTATGGAAGGTGATAGTGTTACATGGTGATAGTGTTACATACAGCATCAATCCTGAGAGTGATGATACATTGGAGACTGTTGTTGTATGATCAGTTACATTTATTTCATTTTTTTCGATTTCGGGTTTTTGATGTTTGTTTGTTTTTGTGATTTTTTAATTTGTAGAATCTTGCTTTTGTTTATTTTTTGTGTTTAAAGGATGTTTTCTTGATTTGGGTTTAGGGTTTATTGGGGTTTTACAGTCTGTTTGTGTATGTGATTTTTTGATTTGTGAAATCTTGTTTGTAGGTGCCCAAAGGGCATGTTTGGATTCAGGGAGATAACAAGTTTAATTCTAGAGATTCAAGATACTTTGGCCCTGTTCCTTATGCAATGATTGAAGGCAGGATTTTTTGGAAAGTGAGTTTCTTTTTTCGTTTTAAATTTAAGTACAGTATTCTGATTTTATAGTAATCGGACATTAGATGTTGGTTGTATATTTGAATTATTCATATTCTTTGTGTGTTGTCCTCTTTCTTTGAACTTCGGTTTGCTGCCATATCTTTCCTTAGGATCTTTGTCAAGCAAGCATACAACCTAATCTAGTTTTCATACTTAATCCTGCAATGCTACAGTGTGGACTATCATACTAAGAGATTTGGTTAGTATCTAATTGTAATTTTTTAATCAAGTTATTGCGCTTCAATCATTTGATTTGATATATAAACATTAACAGAAAGCTTGTCAGAAACAAAAAGAAATATTTGAACCAAACGCTGTCATTTGATATAATTTTTTTGTGTAATTGTGTCTCCCAATCGATGTGGTACTGCCAGTCGTGCCTAAACCGTTTTAGCTGTAGTACCACACCTGACAGTCATGGTGACCGAACTTTACTTGTACTTTATTTGATAACTTGTATTTTTGCTCTTTGTGCCACTTATTTGTGCGGATTATCTTACATTATTCATGGTCTATTGGTCTTTGCAAATTTTGATCTTTGTTTTTTGATTGCAACACGATGTCTCCAAACCACACTTTTCAACACAGGTATTGCCTTTTGAATCTTTTGGATCATTAAGAAAGAGAATAGTATGAGGCCAAATCTTTCATGTACGTCCATGGCACTACACAGTGTTAAAAATTGAATGATCTTGTATCACTTGTCAGGAAAATGAGGATTAGCATGAAATAAAATCATATGTTGTAATTTCATATGTTCTTTGGTGAAATTTTAGAATTTATTTTCACAGACAGATACATGGTTTTTTGTTATAGGTTCATTTGTGTTTAGTGAAATGATCTTACCATCAACATGGAACCAACTTTAAATATGAAACCAACTGAACTGTTCTTGAATTCTTTTATCTGTTGGGGAGATAGGAAAATGGGAACTCCTTTTCGAAAATGCATATACCTTATTATGGATGCACTACATAGATGTCATTTGATGTTTACTAATGTATACTCAAATATAACCGCAAGTCAGATATTGCATTATCTAGTAACCTTTTAGCTCCCATGTACCAGCAACTTTTCTTCAATATCTTATTTTCATAATCAGTTAATCTCATTAGTCAGGGATAATCCACATGGTATATTAGCTCAGATTATCACTTAAAGGGTAAATTGCAAAGATTTCATATATATATATATATATATATATATATATCAAGCAGTCTTGGGAAGCTAGGATAACAATGTGTAAAGATTGTGTAGGTTTAGCAGAACTAGGTTTTGCTAAGCTTATTTCTACTCCAATTATATCATAAATTAGATTGCAGTGCAGTTATTTAAAATCAGTGAGTAATTGTGTCGATGGTGAGTAATTGGGTGAGTAAATTGATTATGTACTGCAAACTGTGTGCTGCGTGGGTCGAGTTCGTGGTGTGAATTGATTATGTACATGCAAAAAAACGAATATTTACTGTTTGAAGTGGTTTAGGAAATTGGGGCTGCCAGAGGATCATGATGATGAGGAGAAAGTTGTTAAAACTGCTGTCAAAATTCGAGGTAAGTTGATGTATTTTGCATTGGGATTTTTTCCTTTAAGAATGATACTATGATTTTTGCCTCCTGTTATGTACACTATATTATTATAGACCACTTCAATTAAAAACACATTAGACCATTACATAACTATTGCAGAATAAAGTTTTTTTTTTTGATGTATAGGATTACGGGAAATTGCAAAACAAAATATTCCTAACTTGTATATTACTTCTGAGTTGTTCTGCAATTTTTGATAACAAAATAGTGTACACTAAATTTTACCTTATATATGTTAAGAGTTATACTTTGTTGCACGTGCCTGGGAACAATGAAATTAGAAGTTTTTGCATTTTCGTGTATAGTAGTTTTGCAGAATCTTTGTTCTAATGAATTTTTGGTTCCAATTTGAACTGAAATCTTTATATTGATACAAAAAATTTAATTATGTAATTAGTTTCATGTGTACAAAGTTTATTGTCTTGCTACTATTTATCCAGAGAAAGTCACTATTTTTGTTTGTTTGAATTACAAACTAAAAGTTAACAATACTTTTACTAAGAACAAGAGAATTTATTTTCCTGACCTGCTGTGCAGATATAGAGAAGATGGTACTGAAAGCAGGGCCTGAGAAGCATCTTGTGTTGCTTCTTAATAAAATAGGTATTTTTCATTTCTTTATAAATGTAACCATCTTTTTTATTATGATTGTTGGTTTTCTTACACACCTTCGAAAAACATTTGCTGATCAAGTCTGGGAATAGCACTTCCTAACTATTTTGAAGTAGGGGTCAGGCTTAGACTCCCCCACTAGAAAGTGTATTATATAAAGGCTGTGCAAATAGTAAGACTACAGTCAAACTTGAAGTTGGTTGCTTAAACGTGGTTACAGAATATGAATTCTTATGTCAAATGTGAGGATATAGCATGTTCATGTTATCATCCACAAGCTAGGATCCCTGTGGAAGAGATTATCTTATCGTTGGAAATATTGTGATGAAACAAGTAACTAAATCTTGTCATCTGTAACTTTAGTAAAAGCGCTTGCGATATACGTATCACTACAGCAGCTTAGTTTAACTTTTAAACTTACTAGATTCTTCAAATCTTTGGTATTCAAATATTTCATATTCTGCCTATTCCAGATCTTGTCCCCAGGGACTCTGTAGAAAAGTGGCTCAAGTATTTTAGGGAGGAACTACCAGTTGTTGCTTTTAAATGCAACACGCAACATCAAAAGTCAAATCTAGGGAAGAAATATGCCGCAAAGGGAGCCAAAAAATCTCCAAAACCATGCAGTCTTCTGGAAGCTGGTGACTGCATTGGAGGCCAAACTCTTATAAAACTACTGAAAAAATATTCAAAAAGCCGTGAGGTACATTGCTAGCTGCTGAATGTTTTTTGCGATTCTTTTATATGCTGATCGCTGGGAGCAGAGTAACTGTGAAACAGACCATTTTTTGTTTCTAAATTGGTCATGGTTAAAAAATTTGTGCAGTAAATATTCGTTTTTTTGCATGTACTGCAGATCCATTGCTCCTACTTATCCTGCTGGTACTGGATTCGATTTAATTTCAAGTTTTGGCTTAATCATTGAATTTTTTTTATGCGAATGATTTATTGTATTCATATTGTGCAGGTGAATATGAATATGTCGATGTAATTAAAGAAGATGAGAGACTAATTGTTGACATGGATTTTCGAGCAGAATTCAAAATTGCAAGGCCTTCGTCTTTAAATCTCCATCATTTCTTCAAGTTTGAATTGCGTGTGTACAAATTATGCAAGTTCAGTATGAACCCACTTGTGCATTGTATTCGTTGTAATGCTAGAGAACTCGGAGAGCTCTGATTTGTAAATATTTTTTTTGGATAATATACTGATCAGTTTTTTATTTTAAATACATTCTTTAGCTACTCCCCTCCATGTATCTCCTAGAAACATTTCTGATTTGTAAATTCAGGTCAAAAATTAAAATAAACAAATTAAATTTTTTTTTTTTAAAATTTTTTGGACCTTATACGTCGGTTGTTTTGAAGAACCGACGTAAAAGGATAACAATATACGTCGGTTGTTTAGAGGAACCGACGTAAAAGGATAACAATATACGTCGGTTGTTTAGAGGAACCGACGTAAAAGGATACAATATACGTCGGTTGTTTAGAAGAACCGACGTAAAATGGTACAATATACGTCGGTTGTTTAGAAAAACCGACGTAAAAGGGTACAATATACGTCGCCTTTTTAACCGACGTATAAGACTCTGACCTTATATGTCGCCAGCCCATACGTCGCCATTTAACCGACGTAAAAGACCTATTTAACCGACGTAAAAGACCAGTTTTCTACTAGTGAAACTAGCATGATAGCCCGTGCAAAGCACGGGCAACATTTTAATTCGTATAATTTTTTCCAAACGTTGCCATTGAGTCTTTCATTTCTTATTTGTTTCACGTGTCTCGGACTATCTATAATCAGGATCGCCATTCTAATTTCAAAATATTAGTATACTCTAAATTCTAAATACCAAATTTATAGCGTTGTTTGTTCAAAGTGTGAATGATGATCGGTAAATGCGGTAAATAAAAGTTAATCATTAGCTGTCGCGTATTACAACAATAATACCTTGTAGTCTGTTTTGGTGACAACCGGGTCAAACCCGAGCCTTTTTCTGAAATCGGGTCAAATCCGGTTTTCGAATTTGAAATAAATTGGAGTACATTACTGGTCCAAATGTAACATCTTGGATAATCTACAAGTCCACCACAGGCCCCCAAAAAATCATGATTTGTTGGTGCAATCGGTAGTAGTACTTTTCCTTATATAGCCAACTAAAGTCTCCACCTCCTCGATGTGAGAATGTTACAAAACCTATAAACAAGATTTACAATGTAACAATATTTTTACCTGAGCACAAAATTTGAAACTAAGTACAATTTAATTTTAAATTTAACAATGAAACATTTCCCATGATAATCCTCTATACTCGTTTAGTAGGATAAAAATACAAAAAAAATTTATGTGTTAACCATGTTGAATTCCTTAAGTACAAGAAAGATTTTATAATTGTTACATAATTAACTCATATTTAACAAAATTTAGAGACTTAACAAGTGCTCTCTTTGTAAGTGAGGTTGCTTTGAAAAGAATTATCATTTAATTTATAAAGTATATTATGATAGTTTGCCTTATATTACACTCATAGAGTTTGTCATTTAAAAAGTTTATATTTTAACACTGTATCATATATCTATATTATTTATACTATTATATTAAAGACGAATTTAAGATAACCCGTTGATCGGTACAATAAATTCAACTATTTTGAATCGTAGGCACAATAATTTTAATAGATCTATTATCACTTTTACCCATCTTCCCACCTCATGTATACTACAACTTATTCCCTTCTCCTCCCTCTGACCACGTCATATATACGCATTCATCTTCCCCGACCACTTCACTTTTATTTTTGACGACCTTAAATTTGTTCATTTTTCCTTCGTCCGACCATCTCTAATTCATATTTAGTAATCTCTTTTCGAATTATATTTCCAAAATTCCTCAAATTTGATTGATTTCGGAGAGTGATAATTATCACAATGATGGTGAATACGACAACGACAGAAGTGGAAGTGGTGTGGTTGTAAATTTTATTATAGTGATGATTTATGACATCCATACTCAAATTCACGACATCACCACATATTCAGATCTAATTATTTTTTTGAAACTTGAGCTTAGAAAATTTGATATTTATGAAAAAAAATTCAATAATTTGCATTAAAATTTTGTGATTATAGATGGAATTCTATAATTCCATGTTTAGTAATACTATGATGATGGTGGTGGTCTAATTTTTAGTGTTTATTATTTAATTTTCGTGATTCGCGATGGTGGTGATATACGCTATTATAAAAAATATGTGCATGAATATTTGAATTATTATGATTTGGATTGAAATTTGAATTAATATTTACATAAAGTAAAAGGCATTTTTTTAAAAACAATTTTTTTATAAATTCAATTATTTTAATAGTGCCAACATTTGATTAATTGAATATTACCTCTTTTATAATTATGTGCAAGCTAGTATATTATTTGTTAAATATAATCTCTATAAATTTTTGTGTAATCTTTATAATATTTAATCTAATTCAATGTGTTTTATTCATTATTTGATCTGATAATTGATTTAGATTTGAAAACTCAAACACGAATTACTATTTTATTTTCTTTTAAAATTTTAGTTTTTTCCGGTGTAGTTACATATTGCACTCTAATCTAATTACATATTTTATCTAATTATTTTAAAATTTTATTTTTTTCAGCCTACTCACATATTTTAATGAATATCAATTTAAATATCTTGTTTAATGTATATGTAGCTAATATGAAATATTATATAAATATAACGAAATTTATGGTATTCACTTTATTTTATTTTTTTCGTATAAATAGAATCATAATCATTACATATTCTAATCATTTGTATTATATACATCTTTAATTATTAAAATGGGAAAATATTCTCATAATTTTATTCTGAATAAATTTTAAAATAGATATAGTGAAGAGGTTATTTATGAATGTGGTTAATGATTTGAAGATATGTATGAAAAGTTGACCTGGTTTAATGGTTGTGGGTGTGAATAAATTTTAAAATAGATATAGTGAGGAGGTTATTCATGAATGTGATTAATGATTTAAAAATATGTATCAAAAGTTAAATTCTTGTGCACAATGGGGTCATGGGTTCAATTCCCATGATAAGCAATTTTTTTTAACATTAATATAATTTCAAGGACATAAAGGTAAATTACTAAATACGATGAAAAGTCATGTTCCCCTATAATAGATATAATGGATGGATGGATGTAACAATTGAAGAATGCTTTTAAGTCCGTTGTAAGTTGGTTGTTCGAATTAGAGAAAAAAAATTAAACTTTGATTCAGGTGCAACATTTTTTCCTAAGATACATGAGATTTATTTGCAAATATGGGATGGATATTTTTGTAAAATCAGAATTTTTTAATTAGTCATGCGGACCCAATCAAATTTAAAGTGTATTTTTTAAGTAGGAAAAGTTTTCAGGATCCTTTTTCTCTCGTTTTCTCTATGATTAATTAATTTTATTGGTTATGTGTGACAAATACACACACATGCCGAGTCTACAATAGTAGACAAAGTGAAACTAGTAAAAAGAATTCCATAGTTTTTGAATATCATAACTACCTTTTTGTTTTTTGATTCACATAATGTATGTAGTTAAATTTCCGACACTTACATGTTTTCAAAATGGATGGGAATCTTCGAGTGATGTTCCTTCTTCAAGTTTAATATTGATATTGATAAGGTCAAAACTCAAAACATTTATGAATGGAAGCTAAAGAACAGAAATAGATTTAGTAAAACTAACTTTAGAGCAAGTCCAATGCAATGATATCTTTGGTGCTATTGCTATATTATAGCACAAAATGCTAAAAAAACTCATCTCCAAAGTGGTACTATAGTTCGATGCATCCTTGATGCTAAATTTGAAACCATTTATGCATCCATGCCACATCATCATTTAACTAAATGAAATGAGTTTGTTAAGAATATTCAATAGAAGTTAAAAGATCGAGTTGGTTAAATTTGAATTATGGAACTAGTTTTGGAAGGTGAGTTTTATTTTAGCACCAAAATTCACCTTTTGGTTCTATATTATAGCAATAGCAATTTAGCATCTAGCATTGGACTTGCTCTTATTGGTTAAAATGAATTTGGATCGTGAGGGTCCGATGTTTGGTTCCTAACTTCTCCAGAATTGTTTTTCCAATCTAACATTCTTGCGTCGCAATTTCTGTAATGCCTTTTGCTTAGTGAAATCAAATCTGTAATGCCTTTTGCTCACTGAAATCAAATAAAAAGTAAAACAGAAAGATTCAACTTTTTATAGTGTTTTGTAGTAGTGGTTCCTATTCTCAGCAATTATACGAGATCAATGTTCAGTTTGTTAGAGAATGGAATGAGGAAGAGTTGGAACGATAAAATGTCCATAAAATCGAAGACTTGCAAGTCTACTGTAAATTGGTCTTTTAAACTGAAGAAAATAGAAGACTTTCCTTTAGCTGCATCATAGAGTACGCAAAGTAAAATTAAGTAAAGAAAACCCTGTAATGTTGTGAATACTATGATTGTGTTTTCTATATTGCACAATGTAAGTAATGATAAATTTCAAACTAAATCAACAACATGTATTGTTGGCAGTTCTTAGTTGTGCATCTGTATAGGGCCGGTCTTGAGATTTCTAAAGTCCCAAGGGAAAAAAAAAATTTGTGCCCCACAATAATATACAAAGAAACATTAAATTTGAAAGTAATCTTTTGAATTTTGAGACATTGCTACAATTATAAGTGAGGAATACAATCATACATACAATTTATTACTTCTGAAATATTATTCTTCTAGCTGTTTTCCTAGGAAAATCATTCATAAGCCTTTCATAATCAAGATTTGGATCGGCATGTACTCCTTAATAGGCAATCCATTCAATCTATTGCGTGACTACTAAAACGGAGATAAGATTTGATCAACATTAAATTTGAAAAGTTTTTTTTTTGCAAAAACCATTGCAACTGGTATAGTTAATAGAATTCTATAAGCAATAGTGGCATTTGGATAGCTTTACCCATCATTTACAAATAATTTAACATCTCAACAGCTTTATTAACTTCAACATGCAAGCACTCTCTCATAATTCTTAACTCGAGAAACAAAATCTCTTCATCAATATCAGAGACATCATGATGTTTAAAGAAAAATTTCAAGATTAATGCAAGAAGCTTATAAACTATCATCATTGGCATATTTCAACTTTTCTACATTAAATAAAAATTTAAAAAGTATGCCCCTAATTTTTTTTGTTATTTTTAAAATTCATTTTGCTTCTACATATCTATAATTTAAAATTTATTTTGCATCTACAAATTAAGGTTATAGATTTTGTCATATGCATTTCCGTTCATTTTAGTCGATAAGATAACAGTAAGTTTAAAACATTTGCATCAAATGGAGCGGAACTGGTGACTAATAGAGGTTCAGGCTCCATCTGGATCTGAAGACTCTATCGAGTGAATTCTGATCACAATCATTAATCTACTTGCTTTCAGTCTTGGGAAAAATTGAAATAACTGTGACAAGGATGGTTTCTCTCATTCTAAAGCTCCTGAGATAATTGGGACAAAGATGGTCTCTCTCTCTCTCTCCCTCGCTCTCTCCGGAAAAAAATGAAGAACAGTTGATTGAGCAAAAAACAGTAGAATTCCGATAACATGCAAAAAATAAAATTCTTTGCTTAAACTGAATTGTTTCTTGCTCAATGGGGGAAGTAGCTCAATTGGTAGATCAAAAATATTCCATTAATTAGAATTGCTTCGTTTCATGCTGAAACAAGGTTCGAGGTTTGAAGTTCAATTTCTCGCTTCCCCATATTCATTTTTTCCCCAATTTAACAATTTTTTCGCACAGTTTATCATTATTCCTAAAGTAATATATAATGAATTTTATAACTAAATGAAATTTAAGGAGCTAGAACAAAAAGAACTAGACACAAGCTAAAACGGAAAATGAGAAAATGAATGAAAATGATGAATTTACACTGTATTATTAAACAGTGACGTCGGTCCTAGCAATTCGGGTGCCCTAAACAATTTTTGAAATGTACCCCTTTTTAGTATTGCAAATTTGTTTTATGCATGTTCAAAGTACTGAAGTACAATATCCATGCTAGTTACATATATAACATTAAAAAACAATTCATTTTGTAGTTAAATGGACATTCAAAAGAAATTTCATGTATAAATTCATAAACTACAGTATCATATAGTAGTTAAAATTTCATAAATATCTTTTAATAGGGTAGGTAAGATATGATCTGTTACATGTAATCAGCCTTCGCAAAGACTGCAACAATTGTCCAGAGAGAACCATTTGGAATTCACCAAATAATAAGCAACTTTACTTTAGTGTTATGCTGATAATTGTTTTGGACATTGGAGTATGGAAAATGCTAAAGAACCCAAAAAATTTCCCAAAATTTTTACCAAATGTTGACGTGTGACACATGTATTTGCTAACTTCTTAATAATAAAATAGGATCCAGCCTGTATTCATATGCATCCACAAATCAGAATATGTCATATGTCATGACACTTCTTTTATTTCAAAATTACTGTGACGGTTATTTCAGTTTAGTGTAGCTGAATTTTCGTACTTATAAAAATTAGAGTAAAGTGCACTTTGTGTACCTGCACTTAGACCGTGACACCACTTACAATACCCAACTTTAAATTCGAGCAGCTGCAATAATATATTTACATTGCATTATTCTTTTTATTCATTTTCTTTGTGGCAAACCCGAATAGTTCAAGGACTATCCAATTTATTTTCCCCAATATTTTGGCAAGCAAAAATTTCCTTGTACGAAAAATGGTGGCAAGCCATTCATGTGCTCTATTTCCGGAGAAATTGAATTGCAATGAATACCCGCTCAATCCTTCTCATCTCTCCCTCCCTTCCCGCTGTTCTCTACTTCTCTCATCTCATCTCAACCTCGATACTAATTTTCTTGATGATGGCTGCTTCGAATTAATCAAAATCTCTCTCCCCTCTGTTGTCATGTGGTTGTGTATGTTGCTATATGTGTATATATATGGTGCGAGTGTGTGTGTGTGCGCGCGTGCGTGAGTATAACAGGTGGGTGCATGTGTAGAGGCTGAGCGTGTGTGTGTATTCTTCAGAGGTGTATGTGTGTTGTTTGAGGGCATTAAGGCAGAAAGAAGAAGGAGGCATCAGGATGGGAGTGTATTGAATTATGCGTGTTTGTGTTTCGGCCCATTGCCAAATGGCATGTTTTGGCCCATTCGATTAGGAATTTGCTGCTGCATTCCTCGCAATTTTTGCTGATTAGGAATTTGCTGCATTCCTTGCAATTGCTGGTGATTAGGGACTTCTGGCATCTGTTGAATTCGCCTATACTAGTCTTGTTTAATATGGTAGATTTGCAAACAATTGTTGTTGTGGACATCTTGTTTGATAATTTGCCTCAAAAAAATACCTTTTCTTGGATAGTTATGATTGCTGGTAAAATACTGTTTTACCCCTGATTAAGTAACGGAGTTAGAACCAAATAGACGGTAGCACACAAAGTGTAATTGAATTAAAACTTCAGTATTTCAAATGCTCGAATTTAAAGTTGGATATTGCAAGTGGTGTCACGGCCTAAGTACAGGTACACAAAGTGCACTTTACTCTAAAAATTATCAAAATGATAGCCATCTTTGACTGATAATTTTTTTAAAAAACATTAGAGCTTGTAAAGTAATTTCAAAAATGATATAACTCAATTTTAAAATAATGGATCCCTACATGGAGATAACTTTTTCCAACTAAAAATTCTAAAATGTCACATCATCGAAGATACGTCATTTGGAAATGTTTTTTGGTATTAAATTTATACTAGAACGCACGGCTCTTTTTCTAATATTTATTATATTATTTTTTTTATTATTTATTTGTTATTAGTTTACATATCAAATTGTTGTTATGAAATTGATACATATATGCATAAGATTTTACACGTTCAATTTATTATGTGTTTTAGCTTAAATTCTTAAAACTTGATTTGGATGATTTTACAGCCTACATGAGATTAACAAAAAATCTTTAATTTAGTGATGATTTAACAATTTTCTCCAATTAAAACTACCAAGAAACAAAAGAGAGATGAAAAATTGACCATTTTTTATATTGAAAATTCTATTCTATTTAGGAAATCTACTTATATTTTGTTTTTATTATCAAAATAACCTTCTAATTATTTGGAGATAGTTGTACTAACAACCAAATACAGGTTTAATAACAAGTGTAGGAGGAATTTTGGTAGTTGGTACTCTGTCCTCAGTACGATAAAATAAATAAGAACTGTTAAATCTTAAAATATACTTGCCTCCGCTTCAACATCTGCTCCGACTTCGGAGTCACTCTTAAATTTGTATTCTAATAGCGGGCCTAAATTGACTACCATTAAGGAAAATACTTCAGATATTACATATGCAACCCCTTCTGTTTGTATTGCGAAAGATTCAGCAACCAGAGATGACATTCTCCCTGAATTGATTGCTTGCGAACATATTTCTAGTGGTGAACCGGCGGATACCATTACATTTACTCCCGAACCATCAGACTTGCTTGTGAAGACCTCTAGTGTGGAGGTGGATTCACAGACCCATAAAGGCACTGGAGGTGATACTTTGGAGCCTAAAGAATCATCTAAACCGGTGTCCTAGGCAATTGTCTTGATGGCTTTACTAGATCCTATCCTGTTATTAAAATCTACTTACAAATCTTTTAATAAGGTTGGTATGATATGATCCGTTACATGTAATCAGCATTCGCAAAGACTGCAAGAATTGCGATGACAATAATTTGTACGCCATTGAATGAAGGTTATTATAACTGGTTGACAAGGATACTGTTCTCATTCCAGAGCTCCAGAGATAACCATTAGGAATTCACGAATAATAAGCAACTTTGATTTAGTGTTATGCTGATAATTGTTTTGAACATTGGAGTATATGCATGTATGGTTCTTACTTCTTTTATTTCAAAATTACTGTGACGGGACCATTTTAAATTCCAAATATCACGTGTTATATTTGATTTGATATAACTCAATTTTAAGATAATGGATCCATACATTGAAATAACTTTTACCAATTAAAAATTCTATAATGGCACATCATCAAATATATGTCATTTGGAAATGTTTTTTGATATAAAATTTATATGAACATTGCAATGTTTAAGTTGGAGGCAATAAAACAGATTTAGCAAAATGTAAAATGTTTGATAGCGGAAAGTAATTGTTTCACGCAGAGTTTAGGTGTCATGCTGTTCAGTTTTCCACTTGTCCACATAATTCTATTTTCCAATTCAAAATATTTTTATGATAGATTTTATTTTTTTCAATGCGAGTGAATTTCAATATCGTGGAAGTAGCACTACAAGAAAACAAGGCTAAATATGACCAAATAAATTCAACCGCGGCTAAATATGACCGAATTCGGTCGACCAATTTCTACCCGGCTAAATATGACCGAATTTGGTTGAATTTAGAGTCTGTAGAATTTAATCGGTCGAATTTAGTAATAAATTCGACCAATTTTTTTTTCGGTCATATTTAGTAGCTACTAAATTCGACCGTTATTTTTTGTTCGGTCATATTTATGAATATTACCGAATTCGGTCATATTTAGGAGCTACTAAATTCAACAGTTATTTTTTGTTCGGTCATATTTATAAATATGACAGAATTCAGTCATATTTAGTAGGGGAGCGGGAAAATTGCCGCCCATTTTTCCCCCAGATTTGGGAAATTTGGTCAAATTTATAAATATGACCGAATTCGGTCATATTTAGTAGGGGAGCGGGAAAATTTCCGCCCAAATTTTTTTCCAAATGTTGCCGAAATTTGGTCGAATTTATAAATATGACCGAATTTTTTCGGTCATATTTACCCGTTTTTCTTGTAGTGTAGCTCAATGGTAGAGCAAAATATATTCTTCGCCTTAGAATGACTGTTTCATGCAGAAACGTGGTTTGGGGTTCAATTCCCCGCTTCTCCATATTTTATTTTTGCATTTCAAGAAGTTTGAACAACCTATCCTGTGGCTGGCTTGAAAATTTAACACCTGTTCTTGCCAGAACCACCATGAATGTAGGTTCCCATTAATTACCACCTGACTACGACTGAAAGCCTCAAGCTCATCAATGCAATTGAATTAATTCTTTGGTCAAGATGTAGCAAAGAAAGCATAGAGGTGAAGTAATAACAAAGTCCCGTATTGACAAAGGGATCACCGAATGCTTACATGACTCTACCAAAGTGTCAATATTCCTTCGACGAGGCTTAGACGAGTACCCAAAGTGTCCATATTCCTTCAAATAATAATAATAAAAACAACAACAACAACAATAACAACAACAACAACAACAACAACAACAACAACAACAACAACAACAACAACAACAATAATAATAATAATAATAATAATAATAATAATAATAATAATAATAATAATAATAATAATAATAATAATAATAATAATAATAACAAAGTACCCAAAGTGTCCATATTCCTTCGATGAGGCTTGAACCTCACACGATTACTAAAGTGAAACTAGTTAAAAGAAGCCCATGATTTTGTGAATAGTATGACCGCGGTTATGTTTTCTTAGTCACTAAATGCAGCTGTTGATAAATTTTTTGAGTATATAATCAACAGGCATTTTTTAGTTTTGCACCTTTAGACTGCAATTACTGGCATAAGGCTGAGTAACATTCCTCCAACCACGTTTGACCTTACACATACACAAATGAAACTCGTAAAGAAATTCCATAATTTTGTAAATATCATGACTACAGTTGTGTTTTCTTTATCACAATTTAAGTAATGATAAAATTTTATAGATGATGGAGAGTCTATTAAACTAGTAGTAATAGTAATGATAATATACGTATACCTATTATGGATGAAATCTAGAATATAGTGAAGAGTATCTTCATTAAAATGTATATCTCTCCTTTTGGAGGTACAACTCTATAATTCTCAAATTGCCAACCCCTTAATAAGTGGGGTTTGATTAATATTTATAAGGGATTCCTTGTGGGCCCCTTTAGGTTTACATATGTGGGCTTCAAGGCCCTCAAGTAAATACAAAGGTTAGTGGGCCTAATACAATCTAAAGTGGCCTTTTAATACCTAATGCTTAATGGGCCTTAATATCTTCTAAACTAGGCCATTAACTAAATACAAATTACTTCATTAAGCTTCATGGTCCAACATTTGTCCCCCCTAGTGAATGGGGTATCTTTAGATCCCTTTTTTTTTTGGTACCTGAAAAAAAAGGTGTAAAACGGAATAAAATTAATTCTGAGTAGGTGAGAATGAGAGTTTTTTTTCATATATATATATTTCTTTCTGCAACGACGTTTCATTTTTCCCAATTTGTATTTTCGAGACAAGAAGGGGTTTCTCTCTCAAGGGACTTATATTCATTCTTCGCACCTCTTGCCCTCATTGTTCCAGCAAGGTACGTTCTCATCTTTGTTTTAGTTTGTTTTTCTTGATTTGTTTTGCAAATTATTTTGTAATATCCATAGATATGAGGGAAATGTCTTTCTCTTCCTCTTCTTCTCATATGTTCGATGATATGAATCCTGTTAAACCGCCAATTAGGGATGAGGGTTTAGAAAGTTCCGTTAATTTGGATGACTTAGAAATCCTTGAACAGCTGTCTGATCATAGCTTTGATTTTTTAAATGAGGCTAGTAGTGTTGTGAGAGAGGCTCGGGCTCTGCCTTCTCTTAGTCCATGAACGGTAACGTGTCGTCAGAAGGTCGTGGATGATGCTAAAGTTGCTGGTTTAGCGTAATTAAAGGATAAGCCTAATCTTAATTACGCTAGCATTTATGTCGACCGTCCTGTCAATATAGATGTGGGATCTTGGGTTGATTTGAAAGGTGCTCATAGATGTAAGGTTCCATTGGCCAAGGATCGGATATGGGAGATGCCTGAGTTTGGTATGCAGGGGATCCTCATGATTCACTTTGAATTATGGTTGCTTTTACCCATGCACCCTTTTCATTTGGCGATCTTCGAGACCGTGGGCTGTGGGGCTTCGCAGTTGACTCCTAACTCCGTGGCCCAGGTGAGTGGGTTTATTGCTCGTTATGCTGAGTTGGGATACGTGCCTTCTATTCGTCTGTTCTTTTCAATATTTGGGATAAAGTACTCTCGTGGGCAAGTCTATTTTGATAAATTGACTGGTCGGTCTAAGATTGTTGATGTTAGGTCCTCTAATTCGGGATGGCATGGGAAGTGGATGTACTATTATGGACCCGACCTCGAATTTGT
This sequence comes from Saposhnikovia divaricata, assembly GCA_036435485.1. Lineage (NCBI taxonomy): Eukaryota > Viridiplantae > Streptophyta > Magnoliopsida > Apiales > Apiaceae > Saposhnikovia > Saposhnikovia divaricata. The sequence continues at coordinate 182,350,361 of CM071595.1, forward strand.
TCCTCCTTGCCAAAAGGTCCCTCAGAAGACAGTAGATTACTTAACCAACATGGTGAAGTATGATAAGGTCCCTCAGAAGACAGTGAGAAGTAACTTGATAGCAACATATTTTGTCGGACATTCTGTCAAAAGGAGCGATATAGACAAAGACATACTTTTATTTAATAAGTTAAGGAAGTTAAGGTGGGGACCTCATATCAGACCCTTTTCACCTTGATACATTAATAGAAATGGGGAGATAACCAACTAGTCTTTGTCTGAATGGGGTGCAATTACTGGTAAATTATTCATTTTATAATGAATAATGAAATCACGTTTTTTTGATAGCGCACCGTTTCGATGATTGCGGAATAAATATCCGAAGGGCTGCAATGCAACCTGTCAATGTTTGTACCTCCTTCAGTGTTGTTGGATCTCGCAAATCCATGATTGCTTTAATTGGGCCAGGATCGGCCTCGATTCTTCTTTGAGTTAAGAGAAATCCCAGGAACTTTCCAGAGACCATGAACATGAATACTACGTCTCACCAATGTCATAGACTTAAAGTATGGAGTATTATTAGGGTTAATTGGCTGAGTATTTGGTTATTCGGTAACCAAATTGAAATATATTTCAATTATCGAATATCGAATTAGGACAAAAATCGTAAAAGAATTGTGAATCGAAATAATTTCTGTTATAAACCGAACTACAATAATTATTTCGGTTAAAACCAATTATCGAATTACATAATTGAATTAGAAAAAAAATTTAGATTTTCAATATTGAAAAAAAGGGTTAAATATCAAGTACATGACTGATTGCATCTAGATATATTAAGTTGATCACTCTTTGCAATTTTGATTCAAGTTACTCATCAATTTCTATTGTTATTCAAAACATTAATGTCAACTATTTTTCATGTCAAAACATTCTTCATCCATAACTCCGTTATCTATGAGTTGGTAATGACATGGCGTGGATGCTAACTAGTTTGCTGGGTTGGACAACTTGAATTCAAAAACAAAAATGGAATATAAAAACCTAATAAACTCATAGTGTTATGTCAAAATGTTGTTTAACGAATCATAGGACTTTCGAATTTCTTCATCTCCAGATACTATGGCTTCAACGAATTGGAGCAATTTTTAGAAATCATAAAATAATTGAAGAAAACTCATATGAACCCTAATTTTGAAAACTTCTCAATCAATCAATTGACTACGTTTTTGTTGGATCAAACATAGGATTTTTGAAAATTTTGTCGACTTTTGATGATATAAGTACAAGAAATTGAAGTAATCTTAAAAAATTAATACGAAATAGAAGTGAATGAATCCTAACTTTATATGATGTTATATATACATAATTAAGCTATATATATATATATATATATATATATATATATATATATATATATATATATATATATATATTACTTCCACATCATTGTTGTTGAATGGCCACATCAGAATGTTGACCGTTTAAAATAGTTGACTTTAATATTTTGAACAAAAATAAGAAGTTAATGAATAACTTGAGTCAAAATTGTAAAGAGTGATCAACTTGATATATTTGTACCCAATCAATCATGTACTTGATATTTAATCTCCTTGAAACATTATAAACAAAGATCAAAATAAATTACTCCCTCCGTCCCTTTTTAGTTGGCACATTTGCAAAAAACACACATATTAAGAAAGATTTAATTATATAATTTGTTTCCATGTTTGCCCTTAATCTTAACATTAAATGATGACTTATTAGTATGTACATTAAATATAAAGTCAAACATTGGTTTTATAAATAAAGGGGTAGATATGGAAAAATTGGTAAAAATATGTATTGGAACAAGGAATGTGACAACTATTTAGGGACAAATTTTTTTTTTTGCAAATATGCAAACTAAAAAGGGATGGAGGGAGTACAATACAACTACACACATGCAATTTAACACCAATATACACAAGATTTAGTTCTTAATATAATAAATATAAAGTTTTGGAAATGAAGTTTTTTAAAAAAATATTGGAGACTTGAATAGCAATACTCAAGGCCAACAAAGATAATGCTACAGCACCAAAAAAAAACAATAGCATCATGACAAGAAAACAATTTCAGCAACTAGGTTAGGCAAGCCAAGCCGTAGCAAGTAGCAAGTCATCATTGGAACCTTTTTGTGTTGAAATTGATAGATGGAGCCCAAAAAGTTAATAAACAAAGCAGAGAATTGGACAAGGGCAGAAAGGCGGAGTGTAGAAATTAAAAAGTTACTAAGTTGGAAACGGCAGAATAATAACTGAACCAAAAAAAAAATAATCTAAGGTTACTAGGTGATATATCATATATCTTTGTACTATATTATAATAGCCGAGACATTGAAAATTTGATCTTCATTCGGTACGATACTCCGTGTTTTTACCTAATTACCCCGACACAATTTTTTATAGTTATTACTTAAGTATCCTTAGTTAATAATTTATAGTATTATTTAATTACTCTTACTTAATTATTTATAATTCTTAATAACTAATCAATTTTCTTTTTCATGTAAAACATGTTACCTTTAATAACTAATCATTTTTTTTAATTTTTAAATAGTAATAAATAACCGAGTACCTTTTTTAGCTAAAACGTTATAATCTTCTCAATATTTTATAACTAAAATTCCTCATTTTCTAAAAATATTATGGTCAACATATATGTAACTATTATCAAATCATATCATTTAAAAAATTAAATCTACAAAATTCATGTCTTAAAAAAATTAATTCAAATTAGAGGAAAATAAAATCATGCATCGCACAAAATTTAAGCTAGTTACGTACCATATGCATTTTATTTTATATATTTCAAGTAATTCGGTAATTTCGATTATTTCGGTAAAGAACTCGATATAATCAAAAAACCGAATCACAACAAATCTTGTAATTGAATTAAAACCGAAATATTTAACCGAACTATTTTGGTTATTTCAGTTCGGTATTCGATTAAACGAACTGAATGCTCAATCCTAAATGTTATCTTCAACAACATGTGACAAGGCTTGACACTGATTATATATAGCTGTAAACATGGATGATAATTTGTCCCGATTCGTTCCGATCTGATTGAATCATACTGCACTCAAAGTTTTGTATTTTTAAATACATTTGGGTTATCTTCTGGTCGAGCAGAACGAGATCCCAAATCAAAAATTGAACCAAACACGTAACTGATCCGAAACTTGTATATATTATGCATATAAAAATTTTAAAATTTGTAATACTTTAATACCCTAATTTGATTTCATTAACGTATACCATATCATTTTGTAATACTCATTCAACTTGAAGTCTATAAGTACTATTAGTTTTTGTTATTGTACCATTGCAGCACTATTGTTCTGATCGTTATTCATTCGAATTGAAATGAGAATTTTTGCTACTTTGAAATGAGATTGTCTGACATTTAATCAGTTGAATTTTTTAGTTAATAAATAATTTTATATATAAATTATGACCAAATTAAGACCTAAACCGAACTCAAATCCAACGGATCAATTTTAGATATCGGCATTCAGATTTTAAAATGGGGTCCAGGTCCAACATATTTGCTTTGTTCCGCATCTAATTGTTTATAAAATCCAAACCAACCAACTCCTCTACCAACACTAACACTAGTTGGAAGACATTTATACTTAATTCAAGGCAGATGAATAATATATCAATGCTTGCATTAAATTATTTCAATTATCTTGGTAAGACATTTCAATAAATGTAGGACATTCATCATTTTTGAGATTTTTTTTTAATATACAAGTAGGATTCAGAATGTAAATATTAATTTTCTCGAAAAATCATGAATCGTGGGCTTGCGAAAATGACATTGTCCAAAATTATCAAAAGAATATCGTTTTTTCTTGCAAATTGTACGAAACTAGTAAATTTCTTGAAGGTTACCATTTATTTTCAACAAGTAAGCGATTATTAGTTTTAACGAATAGAACATGTACAAATCAATCTGAACCGAAACCAGATAAGTTCACAGTTGTAGTTTGATTTATTTTAAAAATAGTAGATTGTTGGGTTGGTTTTGATTTGATTTTAATCCAAACCGCTTCCACTCCCACTACATATATATTACATAATCTTTATATTTTCACATATATTTATCTTATCTTATTATTATATATTACAATTAGAATTATATTAGTAATATCTATCTTATCTTATCAAATATTCAAATAATACTTGACTCAATCTTCCTCATTTTGTACTTCTATTGAAAATTGTTTAAGATTTTTGTATTACTATTTACGTAAGGTGTTATTACAAAATTGATAGTTAGGTCATCAAACATTGATTTTTGTCATATAAGAGTTAAATAATTTTATTATATGATATTATAATTTTCTTATTTATTATATTTATTGGAAAAAAAAAATGAAATTTTGGATATGAGAAGTATTGTATTATTTTTCAATTTTATTATTGAAATTAAGATAAGGTTATAAATTGAAAAAATCACTATACCGAACATAAAAAAACCAAATCACTTATTTAGCTTTAGAAATTTTTGGTTTATGAATTGGGTTGGAATCGAGTTTTAACAATCAGTAATTAGCATATGACCGTTTGACTCTAATTTGACTTCGAATCCAAGTCGAACCCTAATTATCCCTCTCCCTCGTGCATCAATAAATCCAATTTTAAAAAAAAAGGCAAAATTTTTAAATTTAAACAACATTAAATAATTTAGGTAGTAAAATTTTACCATCATTATAAATGGTAATCAAAGTAATGTAGCATATTTATTTTTATTCCTTTTTTAGTAATAGAATTGTAAGAGATAAATCTTAAAAAAAATGTAGGAGACAATCGTTATACGAAATGGATAATCTAAAAATAATGAAAATATTTCTTAAAACTATATTGTAACTAAACTATATTGTAACTAAATGTAAATTAATAATTTAAAAAATGCACACAATATACTAACACACCACAAATTATGACATGTCTATTTAATAATTTTATCACAAAGAATAAATATTTCATAATAATATTTATATCAAGAAAAAAATTGCAGCAACAAGATCGCCGTGCATGATAAAGAAGATTCTGTTTTCCTAGTTTTCGTAGTACAGCAAGTCCAAACCCTAATACGTGAATGTAGTATAAATAGTCTCATTACACGTAATTTTTTTTTAAAACGCATTGCATCAAGTAGGGTTTTCATCAACAGAAAGAGCTAAAAGAGGAGAGAACAGAGTAGGGATGGGATCAATGATGATGGAGATGTGTGGCCAATCTTGTATACTTGAACATGCAGACATAGGTTTCCAGTTTCGACCTTCGGGAAGAGAGATTTGTGAGTTTTTTCTCAAGCTTAGGATTCAGGGGAAAGAGCTGCCCTGTACCCATATGATAGCCAACAGAAATCTGTATGAAGATCATTCCACTCCTTGGGAGATTTTAAAAAGCGACGATTCTTGCTGGTCTTTGTCAACAGAGTCATCAAACACCGAGAGTAAAAAAAACACGAAGGTAATGTATGTGTTTACCATGTTGAAAAAGAAGGGAGAACGTGTATTACGCAAAGCTGGTTGTGGTACTTGGACTGGCCAGAATAAAAAACAGGTGAAGAATGAGGAAGGGCGTCTTATTGGATACGACAGGCTCCTTACGTTTAAAGTTGAAGATGATAAAAAGAAGAACGATGATCATGGAAACTGGACTATGCACGAATATAGTTTGCACCCGAACGACTACAACTACGCTATTTGCAAGATTACGAAAGAGGAGAATATCCGTGAGAAACTTGTTGGCCCAGATGTGGTACTCCAGGCATATCCTCACCACCAACACATGTCCAACCAGGCAGAACCACAGGCAGAACCACTATTGGACCAAGAATGGATGACTTACACGGAGACACTCATGAACACATATTTGGAACCACAAGAGGGAGAAGAAGAAAGGGAGGCCTGTAATAATAATACTGATCCCCTGGAAGTGCAAGAGATTTTTGACGAAAACGTGTTTAACAAAGTTGGAGAACCACAAGGAGAACCACAGGACCCACTATTGGATCAAGAATGGAGCTCTTTTACGGAGACGCTGAACATGATGTTGGAACCACCAGAAGAAGAAGAGAGGGAGGCATGTGATCAAATTGATGCTCTTGCATAAGAGCTTTCCAATGAAAACATCTTTAACAACCTTGCAGAACCCGAAAGAAAAGAGGACCAGGAGCAACAAGTATTACTTGTAGAGCAGGAGGAGCAACAAGTATTACTTGTAGAGCAGGGGGAACGACCAGTATTACCTGTGGAGCAGGAGCAACAACTGGTATCTGTGGAGCAGGAAGAACAGCGGCAAGACAGAGAAAGAATGGCTTGTATTACTCATCTGGCGACGAACTTCAATTATTATTATGCCCTGCAGCAACAACAGCTTGAAGGAGGTGAAATCAATTCCCTGGGAAAGAGAAAGAATCGTAGTTATCTTGAGGACGAGCTCTCCAACAACAAGAAGCAACAACTGACATTTTTCTCCAGCCTTCACTAGATTGTGTCGTTTAGATACCTAAACTTTCTTTTATCTTTCATTTTTCTCATTGTCATAAAAGGAGTAGCTTAGTGTTTTGATTCATTTAGTTATTGTATCTATAATGAAAGAGCGTTTCAATGTGTACCGTTTTGATGAGGGACGCATGTTTCTGTAATTTACGTACCTCTTGCAATTGCAATAAATAGTGTTCTTTCTTCAATATTGTAGTTCGGAATTTGTTCAATGTGAGCGTTAATTAGCTAGGCTTAAGTGTTGTGTTTAGAGTACATTAATTACGGACAGTAATTTTGTTTTTTGTTGATAAAATGTGGTTGTAATCCGATTTATGAATGTGTAATTGTTTGTTGAGTCGTAGTCCATGCAGGTCATTTTTTATTAATCATAGTAAAGTTTTAAATATGCAGGTTAAGTTAGTTTACGCCTAAGTTCTCTGAGGAATGATAACCTAATAGATGCGTGATGTACATTAGACTATCTGATGACCCAGAGACACCAAGATTTTAGCAAATGGAAGCATTGAGACCTCAGCAGTCCGCCCTGCATTAAGCGCGAATACCTTAGAACTATATAACATCAGTGTCTCGCAGGAAATTCTGTTTGGCAGACTTGAAGAGACTGTAGTACTCCATATATAGTAAGATGTTGCTGAGATTTGATAGCCATATTTGCATGTCTCACGTGTAACAAATCTTCCACTACTGTGTCTAGAAGTGCAAGCTCTGTCTACTTTAAAGACGCAATTAAGCTCTGGACAACAATAAATCCTAGCCAATACTGTTAGTGCAAAAAGAACCCCTTCGATGTCTTGTATCAGTGAAGAAGACTAACTGACATGAATCATTTATGTTAGCTGTGAGCTGTCAGCATTGCTCTAATTCATGACACGTGTCACGTACACCCTTGTCAAGAGCTGGTGGTAATGTTGGTAAGTTTAAAGATGTTGCCAAAAAACCAACACATGGTCAAAACTCTTTTTTTTCAACACACGTTTTTAAAAAACTCTTGTAGCTGAGGCATGTTTTGAGACCTCGGCCGTAATCATTATTGCAACCTCTCAGCAAGAAGTGATTGTTCATCATATATGGAAGGTAGGTCCACTTTATCAGTTGGCTTCATCGTAGAACTTATTTGTTATTGCACCCTAAATCCATGAATAAATAATTTTGCAACCCATAACCCGGCGACTCGAATCTAAGGGATTGAGAGAGGAAGTGATTAGAAGAAAGTTATTAATGCATGGCGTAAAAGCCAGTATATTTATCTGTACTCACTAGAGCTTGAGCTCAAAATACCAGATAATTCGTGAAAATTTCACATATTTCCTAGGTAGTAGCAGCCTAGCTAGCTAGTGATTCATATTCATATGTTACCGTCATTAATGTTTACTCTTTAATGGTTAAACAAATATTATTGTCAATGATCATCATTATAACTTCAATTGTTATTTACTTAGTGCTAGTTGTTAGCTATGTGGGTATTAACTGTTTGGAACATATTTTATTAAAAAAATTAAACAAAACGATAGGTTTTGATTGACTAAAAATGCATGATATTCATTATCCTGTAGGCCGTACATGTTGTGGTTAATTTAAATTTTCCAGTGAATCTTTCCTTTTTCCTGTTCAAAATATTTCATGAAAAAATTTGTATCTAGAAAGAACCATGGAAGGATGAAGGGTCAACCTCATAAGTTAAACTAGCATGATAGCCCGTGCAAAGCACGGGCCACATTTTAATTCGTATAATTTTTTCCAAACGTTGCCATTGAGTCTTTCATTTCTTATTTGTTTCACGTGTCTCGGTCTATCTATAATCAGTGGTTGATCGCCATTCTAATTTCAAAATATTAGTATATTCTAAATTCTAAATACCAAATTTATAGAGTTGTTTGTTCAAAGTGTGAATGATGATCGGTAAATGCGGTAAATAAAATTTAATCATTAGCTGTCGCGTATTACAACAATAATACCCTGTAGTCTGTTTTTGTGACAACCGGGTCAAACCTGAGCCTTTTTCCGAAATCGGGTCAAATCCGGTTTTCGAATTCGAAATAAATTGGAGTACAGTACTGGTCCAAATGTAACATCTTGGATAATCTAAAAGTCCACCACAGGCCCCCAAAAAATCATGATTTGTTGGTGCAATTGGTACGTAGTAGTACTTTTCCTTATATAGTCAACTAAAGTCTCCACCTCATCGATGTAAGAATGTTACAAAACTTATAAACAAAATTTACAATGTAACAATATTTTTACATGAAGACAAAATTTGAAACTAAGTACAATTTAATTTTAAATTTAACAATGAAACATTTCCTATGATAATCTTGTATACTCGTTTAGTAGGATAAAAATACAAAAACAAATTATGTGTTAACCATGTTGAATTCCTTAAGTACAAGAAAGATTTTATAATTGTTACATAATTAACTCATATTTAACAAAATTTAGAGACTTAACAGGTGCTCTCTTTGTAATTGAGGTTGCTTTGAAAAGAATTATCCTTTAATTTATAAAGTATATTATGATAGTTTGCGTTATATTACACTCATAGAGTTTGTCATTTAAAAAGTTTATATTTGAACACTGTATCATATATCTATATTATTTATACTATTATATTAAGGACGAATTTAAGATAACCCGTTGATCAGTACAATAAATTCAACTATTTTGAATCGTAGGCACAATAATTTTAATAGATCTATTATCACTTTTACCCATCTTCCCACCTCATGTATACTACAACTTATTCCCTTCTCCTCCCTCTGACCGCGTCATATATACGCATTCATCTTCCCCCGACCACTTCACTTTTATTTTTGACGACCTTAAATTTGTTCATTTTTCCTTCATCCGACCATCTCTAATTCATATTTAGTAATCTCTCTTCGAATTGTATTTCCAAAATTCCTCAAATTTGATTGATTTGGGAGAGTGATGATTATCACAATGATGGTGAATACGACAACGACAGAAGTGGAAAAGGTGTGGTTGTAAATTTTATTATAGTGATGATTTATGACATCCATACTCAAATTCACGACATCACCACATATTCAGATCTAATTATTTTTTTGAAACTTGAGCTTAGAAAATTTGATATTTATGACAAAATTTTCATAATTTGCATTAAAATTTTGTGATTATAGATGGAATTCTATAATTCCATGTTTAGTAATACTATGATGATGGTGGTGGTCTAATTTTTAGTGTTTGTTATTTAATTTTCGTGATTCGCGGTGGTGGTGATATACGCTATTATAAAAAATATGTGCATGAATATTTGAATTATTATGATTTGGATTGAAATTTGAATTAATATTTACATAAAGTAAAAGGCATTTTTTTAAAAAACATTTTTTTTATAAATTCAATTATTTTAATAGTGCCAACATTTGATTAATTGAATATTACCTCTTTTATAATATGTACAAGCTAGTATATTATTTGTTAAATATAATCTCTATAAATTTTTGTGTAATTTTTATAATCTTATTTATAATATTTAATCTAATTCAATGTACTTTATCTCATTATTTGATCTGATAATTGATTTAGAGTTGAAAACTCAAACACGAATTACTATTTTATTTTCTTTTAAAATTTTAGTTTTTTCCGGTGTAGTTACATATTGCACTCTAATCTAATTACATATTTTATCTAATTATTTTAAAATTTTATTTTTTTCATCCTACTCACATATTTTAATGAATATCAATCTAAATATCTTATTTAATGTATATGTAGCTAATATGAAATATTATATAAATATAACGAAATTTATGGTATTCACTTTATTTTATTTTTTTCGTATAAATCGAATCATAATCATTACATATTCTAATCATTTGTATTATATACATCTTTAATTATTAAAATGGGAAAATATTCTCATAATTTTATTCTGAATAAATTTTAAAATAGATATAGTGAGGAGGTTATTCATGAATGTGGTTAATGATTTGAAGATATTTATGAAAAGTTGACCTGGTTAAATGGTTGTGGGTGTGAATAAATTTTAAAATAGATATAGTGAGGAGGTTATTCATGAATGTGATTAATGATTTAAAAATATGTATCAAAAGTTAAATTCTTGTGCACAATGGGATCATGGGTTCAATTCCCATGATAAGCAAATTTTTTTAACATTAATATAATTTCAAGGACATAAAGGTAAATTACTAAATAGGATGAAAAGTCATGTTCCCCTATAATAGATATAATGGATGGATGGATGTAACAATTGAAGAATGCTTTTAAGTCCGTTGTAAGTTGGTTGTTCGAATTAGAGAAAAAAAATTTAAACTTTGATTCAGGTGCAACATTTTTTCCTAAGATACATGGGATTTATATGCAAATATGGGATGGATATTTTTGTAAAATCAGAATTTTTTAATTAGTCATGCGGACCCAATCAAATTTAAAGTGTATTTTTTAAGTAGGAAAACACTACAAGAATTCCCGGCATTAGCGACGGAATTTTCCGTCGGCAGAGGCTAAATACCGTTGGCAAATCAGGATAGCAACGGAATTCGCGACGGAACAAGGTGTTGCAGTTTTGGCCGTAGGTAAGGCTTTAGCGACAGAATTCAAATTCCGTTGGCAATCTAGCAACGGACCTGCAACTGACTACTAACGGATCCCCTCAATGTTGACCACTCTTCAGCAACTCTTTACCAACGGAATTCCGTCGGAAGCTACCAACGGATTGGCTCCGTCGCGACATTTTGAAATGAATTCTCTACTTTATTTCCGTTGCAAATCTGTTGTTGATATTAATTTTATTCTTTTTTGCCAGATTTAATTTTATTCTTTTAAAAAATTTGTTTTTGATTAAAATTCCATTAATTTTGTCATTTAGAATTTTGTGTAATGTCTTCATAAGTCAATTTTTTTGTTTATTGTACATGTTCTATATTCAGTTGAATACATTCAAAATTAATTCTAATTAGGGAGATACATCCAACAAAAATTGAACCAAAAAGAAACCATATATTAATAATTTCAACACTTACAAAAAGCCATAAATCCAACCGTAGTACAAAATGAGTACATTAATAAGTTCACAAATCCAAAAGTAGTACAAAATGAGTACATTAATAAGTTCACAAATCCAAAAGTAGTACAAAATGAGTACATTAATAAGTTCACAAATCCAAAAGTAATACAAAACGAGTACATTGATAAGTTCACAAATCCAAAACGAGTACAAGCCGAGTACTTGTCATCCTGATTCTGCTGCTGGAGTAAAGGCATCATTACCAACACATGGAGCTGATCAGTTTGATGAAAAAGACCCAAAAGAGGCGAAACAGATGTCGAGTTACTTCAACTGGCTATTACTAGCTTTGAGCACTGGGGCTGCTGTTAGTTTAACCTTAATTGTGTGGATTGAGGTTTATAAAGGATGGGATAAGGGATTTGGTCTTTCCACCATTGCCATCTTCGCCTGATTCTTTCTTTTTCATGATCCCAAACCAGCTATTTTATGTGCAACTAATCAAGACATAGTAGCCACAAACGACATTTCTATCACCGAAATCACAGAAAATTCTAGCCAAAATGATGTCAATTTGAAAGTCTATATATGTAGGAGGAAACACTGATCAACCAATTGCGAAAAAGAAGATGGGTAAGAGAGCAGGGGAAAGAAAAAAAGAGAAAAGAGAGCTGCAACTTGATGTTCAACAATCGGCCAGCTTAATGACATGAACGACTTTCAGTTGAGGTCGAACAAATGCAAAATGCTCGCAAGCAGCAACTGCAAAGTCAGGGGATTAGAGAGGAAAGTATTAATATTACTGATCCTAATATTTTCTTCATAACTGGAAAATGCAACCCATATGTTCTCTTCAATTATCATCAAACTTCTGGAACTTTTCATGACAGTACCACAAATCTAGACAGCAGGACTGACATTGATCCATCTGTGCATGCTAGTTTTTATGAATGCAGAATATGGTGCCTGTATTTTATCAGAAAAAATGAGGCACGTATTGCTACTAAATGGGACTCATATATTTTACATCTTTACTAAATTAAATACATGGAATTGGTGTGTGATATGTCTTTTTGCATGCACTAGTAGCTAAATTGGGTGTGTTGTAAGTATTAACTTAACAGTTAACACTAATCAGTTTAAACTACTTGATATATGTGTTTGAGCTGATATTATCCGTATAGTTAGCAAGGAAAAAACGATGCGCATGAAATCTTTGCAGCAATATCAGTTCACAGACTTTCAGTTTCCATTATGCTAGCTTATGATGTGCAGTTTAAAATTGCAATATAAGACATGACAAAACATAAATGAGCAATTTACTAAGAATTTACTTACTCCGATACTGGTGTTTTCCATCATGTCCTTACTGATTTTGACTATTAAACACCCTTTCTAGTTGACTCTCCATATCCTTCATCCGCTGATGCATATCATCCATCTGTTTTAATCGCTGCTGCATCTCATCCATCTGTTTCATTCGCTCCTTCATCACTTCAAGCTCAGTCTCTAACTTATGATAATCTTGGAGGTTAGGATGAGAGGAGTTGCTGAAATGAGCACTGCTGCTATTTGGTTCATAATAAATGTCCTGAGTCGAGCCAAGACCATATATCCTATTTCTGCTATTACGACCACCCACTGCATCATAATACAATTGATTTTCATCAACAGGTAGAGGTGTTGATGAGCCATCAGTGGGCTTCGAATGCTCACTACGGAGGGTCTTGATTCTTTCCTGTATAAATAAGCAAGTTAAATTGATTAAAAATAATGAACACCATAACAATATCAATTATAAATGACAGTCAATGTGCACTTGCATATACTTTTTCACTTTTTGGGTCAACGAAAGTCTGCAAGTCATGATTTAAAGTGTGTGTATAGAGAAATAACTCAGGGCAGAATGGATCTCTCTTATAGTCTTCAGCCTACATAAAACATTAATGCATATTAGAAATTTGACAATACAAAATTCAGCAAGCTATTTAATAACTTACAATCCTGTATCCACAAGCTTACCAAAACAGCTGCAGTCTTCCGGTGAGAGGATGAACCACTAGTGTGTGTTGCGGGGTACTTATTCCCATCAGCTCCACCCTTACGATTGTTTCTCTTCAATTCAGTTTTCTTTTGACATTCTGGGGTTTTCCACTCTTCGATCCAACTCAGCCACACATTCTTTCCGATTCTATTATCCAACCTTTTATTTTCCCACTTTGCACGTGCTCTAGAACGTAGATCCTTATAACGGTGTGAAGCGCTTTTTTGCCATGCTTCCTGCACCAAGTTATCCGGTTGTCTCCATACAAACCATTTCTACAATACAAAAATAATAATATTAATAAGTCACTAACAACAGGTAGGTGTTTGTAAAGATGACTGATATAAAAGAAAAATAAGGCAGTCAATGTCGTACCTTAAACTCCTCAAAGTAGAACCGTTTGGTTTCCTTAGACACTACTTTCCAGGTATACCCTTTAGGTTCAAGTTTTTCAAACATGATACTGCTGATTTGCTTTAAGCATTTATTCGATGGTTCCAGCCTAAATTAAAAAAGCCATCAGTTAAATTAAATGCTATAAGTACCTAAAAGACATGTTCGAAAAAAAAACTTACACTCCTTCAATAACTTCAGCTCGAATACGCCCATCATCATGCATTGTTCCCACTTTCCATACACCATTAATGGCAGAGGTGGAGGATTCACCAGGCGTTCCAGGGTCAGGATCAGGTGTTTGATCAGGTGTGTGATGCTGTGCCTCAGGTGTGCTCTGTTGTGTCAACTCTGGTGTGCTTTGTTGGGTGGGCTGTCTTGTTTGTTCAGGTGTAGAGTGCAGTGCTTCATTAGGTGTGCGCGATGTTTGATAGATAGGCCGCCTCATTTCAATCTGCATAAATCAAGACCATACATGATATGAAACTACTGATATTTAATCTACATATATTAAAGCATTAAGTTAGCATAATGAATCCAGTAGATGATTTAATCAAGTAAACAAGGCATTAAGAAAGGTCTCTTCTCAGTATAATAGCTTTCAAACTGAGGCTGATGTAACTCGTGTTTATTTTTGCTTAATGTATCTAGCCATATGTTTCCAAACAAGCCCCCGGAGGTTCGGTCTTTATGCCAAACACAACAGTTGGTAAATAGAAGTACAGGTATTTGTCAGAGAACTACAAATATGTTAAGTAGTACATAAAGCTTCATAAATTAAGATAAGCCCCAACATATTGTTGTCTAAGATGCCACCATACGACAAGTACTCTGCAACCAGCAAATAGGAAGTTCCATCATTAAAACAATTATTTGTTCATACTTTGCATACCTCACTTGGATTCTTTTTTGCATAACCCTCACACACAAAAACGCTCAACTAGATAAAAAAAGGTTTAAAAGGGTAACAAAAATTCTCACTTACTTATTCACTAGACAGAAAATTAAAAATTTAGTCTAGAACGTGATAATTACACATAAATGCAACCTATAAGTTGCTTTAGTAATTGTATAATAGAAATATTTGAAGAACAATCTGCATAAAAATTAACCATTAAGACATACTATATAATGCAACATTATTTCCCTTGGTCTTTAGGTCAGCAATAGTCTAGGTCCTATAGGAACCAAAATAAAATTATATACAGACTAACTTGGTGTGGTTTGGTTTTAGTCGGTCCAGTTTCATATAGAAACCAAAATTGAACCAATTAAGTGCAGTATCAAAATTTTATATTGTAACCGTACCAATAACCAAAGGTGATTCACAGTTGGGTATTTGCTCATCCCTACTTTACAAAAGGAATCCAGCAACTTATTGTCCTAAGATGTAATTCATGCCTTAATGATATCTAAACATACAGCACGGGAAAAAAATGCAGATTTGAAATAAAATAGAACATGTCAGAGATTTCCAATTGGTCAAATAAATATAAACAAACAAAAACTTCTACGCACCCTGTTTCTTTATTGCTCCAATAGAACATGTCAGAGGTTTCCAATTTTGCTATTCTAGCTACAAGGACCTGCACATCATAAGAAAACGAATTTCAATTCACATTAATTAACACATCCAAGCACATACAAACAGATTCAGATATTGAACGAAGGTATCTTATCAAAGAATACAAATAAATACAATCGTGTAATACTAACCAAATGATGTATATGTATGTATATACCTTTGTGGATATAGCAGGGGGGATGGAATAAGATCTGAGAACAATAAATTAGAGATTCACCATCGCTATTAGAGGGAGAGTTGCGAGAGGGAGAGTTGCGAGAGGGAGAGTAGAGAGGAGAGGTAGCCGCTTAAGAGTGAGAAAACCCAACAAACCCTAATCCAATTTTATCCCCAATTTTTCACAAATAGCGGTCTTTTTTTCACAAATAGCCCGCTCATTTTTTCACAAGCCCGCTTACCATTTTTAATTTTAGTACATAAATACTTTCTAGAAAGTAAATATTTTTATTAAATTATTAACTAAATTATATTAAAAAGAATACTTGCATTAAAAAATTTTCAGAATTAAAATAGTCAAAAAAAATTATGAAGTGCATAATTATTTACCGTCAGATTCACCATCGCTATTATCTGTATTTGAAGATTCTTCTTCTTCCGTATCAATTTGTATTTCTTCCTCCGAACATCCTTCATCATCATCTAAATCAACTGATGTTCCTTCTACATCATTTAAATGTGTAAGAATATCCTCTGTATTGATCATATTTAAGTGTTCAGGAACATGATTCTGAAAGGCTTCTCGATGTGATTCAGGGACTTGAGGTAAATCAACAAGTGGGCGAGCTTTAATTTTGGATACGACCAACCAGTCTACTTTATCTCGTTTAAGACTTGGATAATTACAAAAGTAGACTTGTGTAGCTTGCATAGCTAAAATAAATGGTTCGTAAATATTTAATCTTTTTCTTCGATGCACCTCAACCATGCTGTAGCGTTGATGAACTCTTGTTCCAACGTTAGGTGTAGAATCAAACCACTCGCATTTAAACAATGCTGTCTTTTTTATCGGACGACGGGGGTACTCGATAATCAAAATCTCATCTAATATCCCAAAATAATCATTAGATGTCTCGCTATAATTTGACCCCTTGATACATACCCCACTATTAAAAGTTGACTTGGTAGCCCAATATGCTCGTGTATGGAATTTAAATCCATTTACGTAGTAAATTGGTACTGATCTAACTGAACGGAGAGGCCCTGATGCTAGATCTTGAACAATTTCATTTGGAACCAATGATGCATCTTGAGCCTGAAAAAAATAGTTATAATCATCTAAATAACTTGTACTTTGTCGACTTTTAACTCAACTAAGTTATAAAAACAATAACTTACATAATGCCTAAACCACGTAGCAAAGTTACTCTCTAAGCACTTATCAATCTCAGCACCATTTATGTATGGATTTTGCTCTCGAAGTCCATTTGTAAATATCCTGTTTACACAAAAAAATGATGAATAAATTTGATGCTTATTTATATAAATTATTTATGTGATTGTAATTACAAGGTAATACTTACTCAATATATGGTGCAACCTCTGGACAATTAAACAAGACATAATTGTTAGCCGCTGTGTACTCATGATCATCAAGATAACGAGTTCTAACACAACCATGTGCTCGCCCTGGATAAGAAAATATGGAAAATGTTCCCTCAAATCTCTCTCCACCTCTGCTAGAATCATTTCGAGGAACTTTTCTATGTTTGGTGTCAACATGCTGTTCAAAGTAATGTGAACAAAAGGTTGAAGCTTCTTCAACCAAAAAAGCATTGCATATGGATCCCTCTACCTGAGCTTTATTTTTCACATTATTCTTCAAGTGTCGTAAAAATCGCTCAAATGGGTACATCCATCGATATTGCACAGGACCTGCAATACGTGCCTCATACGGTAAATGCACCAAAAGATGTTCCATTGAGTAAAATAATGATGGTGGAAATATACGCTCTAGCTTGCAAAGTATGACTGGAATCTGTTCTTCAAGTTTACGCATATCGCTGACCTTCAAACCATTGGTAAACCAATTTTACCTATTCTTATAGATGGGGCTGATTGAGACACTGTCTTTCCCTTGGTAAACCAATTTTTATTCTTTCGAAATGGATGATCAGCAGGTAAAAACTTTCGATGATTATCAAACCATGTTGGTTTCCCGCCATGTTTAAGATTGTAAGCATCATAATCATGAGCACAATGAGGACAAGCTAAATGTCCAGCAGTTGTCCACCCAGACAACATCGACATAGCAGGAAAGTCACTAATAGTCCACATCAATGCAGCCCGCATCTGAAAATTTTGCTTCAAAGAAGAATCCCATGTCTCAACTCCAACTTCCCACAGCATCTTTAACTCAGCAATTAATGGTTGGAGATAAACATCTATCTTTTGCTTTGGATTTTTTGGTCCTGGAACAAGCACAGACAGAAACATATATGCCTCTTTCGAACACATCCATGGTGGTAAATTATACGGGGTCACTACAATTGGCCAAGAAGAATATTGACTGCCTGAATGACCAAATGGTTGAAACCCATCAGCAGAAAGCCCTAGCCTAACATTTCTTGTCTCTACAGAAAATGAGGGGTGCGCTCTGTTAAATTGTTGCCACTCTTCTGAGTCTGAACAATGGCGCATCACATCATCTTCTTGATAATGTTCAGCATGCCATCTCATATGGCTCGCAGTCGCAGGTGAGGCATATAATCTCTGTAATCTCGGGGCCAATGGAAAGTATGTCATCCTTTTAACAGCCACCTTTTTCTTCTCTCGATTGGATCTGTTAACTCTAATTTTGTACCTTGACTGTGAACAAAATTTACACGAATCCATATCCTTGTCTTCACCCCAATATATCATACATCCATTAACACAACAATCAATTTTCATTGAAGGAAGACCTAATCCTTCTACATGTTTCTTTGTTTCGTAGAAGCTATCAAGGAATGTATTATCTTCGGGCAAGACACTTTTGATGAATTGTGATGTCTCATCATAGCATGCCTCTGACCAATGACGATCGGATTTTAAACTCAACATACGAGCCATGGCAGACAATTGAGAAGTTTCACAACCACGATACAACTCTCTTTCTGAAGAGTGTAATATGTCATACACCTTTTGTGCATCCGCATTCGGTATCTCTTCTGAAAGTGGATCGAAATTTGGACCAGCAGCATCCAAGACCATATTATACATTAGATTATTCTCATTTCTTCCTCTAGAAATATTAGAATGACTTGTTGAGGATTGTCCTGCACTTTCTCCAATATTGTATGACTCCCCATGTCGATCCCACACATAATAATTTTCAATGAATCCTTTTTTTAAGAGATGCAATTTTACAGTGTTTGCATCCCAATGTCTTTTAAATCTGCATCTTGAACAAGGACATTGTATGTTCGTTCCATTCAAGGAAGATGATTGAGATATAGCATGATTCATAAATTCTTCTAATCCAACAACAAAAGCATCTTTAAGAAGTCCCCTACTATCCGTTCTTGGATACATCCACGACCGATTATTATCCATATTCATATTATCAACAACCTAAAGATAATATATAACCAAAACATAGGATTATCAAAAACTAACTAAATTAAATGAAATAATGTGAGCTAATTTAGCTAGGATTACCAACTTAAAGATATAATTATTTGATACAATCTAATATAACAATATCAACATCATAAAAATATCTTACAAGCAAAACAAACTAATAAACTAACATTTGAAGGAAAAAAAGCATGATTCATAAAAATGGAAATAAAAAACACTAACATGCATTAAAGTATACATGATTCTAAATTAGCAAAAAAAAAAGTATACATGATTCTACAAAAATAAAAATATAAAACAATAACATAAAAATTGAACTAACCTTATAATTTAGACAAGAATATGTAGATTGATAGACTAAATTTTAAGAATGAGTTGAATTTGGTTGAAGGGAGAAATGAAATAGAGGAAGAATAGAGAATTTGGGGGAAGAATATAGTTTTTGTTAAGGGATATAGAGTAGAAAAAGGCTACTGCATTAAAGGCGACCGATCTAGTTCTGCAACGGGTTAGCGACGGAAATTAAAACTTTTGACCTTTTCCTTTTACAACGGATATATCCGTTGCCAGTTCTGCAACGGGTTAGCGACGGAAATTAAAACCTTTGACCTTTTTCTTTTACAACGGATATCCGTCGCCAAATTGTCGCCAATATTTCCCGTCGTTGATCCGTTGCTAGGTTGTCCGTTGCTAATCCGTCAACAACAATTTCCGTTGCTAAATCCGTTGCTGTCTGTTTAGCGGGTTATTTGGCGCCCAAATTAGCTACGGCTTGTTTCCGTCGCCAATTTCCGTTACTAAGTCCGTTGCAAAACTGTTAGCACGGGTTGGCGGGATATTTTCGCGGCTATGTTAGCAACTGAATAATTCCGTCGCAAATAATTTGTAGGCAAACCGTCGCTAGTTTGTTGGTGGGGGTGTTGACTCTCTCTTGCCTGACTTGTGTTGCTAATCCGTTGGGCATACACAACGGAAGACATTCCGTTGCTAAATTCCGTCGCTAATGCCGGGAATTCTTGTAGTGAAAGTTTTCAGGATCCTTTTTCTCTCGTTTTCTCTATGATTAATTAATTTTATTGGTTATGTGTGACAAATACACACACATACCGAGTCTACAATAGTAGACAAAGTGAAACTAGTAAAAAGAATTCCATAGTTTTTGATTATCATAACTACCTTTGTATTTTTTGATTCACATAATGTATGTAGTTAAATTTCCTACACTTACATGTTTTCAAAATGGATGGGAATCTTCGAGTGATGTTCCTTCTTCAAGTTTAATATTTATATTGATAAGGTCAAAACTAAAAACATTTATGAATGGAAGCTAAAGAACAGAAATAGATTTAGCAAAACTAACTTTAGAGCAAGTCCAATGCAATAATATCTTTGGTGCTATTGCTATATTATAGCACCAAATGCTAAAAAACTCATCTCCAAAGTGGTACTATAGTTCGATGCATCCTTGGTGCTAAATTTGAAACCATTTATGCATCCATGCCACATCATCATTTAACTAAAATGAGATGAGTTTGTTAAGAATATTAAATAGAAGTTAAAAGAGTTGGTTAAATTTGAATTATAGAACTAGTTTTGGAAGGTAAGTTTTATTTTAGCACCAAAATTCACCTTTTGGTTCTATATTATAGCAATAGCAATTTAGCATCTAGCATTGGACTTGCTCTTAATGGTTAAAATGAATTTGGATCGTGAGGGTCCGATTTGGTTCCTAACTTCTCCAGAATTGTTTTTCCAATCTAACATTCTTACGCCGCAATTTCTGTAATGCCTTTTGCTTACTGAAATCAAATCCGTAATGCCTTTTGCTTACTGAAATGAAATAAAAAGTAAAACATAAAGATTCAACTTTTTGTAGTGTTTTGTAGTAGTGGTTCATATTCTCAGCAATTATACGAGATCAATGTTCAGTTTGTTAGAGAATGGAATGAGGAAGAGTTGGAACGATAAAATGTCCATAAAATCGAAGACTTGCAAGTCTACTGTAAATTGGTCTTTTAAACTGAAGAAAATAGAAGACTTTCCTTTAGCTGCATCATAGAGTACGCAAAGTAAAACTAAGTAAAGAAAACCTCGTAATGTTGTGAATACTATGATTGTATTTTCTATATTGCACAATGTAAGTAATGATAAATTTTAAACTAAATCAACAACATGTATTGTTGGCAGTTCTTAGTTGTGCATCTGTATAGGGCCGATCTTGAGATTTCTAAAGTCCCAAGGAAAAAAAAATTTGTGCTCCACAATAATATACAAAGAAACATTAAATTTGAAACTAATCTTTTGAATTTTGAGACATTGCTGCAATTATAAGTGAGGAATACAATCATACATACAATTTATTACTTCTGAAATATTATTCTTCTAGCTGTTTTCCTAGGAAAATCGTTCATAAGCCTTTCATAATCAAGATTTGGATTGGCATGTACTCCTCAATGGAAATCATAGGCAATCCATTCAATCTATCACGTGACTACTCAAACGGAGATAAGATTTGATCAACATTAAACTTGAAAAGTTTTTTTTTACAAAAACCATTGCAACTGGTATTTTTAATAGAATTCTATAAGCAATAGTGGCATTTGGAGAGCTTTACCCATCATTTACAAATAATTTAACATCTCAACAGCTTTATTAACTTCAACATGCAAGCACTATCTCAGAATTCTTAACTTGAGAAACAAAATCTCTTCATCAATATCAGAGACATCATGATGTTTAAATAAAAATTTCAAGATTAATGCAAGAAGCTTATAAACTATCATCATTGGCATATTTCAACTTTTCTACATTAAATAAAAATTTAAAAAGTATGCCCCTTTTTTTTTTGTTATTTTTAAAATTCATTTTGCTTCTACATATCTATAATTTAAAATTTATTTTTCATTTATAAATTAAGCTTATAGATTTTGTCATATGCATTTCCGTTCCTTTTAGTCGATAAGATAACAGTAAGTTTAAAACATTTGCATCAAATGGAGTGGAACTGGTGACTAACGGAGGTTCAGGCTCCATCTGGATCTGAAGACTCTATCGAGTGAATTCTGATCACAATCATTAATCTACTTGCTTTCAGTCTTGGGAAAAATTACAATAACTGTGACAAGGATGGTTTCTCTCATTCTAAAGCTCCTGAGATAATTGGGACAAAGATGGTCTCTCTCTCTCTCTCTCTCTCTCTCTCCCTCGCTCTCTCCGGAAAAAAATGAAGAACAGTTGATTGAGCAAAGAACAGTAGAATTCCGATAACATGCAAAAAATAAAATTCTTTGCTTAAACTGAATTGTTTCTTGCTCAATGGGGGAAGTAGCTCAATTGGTAGATCAAAAATATTCCATTAATTAGAATTGCTTCGTTTCATGCTGAAACAAGGTTCGAGGTTTGAAGTTCAATTTCTCGCTTCCCCATATTCATTTTTTCCTCAATTTAACAATTTTTTCGCACAGTTTATCATTATTCCTAAAGTAATATATAATGAATTTTATAACTAAATGAAATTTAAGGAGCTAGAACAAAAAGAACTAGACACAAGCTAAAACGAAAAATGAGAAAATGAATGAAAATGATGAATTTACACTGTATTATTAACCAGTGACGTCGGTCCTAGCAATTCGGTTGCCCTAAACAATTTCTGAAATGTACCCCTTTTTAGTATTGCGAATTTGTTTTATGCATGTTCAAAGTACTGAAGTACAATATCCATGCTAGTTACATATATTACATTAAAAAACAATTCATTTTGTAGTTAAATGCACATTCAAAAGAAATTTCATGTATAAATTCACCAAAGACTGCAACAATTGTTCAGAGAGAACCATTTGGAATTCACCAAATAATAATCAACTTTACTTTATTGTTATGCTGATAATTGTTTTGGACATTGGAGTATGGAAAATGCTAAAGAACCCAAAAAATTTCCCAAAATTTTTATCAAATGTTGACGTGTGACACATGTATTTGCTAACTTCTTAATAATAAAATAGGATCCAGCGTGTATTCATATACATCCACAAATCAGAATATGTCAAAATTACTGTGACGAGACCATTTTAAATATTTTAGTTTAGTGTAGCTGAATTTTCGTACTTATAAAAATTAGAGTAAAGTGCATTTTGTGTACCTGCACTAAGACCGTGACACCACTTACAATACCCAACTTTAAATTCGAGCAGCTGCAATAATATATTTACATTGCATTATTCTTTTTATTCAATTTCTTTGTGGCAAACCCGAATAGTTCAAGGACTATCCAATTGATTTTCCTGTGGCAAGCAAAAATTTCCTTGTACGAAAAATGGTGGCAAGCCATTCATGTGCTCTGTTTCCGAAGAAATTGAATTGCAACGAATACCCGCTCAATCCTTCTCATCTCTCCCTCCATTCCCGCTGTTCTCTATTTCTCTCATCTCATCTTAACCTTGATACTGATTTTCTTGATGATGGCTACTACGAATTAATCAAAATCTCTCTCCCCTCTGTTGTCATGTGGTTGTGTATGTTTCTATATGTGTATATATATGGTGCGAGTGTGTGTGTGTGTGCGCGCGTGCGTGAGTATAGCAGGTGGGTGCGTGTGTAGAGGCTGAGCGTGTGTGTGTGTATTCATCAGAGGTGTATGTGTGTTGTTTGAGGGCATTAAGGCAGAAAGAAGAAGGAGGCAGGAGGATGGGAGTGTATTGAATTATGCGTGTTTGTGTTTCGGCCCATTGTCAAATGGCATGTTTCGGCCCATTCAATTAAGAATTGGCTGCTGCATTCCTCGCAATTTTTGTTGATTAGGAATTTGCTGCATTCCTTGCAATTGTTGGTGATTAGGGACTTCTTGCATCTGTTGAATTCGCCTGTACTAGTCTTGTTTAATATGGTAGATTTGCAAACAATTGTTGTTGTGGACATCTTGTTTGATAATTTGCCTCAAAAAAAATACCTTTTCTTGGATAGTTATGATTGCTGGTAAAAGACTGTTTTACCCCTGATTAAGTAACGGAGTTAGGACCAAATAGACGGTAGCACACAAAGTGTAAGTGAATTAAAACTTCAGTATTTCAAATGCTCGAATTTAAAGTTGAATATTTCAAGTGGTGTCACGGCCTAAGTACAGGTACACAAAGTGCACTTTACTCTAAAAATTATCAAAATGATTGCCATCTTTGACTGATTATTTTTTTTACAAACGTTAGAGCTTGTAAAGTAATTTCCAAAATGATATAACTCAATTTTAAAATAATCGATCCCTACATGGAGATAACTTTTTCCAACTAAAAATTCTAAAATGTCACATCATCGAAGATACGTCATTTGGAAATGTTTTTTGGTATTAAATTTATACTAGAAGGCACAGCTCTTTTT
The DNA here is from genome assembly GCA_036435485.1 of Saposhnikovia divaricata. Taxonomy (NCBI): domain Eukaryota; kingdom Viridiplantae; phylum Streptophyta; class Magnoliopsida; order Apiales; family Apiaceae; genus Saposhnikovia; species Saposhnikovia divaricata. Next base: position 182,374,842 of record CM071595.1, read on the forward strand.
CTAATATTTATTATATTATTTTTTTATTATTTATTTGTTATTAGTTTACATATAAAATTGTTGTTATGAAATTGATACATATATGCATAAGATTTTACACGTTCAATTTATTATTTGTTTTAGCTTAAATTCTTAAAACTTGATTTGGATGATTTTACAGCCTACATGAGATTAACAAAAAATCTTTAATTTAGTGATGATTTAACAATTTTCTCCAATTAAAACTACCAAGAAACAAAAGAGAGATGAAAAATTGACCATTTTTTATATTGAAAATCCTATTCTATTTAGGAAATCTACTTATATTTTGTTCTTATTATCAAAATAACCTTCTTATTATTTGGAGATAGTTGTACTAACAACCAAATACAGGTTTAATAATAAGTGTAGGAGGAATTTTGGTAGTTGGTAGTCTGGTCCTCAGTAGGATAAAATTAATAAGAACTGTTAAATCTTAAAATATACTTGCCTCCGCTTCAACATCTGCTCCGACTTCAGAGTCACTCTTAAATTTGTATTCTAATAGCCGGCCTCAATTGACTACCATTAAGGAGAATACTTCTGATATTACATATGCAACCCCTTCTGTTTGTATTGCGAAAGATTCAGCAACCACAGATGACATTCTCCCTGAGTTGATTGCTTGCGAACATATTTCTAGTGGTGAACCGGCGGATACCATTACATTTACTCCCGAACCATCAGACTTGCTTGTGAAGACCTCTAGTGTGGAGGTGGATTCACAGACCCATAAAGGCACTGGAGGTGATACTTTGGAGCCTAAGGAATCATCTAAACCGGTGTCCTAGGCAATTGTCTTGATGGCTTTACTAGATCCTATCCTGTTATTAAAATCTACTTACAAATCTTTTAATAAGGTTGGTATGATATGATCCGTTACATGTAATCAGCATTCGCAAAGACTGCAAAAATTGCAATGACAATAATTTGTACGCCTTTGAATGAAGGTTATTATAACTGGTTGACAAGGATACTGTTCTCATTCCAGAGCTCCAGAGATAACCATTAGGAATTCACGAATAATAAGCAACTTTGATTTAGTGTTATGCTGATAATTGTTTTGAACATTGGAGTATATGCATGTATGGTTCTTACTTCTTTTATTTCAAAATTACTGTGACGGGACCATTTTAAATTCCAAATATCACGTGTTATATTTGATTTGATATAACTCAATTTTAAGATAATGGATCCATACATTGAAATAACTTTTACCAATTAAAAATTCTATAATGTCACATCATCAAATATATGTCATTTGGAAATGTTTTTTGATATAAAATTTATATGAACATTGCAATGTTTAAGTTGGAGGCAATAAAACAGATTTAGAAAAATGTAAAATGTTTGATAGCGGAAAGTAATTGTTTCACGCAGAGTTTAGGTGTCATGCTGTTTAGTTTTCCACTTGTCCACATAATTCTATTTTCCAATTCAAAATATTTTTATGATAGATTTTATTTTTTTCAATGCGAGTGAATTTCAATATCGGGGAAGTAGCACTACAACAAAACAAGGCTAAATATGACCAAATAAAATCAACCGCGGCTAAATATGACCGAATTCGGTCAACCAATTTCTACCTGGCTAAATATGACCGAATTTGGTTGAATTTAGAGTCTGTCGAATTTAATCTGTCGAATTTAGTAATAAATTCGACCAATTTTTTTTTTCGGTCATATTTAGTAGCTACTAAATTCGACCATTATTTTTTGTTCGGTCATATTTATGAATATTACCGAATTCGGTCATATTTAGGAGCTACTAAATTCAACCGTTATTTTTTGTTCGGTCATATTTTTAAATATGACCGAATTCAGTTATATTTCGTAAGGGAGCGGGAAAATTGCCGCCCATTTTTCCCCCAGATTTAGGAAATTTGGTCAAATTTATAAATATGACCGAATTCGGTCATATTTAGTAGGGGAGCGGGAAAATTGCCGCCCAAATTTTTTTCCAAATGTTGCCGAAATTTGGTCGAATTTATAAATATGACCGAATTTTTTCGGTCATATTTACCCGTTTTTCTTGTAGTGTAGCTCAATGGTAGAGCAAAATATATTCTTCGTCTTAGAATGACTTTTTCATGCAGAAACATGGTTTGTGGTTCAATTCCCCGCTTCTCCATATTTTATTTTTGCATTTGAAGAAGTTTGAACAACCTATCCTGTGGCTGGCTTGAAAATTTAACACCTGTTCTTGCCAGAACCACCATGAATGTAGGTTCCCATTAATTACCACCTGACTACGACTGAAAGCCTCAAGCTCATCAATGCAATTGAATTAATTCTTTGGTCAAGATGTAGCAAAGAAAGCATAGAGGTGAAGTAATAACAAAGTCCCGTATTGACAAAGGGATCACCGAATGCTTACATGACTCTACCAAAGTGTCAATATTCCTTCGACGAGGCTTAGACGAGTACCCAAAGTGTCCATATTCCTTCAAATAATAATAACAACAACAACAACAACAACAACAACAACAACAACAACAACAACAACAACAACAACAACAACAACAACAACAATAATAATAATAATAATAATAATAATAATAATAATAATAATAATAATAATAATAATAATAATAATAATAACAACAACAAAGTACCCAAAGTGTCCATATTCCTTCGACGAGGCTTGAACCTCACACGATTACTAAAGTGAAACTAGTTAAAAGAAGCCCATGATTTTGTGAATAGTATGACCGCGGTTATGTTTTCTTAGTCACTAAATGCAGCTGTTGATAAAATTTTTGAGTATATAATCAACAGGCATTTTTTAGTTTTGCACCTTTAGACTGCAATTACTGGCATAAGGCTGAGTAACATTCCTCCAACCACGTTTGACCTTACACATACAAAAATGAAACTCGTAAAGAATTCCATAATTTTGTAAATATCATGATTACAGTTGTGTTTTCTTTATCACAATTTAAGTAATGATAAAATTTTACAGATGATGGAGAATCTATTAAACTAGTAGTAATAGTAATGATAATATACGTATACCTATTATGGATGAAATCTAGAATATAGTGAAGAGTATCTTCATTAAAATGTATATCTCTCCTTTTGGAGGTACAACTCTATAATTCTCAAATTGCCAACCCCTTTATAAGTGGGGTTTGATTAATATTTATAGGGGATTCCTTGTGGGCCCCTTTAGGTTTACATATGTGGGCTTCAAGGCCCTCAAGTAAATACAAAGGTTAGTGGGCCTAATACAATCTAAAGTGGCCTTTTAATACCTAATGCTTAATGGGCCTTAATATCTTCTAAACTAGGCCATTAAAATACAAATTACTTCATTGGGCTTCATGGTCCAACATTTGTCCCCCCTAGTGAACGGGGTATCTTTAGATCCCTTTTTTTTGGTACCTGAAAAAAACGGTGTAAAACGGAATAAAATTAATTCTGACTAGGTGAGAATGAGAGTTTTTTTTTCATATATATATATATTTCCTTCTGCAACGACGTTTCATTTTTCCCATTTTGTATTTTCGAGACAAGAAGGGGTTTCTCTCTCAAGGGACTTATATTCATTCTTCGCACCTCTTGCCCTCATTATTCCAGCAAGGTACGTTCTCATTTTTGTTTTAGTTTGTTTTTATTGATTTGTTTTGCAAAGTATTTTGTAATCTCCATAGATATGAGGGAAATGTCTTTCTCTTCCTCTTCTTCTCATATGTTCGATGATATGAATCCTGTTAAACCGCCAATTAAGGATGGGGGTTTAGAAAGTTCCGTTAATTTGGATGACTTAGAAATCCTTGAACAGCTGTCTGATCATAGCTTTGATTTTTTAAATGAGGCTAGTAGTGTTGTGAGAGAGGCTCAGGCTCTGCCTTCTCTTAGTCCACGAACGGTAACGTGTCGTCAGAAGGTCATGGATGATGCTAAAGTTGCTGGTTTAGCGGAATTAAAGGATAAGCCTAATCTTAATTATGCTAGCATTTATGTCGACCGTCCTGTCAATATAGATGTGGGATCTTGGGTGGATTTGAAAGGTGCTCATAGATGTAAGGTTCCATTGGCCAAGGATCGGATATGGGAGATGCCTGAGTTTGGTATGCAGGGGATCCCCATGATTCACTTTGAATTAGGGTTGTGTTTTCCCATGCACCCTTTTCATTTGGCGATCTTCGAGATCGTGGGCTGTGGGGCTTCGCAGTTGACTCCTAACTCCGTGGCCCAGTGAGTGGGTTTATTGCTCGTTGTGCTGAGTTGGGATACGTGCCTTCTATTCGTCTGTTCTTTTCAATATTTGGGATAAAGTACTCTCGTGGGCAAGTCTATTTTGATAAATTGACTGGTCGGTCTAAGATTATTGATGTTAGGTCCTGTAATTCGGGATGGCGTGGGAAGTGGATGTACTATTATGGACCCGACCTCGAATTTGTTCCTCCTTGCCAAAAGGTCCTTCAGAAGACAGTAGATTACTTAACCAACATGGTGAAGTATGATAATGTCTTTTTAGACAGATTTCAGGGCGATGGCCCTTTATATACCCATCTTCAGTTGAAGAATCCTATGTTTTTGGAAAGCCATAATTCTAAGGTTTCGTTATTATTTTTACTTGACTTTTTGTTATATCGTATGTTTATATATTGTTTTGTTTCTTTGCAGTAGCTGGAGCATCTTTGAAGGAAGTTCTAAATAGTGGTATTAAGGAAGATATGCATAAGGCTATGTTGGTGTTGGCAAAGCGGGCTACCGTAAAGAAAGACTCGTCGGTGAAGGAGGTTCCTAAGGTTACTGAACCAATCCCCGTTGATGGGGTTGTTAATGATAACATTGTTTCTGCCGAGGATGATCTTGTTATCGGCGATGCTCGCGAACCAGCGGGTAAAAGGATAAGAGTGGACTGTGACGAGGATATCTCTAAGCGTGTCTCATCGAAGAAAGTTAGTGACCCTCCTCACTTCGGGCTCGGGAAGTCCTTGACCTTTACCGGGATTAATAAGGAGGGTCTGCCCCCCTACTACAGGGTTGTTCTTCAGATAAGCCTCTACTCATTGAGGTTAATGTGAATGAGCGTTGGACTGCCGGCTCCCGGTTCCCAACTCAAGTTTTTCAAGCATTCGACTTACCCCAAGATAAGGGTTCTTATGTTGACAAGTCTCGGGATGAGATAGCGGATCGGTGCCTAACTCGTGGTGGATGGGTAATTGCTTATGCTCTTCTCTTTTCTCTGTCTTTACTTATTGCTTTGATTCGTTACTCCTGTTGGTTTTGTCTTAATTGACAATTAAATTTTTTTTTATTTTGTAGCTCCTTGCTGACTTAGCCCACATCGTTAAAGATTACCGGGCCGATGTTGACCACGAATGGCGTGTGAACACAGCTTGTGAGTTAAACGAGGCGAAGGAGAAAGAACACGCGGCGATAATACGAGCTGTTGAAGTTGAAGGCCGAGAGAAAAAACTAATATCTGACATCGAGATATTGAAGAAGGAATGCCAAGAGGTAAAGGGGAAAATATCTAATCTCGATTACGAGGTACTCGCACTTCGTGGGGAACGTGATGGTCTGAAGACTGAGGTAGCAGTTTTGAAGGACGAGGTAGACAAAGCTACTGAGGAGTCTGCTAATGCCATGGCTTCGGGCTATCTAGGATGTTACAACCGGCTAGAGAAGGCGAGTATAGACCTGACCGGGCATTCCTTGGATGATTATTGTGCTGAATTATCGAAGACATTGAAGGAATCTGAGGGCGGCGAACGAAATGCCATGGCTTGAAGGCGAGGGATGCCTCGTGAACTATGTAACTTCTTTTTAATCAATTTTTATGCTGGGATTGTCGAATTTGATCTGTTGCTGGTTAACTTTGCTTCTCTCTAGGCTCGTGGGTGAGCCACTATCATAACTTTTAATTCTGTCGTTGGTCATCTTTAACTATTATTATGCTCGTGGGTGAGCTATAATGTTGATTTTGTTATTTGCTTTTGTTTAATTTAGAAATCGTTTTGCCTATTTTTGACGTGTTATTCTTGTACATTATCATGCCTTAAAACACTAGGGTAAATGTGTTGTTAACTATATATTTAGTCGTGGCTTAGAATTATCTTATCGTGTTTCAGGACTTTCCTTGTTTCGGTATGTTGAAAGTCATAGTGTTTGACGAGTAAGTGATCGCGATTCTATTGATTAGCTTTTGATAATAACAGTGTGGTGGTGGTTATCGGTATAGTACCGTTTGTATGTTAATTATGATGCACCATTGCTTGAGCTGTTGTTGACATTAAATATTTCGAAGTTCTTTCGAATTTTGGAACTCCTACAAACTAAAGTAAACGAACACTTATAACGTTGAAATTATATGTTTCGAAGTTCAACTTTATAGGAAATCTCAAGCTTGGCCCAAGTAGACTCTCCTTTGATAGTATTTTATGACTTTAAATTGTCTTTGTTTTGTTTGCTTAATTTGAGTTGAGTGAGAAGTAACTTGATAGCAACGTATTTTGTCGGACATTCTGTCAAAAGGAACGATATAGACAAAGACATACTTTTATTTAATAAGTTAAGGAAGTTAAGGTGGGGACCTCATATCAGACCCATTTCACCTTGATACATTAATAGAAATGGGGAGATAACCAACTAGTCTTTGTCTGAATGGGGTGCAATTACTGGTAAATTATTCATTTTATAATGAATAATGAAATCACGTTTTGTTGATAGCGCACCTTTTCGATGATTGCGGAATAAATCTCCGAAGGGCTGCAATGTAACCTGTCAATGTTTGTACCTCCTTCAGTGTTGTTGGATCTCGCAAATCCATGATTGCTTTAATTTGGCCAGGATCGGCCTCAATTCCTCTTTGAGTTAAGAGAAATCCCAAGAACTTTCCAGAGACCATGAACATGAATACTACGTCTCACCAATGTCATAGACTTAAAGTATGGAGTATTATTAGAGCTAATTGGCTGAGTATTTGGTTATCCAGTAACCAAATTGAAATATATTTCAATTATCGAATATCGAATTATGACAAAAATCGTAAACGAATTGTGAATCGAAATAATTTCCGTTATAAACCGAACTACATTAATTATTTCGGTTAAAACCAATTATCGAATTACATAATTGAATTAGAAAAAAAAAATTAGATTTTCAATATTGAAAAAAAGGGTTAAATATCAAGTACATGACTGATTGCATCTAGATATATTAAGTTGATCACTCTTTGCAATTTTGATTCAAGTTACTCATCAATTTCTATTGTTATTCAAAACATTAATGTCAACTATTTTTCATGTCAAAACATTCTTCATCCATAACTCCGTTATCTATGAGTTGGTAATGACATGGCGTGGATGCTAACTAGTTTGCTGTGTTGGACAACTTGAATTCAAAAACAAAAATGGAATATAAAAACCTAATAAACTCATAGTGTTATGTCAAAATGTTGTTTAACGAATCATAGGACTTTCGAATTTCTTCATCTCCAGATACTATGGCTTCAGCGAATTGGAGTAATTTTTAGAAATCATAAAATAATTGAAGAAAACTCATATAAACCCTAATTTTGAAAACTTCTCAATCAATCAATTGACTACGTTTTTGTTGGATCAAACATAGGATTTTTGAAAATTTTATCAACTTTTGATGATATAAGTACAAGAAATTGAAGTAATCTTCAAAAATTAATACGAAATAGAAGATTAGTGAAAGAATCCTAACTTTATATGATATTATATATACATAATTAAGTTGTATATATATTTATTATTGTTGTTTTAAAGATTGAATTTTATCAGTATTGCATTCAACCCCCCCATCTGCAATACTCCGGGACCAACAGCAAATACAACATCACATGAGTCAAATTAATGGATTGTGGACTCAGGTGCTTCTGATCACATGACATCCTCTCTAGAAAATCTGGTGAGCATCAAAAGAGCCCCGTCTTCCTTTACTATAAATCTGCCTAATGGAGCTACTGCTACAATCACACATATTGGTGATGTACAACTTGCAAATGGGCTGCAGCTGTTCTACATTTTGTATGTTCCACAATTCCACCACAATTTGTTGTCTATCCATAAGCTGTCCAAAGACAACAACTGTGATGTTATGTTTCATCCCAACATGTGTGTTATCACTAGATCATAGAATAAAGAAGTGATGGGGGTTGGATTGCTGAGAAATGGACTTTATTATCTGCAAAATGATAATGACTGGTGGTGGAAATCTAGAAACAGTCAGACATGCCTGCTTAGCTACTAATGGTGAAAATCAATTTTCTTTGTGGCATCAAAGACTGGGGCATGCCCCAATTTCCAAACTATAGCACATTGATTGTATGAAGCCTTACCTAAAGCAGCAAGGTCAAGTATGCCTTACATGTCCAATGTCAAAGATGACTAAACAACCTTTCTCATTAAGCAACTCTCAAGCTTCTAAGGCCTTTGAACTGCTGCATACTGATATATGAGGGCCATACAAGGTTGTCACAAGGAACAAGTATAGATACTTCCTCACGTTGGTGGATGATTACAACAGAATGATTTGGGTATACCTGTTGGAGAAAAGGTTAGACTATTTGCCAATATTAAATCTGTTTCAGCAACATGTAAAAAAAAATACAAGAGTGACTTCTAAATAATCAGATCTGATATTGCACTGGAGTTTGTTGATAAAGCTTGTATTGAGTTCTTTTCTAAGCAAGAAATTGTGCACCAAACTTCATGCCCCTATACACCTAAACAGAATGCAAGGGTGGAAAGAAAGCACATAAATGTTATTGAAATGGCTAGGGCTCTTAAATTTCAGTCAGGTTTGTCTTTGTCCTACTAGGGTGACTGTGTATTAACTGATGTTCACATTATAAATAGATTGCCAAATGCTGCCTTGAATTTTGTCACTCCCTATGAGAAGTTGTTGAATACACCTACACCTTATGATCACATGAGGGCCTTTGGTTGTCTGTCATTTGCTTGTAACCCTACTCACATTAAAGATAAGTTTGCAGCTAAGGGAGTCCCATGTGTCTTTATAGGCTATCCTGGTTCAACAAAAGGGTTTAGGTTGTTGAATCTGGTAACTAAGCACCCCTTTGTTAGTAGACATGTGTTGTTTAATGAAAAGGTATTTCCCTTGAATGCTAATTCTGAGCACGCTTATATGACACCTCTCCCAACTGCCATGCCTCAACCACAATCTCCACAGTTTGATGATGAAATTTACTTGTCTGATCAAACTGAAAATCCACCTCAAAATTCTATTGACAATTCTGCAATGGAGTTCTCTCATTCATTTGATCAGTCTTCCAGTACCTCAAACTCCCTTATAGATACTACAACTTCCAACTCTCAATTACAATAACCTGTGCTTAGAAGATCCACAAGACCTACAAAACCACCTGCTAGGTTAGCAGATTTTGTTTCCCAGTCAAACTCTGCCATAAGTGCCTCTGTTGTAACATCAAACTCTCTTGATCCTAAGTTCACTTGTTGCCTAGCTGCTATTGTTCACAATCAAGACCCTGTGACCTTTGCACAAGCCATACAATATGAAAATTGGATAATAGCTATGAACCAGGAGCTTGAAGCCTTGGAAATGAATGATACTTGGGAAATTACTGAACTACCACCTGGTAGAAAGGCTATTGGGTGCAAGTGGTTCTACAAAACTAAGTTTAAACCTGATGGAAGTGTAGAAAAATACAAGGCCAGACTTGTGATTCTAGGGTGCAGACAGACTTATGGGAATAGACTACATGGAAATATTTTCACCAGTTGCAAAGATGTCGACTGTTAGAGCTGTGCTGTCAGTAGCAGCTATACATGATTGGCCTGTGTTTCATATGGATGTATCTAATGCATTTCAGTATGAAGATTTGAATGAAGTTGTCTACATGAAAATGCCACCTGGAAATTCAGGTTTTGGTAATAGACTTCCTCTTTCTCAAGGGGAGACAACTGTGCCCTCAACTGTCAATTTGGTTTGCAGACTCAAAAAATCACTCTATGGGCTTAAACAAGCACCAAGAGAATGGTTTCAAAAACTATCTGTAACCTTAACCTCAGATGGCTTTGATCATTCCAAAGCTGACTACAGTTTGTTCACCAAAACTACCTCAGACTCCATCACCCTGGTAATTATCTATGTGGATGATCTTTTGATCACTGGCAGATGTGCACAGTCCATATCTGATCTCAAAAAGTTCTTCTTTAGTCACTTTCATATGAAGGACTTGTGTCCTGTTACTTACTTTCTAGGTTTGGAATTTGAAAGATCTCCAAGTGGCTTCTTTATTTCTCAAAAGAAACATGTTCTGGATTTACTGCAAGAATTTGGAATGATGACTGCTACTCCTCTGAAAATCCCAATGGATACTCACATCAAATTGACACCTGATAAAGGTTATCTATTACCTTACCCTCATCAGTATCAAAAAGTACTTGGGAAGCTCATCTATTTAACAATCACAAGGCCTAATCTCTGCTATCCAGTGCACAAACTGGCTCAATACATGCAAAAACCTACTACTGTTCACAAGCAAGGAGCCAATAGGGTTCTCAAATACCTTCTCACTAATCCAGGCCAAGGTATTCTCCTAGCTTCTAGTTCTGTAGCACAACTCACTGCCTTTTGTGATAGTGATTGGGCTAGCTGTCCTTCAAGCAGGAAGTCTACAATAGGTTATTGTGTTCTCTTAGGTTCCTCTCCTATTTCTTGGAAAACCAAAAACCAATCTGTGGTTGCAAGGTCTACTGCTGAAGCAGAATACAGGGCCATGGCCCTAACCTGTTGTGAGGTCACTTGGGTGACTAGCTTGCTGAAAGATATAGGTCTCACAAACTTGCCACCTACTGTTATGAAGAGTGATAATCAAGTAGCTTTGTCAATTGCAGCCAACCGAGTGCTTCATGAGAGAACAAAGCACATTGAGTTAGACTGTCATTTCATAAGGGATAAGATCACTGGGGGATCCATTGTTACTGAGCATGTGCCTTATTCTCAGTAGCTGGTTGATATACTGACCAAGCCATTGTCTGTCAAGCAGCACACCTATTTGATGACCAAGATTGGAGCCTCACCAAAGCCTCCTCTCCACTTGAGGGGGAGTGATGAAGAATATGGTGCAATGAAAGGTGGTGCAGCTGCAGACTACAAATATAAAAAGGAATGAAGACCAGTTGTTACTTTAGTTACTTAAATAAATTAGTAGATGGCACTCCTGTAGGGACTTAGGTGGACCATGTGTCATTTATTGTTATTATCATTTCTAGTTTTGTCCTCGGTTGGTTGTTATGATCATGCTTAAAAGACCAGTAGTGTAGCTGTGTGGTCCTATGTGTATTTTGGCTGATAATCAATTTCAAACAGCTTCACATCCTCTCTGTTTTCTCTCATTGTGCTAAGTTATCTTGCTCTATTTCATTTAGTCTTTAATTACAATAAATGAGCTTTTAAGCACCATACGTATTGATATGAGAAGTATTGTATTGTTTTTGAATTTTATTATTGAAATTAAGATAAGGTTGTAAATTGAAAAAATCACTATACCAAACCTAAAAAAACTAAAACACTTATTTAGTTTTAGAAATTTGTGGTTTATGAATTTGGTTGGAATCGAGTTTTAACAATCAGTCATTAGCATATGACAGTTTGACTCTAATTTGACTTCCAATTAATCCAAATCGAACCCTAATTATCCCTCTCCCTCGTGCATCAATAAATCCAATTTTAAAAAAGGTAAAATTTTTAAATTTAAACAACATTAAATAATTTAGGTAGTAAGATTTTACCATCATTATAAATGGTAATCAAAGTATTCAATTTTATGTAGCATATTTATTTTTTATTCCATTTTTAGTAATAGAATTGTAAGAGATAAATCTTAAAATAAATGTACGAGACAATCATTATACGAAATGGATAATCTAAAAATAATGAAAATATTTCTTAAAACTATATTGTAACTAAACTATATTGTAACTAAATGTAATAATTTATAAAATGCACACAATATACTAACACACGACAAATTATTACATGTGTATTTAATAATTTTATCACAAAGAATAAATATTTTATAATAATATTTATATTAAAAAAAAATTGCACCAACAAGACTGCCGTTTTTCCTAGTTTTCGTAGTACAGCAAGTCCAAACCCTAATACGTGAATGTAGTATAAATAGTCTCATTACACGTAATTTTTTTTTTGAAACGCATTGCATCAAGTAGGGTTTTCATCAACAGAAAGAGCTAAAAGAGGAGAGAACAGAGTAGGGATGGGATCAATGATGATGGAGATGTGTGGCCAATCTTGTATACTTGAACATGCAGACATAGGTTTCCAGTTTCGACCTTCGGGAAGAGAGATTTGTGAGTTTTTTCTCAAGCTTAGGATTCAGGGGAAAGAGCTGCCCTGTACCCATATGATAGCCAACAGAAATCTGTATGAAGATCATTCAACTCCTTGGGAGATTTTAAAAAGCGACGATTCTTGCTGGTCTTTGTCAACAGAGTCATCAAACACCGAGAGTAAAAAAAACACGAAGGTAATGTATGTGTTTACCATGTTGAAAAAGAAGGGAGAACGTGTATTACGCAAAGCTGGTTGTGGTACTTGGACTGGCCAGAATAAAAAACAGGTGAAGAATGAGGAAGGGCGTCTTATTGGATACGACAGGCTCCTTACGTTTAAAGTTGAAGATGATAAAAAGAAGAACGATGATCATGGAAACTGGACTATGCACGAATATAGTTTGCACCCGAACGACTACAACTACGCTATTTGCAAGATTACGAAAGAGGAGAATATCCGTGAGAAACTTGTTGGCCCAGATGTGGTACTCCAGGCATATCCTCACCACCAACACATGTCCAACCAGGCAGAACCACAGGCAGAACCACTATTGGACCAAGAATGGATGTCTTACACGGAGACACTCATGAACACATATTTGGAACCACAAGAGGGAGAAGAAGAAAGGGAGGCCTGTAATAATAATACTGATCCCCTGGAAGTGCAAGAGATTTTTGACGAAAACGTGTTTAACAAAGTTGGAGAACCACAAGGAGAACCACAGGACCCACTATTGGATCAAGAATGGAGCTCTTTTACGGAGACGCTGAACATGATGTTGGAACCACCAGAAGAAGAAGAGAGGGAGGCATGTGATCAAATTGATGCTCTTGCATTGAAAGAGCTTTCCAATGAAAACATCTTTAACAACCTTGCAGAACCCGAAAGAAAAGAGGA